>CM031878.1:58365425-58499142 GCA_018697195.1 Certhia americana
ACACACACACACACACACACACACACACACACACACACACACACACAGAGACACAGAGAAGCATGCAAACAACTTCAGTAAACCCTTATTTAGTGCACTGCTACTTATGCTGTGGCTCTGCAGATATGGTGATACTGTATTACAGAACATTTACATATGGTAAGGAGGACTGTGCATTATTCTGTATAGTTCTATATAGTTCTACTTTGTTAAAACCTAAATAATGTTACAGAATGCATTTTTATCGTGCAGTAATGACCCTGTATCATCTTATACCTACTCCTAATAGCGGAAAAACCTGTCAGCATTTGTAAGAGATGACTTCAAAGTACTTGTTTTGACATTTCTCCCTTTAATGAAGAGACTGGTAACTGTTACTGGGTACACACAGCATGAGAAGCTGAAGTCTGCTGTTCACTTTAACTTGGCAAATGTTGATCTGATCTGGAGAGGCATATGATTCAGGAGTGAAGTAATTAAAATTCGGTCTTCACAAAAGCACTGGCATATAATGACTGTATCAAGTAAAGCCAACACACAAAGGAGAAAGCAACACCTTTAGATACTACCATGAGAATGAAATGGCATTTTCCACAGGCTGTTTGTCTACAGATCTGAGGGCCAGAGGGGAAGTATATACACCTAAGTCCTTATGAGCTTCCAGCTGCTATGAGGTGGTGCCAAGAGAGGCACCAAAAGGTACTGTTATGGTAGCAGTGACATGAAGCAGCTGAGGTGACAAGAGGAATGCAATCAGGGGGTGAAGAGAAACAAAAATAAATAGATCTATTCTAATCAAATACATAAATAAATAAAAACAAAGGTCATGAGTATCTGCAAGTCCAGAGTAAAAAAACCAAAATGAAGTAGAGAAGTTCTTTAACCAGTTTGGCAACTTTAAATGAAAGCAGCTGAAGGTTGTGATGGGAAAGGTGAAGGAAAGCCAGGCCACTGCAGGAGGCTATGAGTAGTAAAGCAGCAAAAATATCATTACTGCAGCTATACCAGTCACCAGAAGTGACACCGAAGTGCTTGTGCCTTTCTGGGGTGGCTTGCAAACACCTTGGAATGAAGACAGAAAGCAACAGCTGACTTCATTTATCAGGAAAAAATAGTGTGTCTCTGGATAGGTTGATCGATGTTAATACTGAGCAATGGACAAAGCTGCAAAGTGACAGTGCTACAGGCCTCAAATCACTTGCTACAGCTTAGACATGAATTCTCACTCAGGTCCTGGTGAGCTGAATGGGGGTGGTGTGAGGTGTCAGTAACAGAGACAGGCATGGTGTTCCACTAAAGGAGCTTTTGGAGTTGAGCATAGAGACCCACTTGAACTGGCTCCAGCTTTTTCTATCAGTGATTACAGTGCATCCAAAATGTAAATTTAATTTTATGATTCATACTTTTCAGAAAATAGATACCCTTTGGGGGAACTCTCACAAATATTCTGGTGGAAACATGACTGATTTTAGCTGACCAAAACTTTCCTGATATGGTAGAGGTGCCTTTAATTTATGACTAAATGGATGCTAGTTGCAGATGTCTTTGTTGAACTTTATAGCCACTCTTGGTTTTGACTTGTGAAGTCTTGGTTTTGACTTTCAGTTTTAGATTTTAGCAGCATCAATGGATTTCAAAGAACAAATTAATTTAGTAATGCTGAAAAAACACACACAACTATTTAGCATTGACAGTGCTTTCTCCTGCAGTACTCTGTTCATTTCAAGGTTGATCTCATCTCAGAGGAATTTGTTTCCGTCTTTGCCCTCTTTAGGAAAAAGGGACCATAATATGTATCAAGGGTTACATAAGAAAATTAATTTGCAGCAGGTAATTAATTTCTCTTAGGAGAATTTTATGTTCTCAGTCTCCTGCATAATATCTAAATCTTATCTTATAAAGTAGAGAAAATACTTTCATTTTTATGTTTTCTTTATATAGATACAGTTATATTATTCTAGATCAGAATAATTCCATTTTGTGTGAAGGAAGATGCATTTCATTACTGAGGAGCTAAAGAGTTAACAGCAGATTTCCCAGTACTTCCAACATGGACAGCAAGTCTTTCTGCACCTTGAACAAATCACTTGACCCACCACCCACCAGCCAGTCTGAGAAAGGAAATCGCTGAATGAACTGCTTTCTAATTCATGACAGAACAGTGGTAGAAGGTACTGTGCCTTGGGGCTAGGCACATGAAATGTTAAAAGGCTCCTTACTGAAGAAGCAGCCACAGAGATAAATGTGATGCAAACTCGTCTTCAGGTTTCACCCTTTCAGTAGGAATAGTGTCAAGAGTTGCAAACTGGGTGGGTCCAGCAGGTGCCCTGCATATGCACCTTCAGCATAAGGCATGCACGCACACAAACCAATAATAATTATTTCAGACGACCCTTAATCATTTAGGATATGGATTTGCAGCAGCATAACTAATGTAGGGACACCGAGTTAAAGGATTTTCTGTTCCTTGAAGTTTGTAGCATTGCCACTGGCACTGTAATTCTTGGGTTCTGTTCCCTGTAATGCTGTGGCTGCCGGGTGCCTGGCTCAACATGTGTGCATGCTTCTGGAATGATTCTACCCTCTTTCTACCACACATGGCCTCCATTCTTAATCATTTCAGGTTTCCAAAAGAGACAAAAAGAGCCAGAAATGACCAGTATGCAGGCTGAGTGAATAGCTATTTAAATGCTAGGCACTTAAATGGATGGCAGAAACAGTGCCAGAAACAGTGCTTACCTTAACAGGGAGCTCAGACAGACTGAGATGCCTCCCAGTGGAACTGACATGAAAAACTGACACCTTTTTTTCACACAGGCTCACAAAACAAGATTAGACTAATTGATCTGATACACAAAACTGGCGCAAACCCAATAGGGTTAAAACTGTTATAAGTGGAAGAGAATCTCTTTATCTCAATAAGCAGTCTACTCACAAAGCACAGTGGTATCATCTCCTCTTGAGGCACACACAAGGGCCAGCATTAACCCCAATTACTTCTACAGGAGACTACACCTCTAGACAGTCTGTGGGCTCTGTGTACTGAGAGAAGATGCTCTTTTTCTGCTTAAAGTAATTTTCTTCTGTAGATTTTGTGCCAATTTTGAAGTATCAGATCAATTAGTTTAATCCTGTTTCATGTGATCATCATAAGAAGATGTATATTTCTAGTCCAGTGCCACAGTAAGACAAAGGCAAAAAAAAAGCAATTTGTTCTGCTTACAATCATTAATGCTCCTGAAAAAACCCTGATCTTTACCAGCATATTGGTTCTCAATGTACTGGCATTAAAGCATTTTTCTGCAAATGGGTGCATCCAAATTTTCAGATTTTTCAGCTCTTCTAATATTTTGTAAAGCATTAGGTATGGACTTGTGATTTTAATCTGCAAATAGGCATCCATTTTCAAACATCACAGTTTATGTGTTTCCACATACAAGAAATCAGAGATGCTGCCTCTCCATCTTTGCAATTTCCCATTTAAAATTAAAACTGAAATACCAACATGTAGTATGAAATTCTGGTCTGCCATGAGTAATAATGTAATTCCTTAGATAATAAAATCACAGAAAATTTTTAAAATTGGAAATTGAAGCTTTTCTTCTCTTTGCCTGGGTCTCATATGTGTTGTTTGAACTAATGCCTGAGATAATATGTTGATATGTGTAAGCAGCAAGTCTATACCTCCCCCCTCCACCCCCTTTTTTTTAACCTCCAATTCCCAGCGATTGTCCCTGCACTAAAGCCTATAAGGAAGAAGACAAAGGATCCTTTTACACTGCTTATAATGAAAGGCATTTCTTTCTTTTGGAGATTACAATTTGGTCTGCAGATTGTGCAAAAGGAGATAAAAAAGGACCAAATTCACACCTGTAAGCTCTTAAAAAAGGCTGACCAGAAGTAACATGCCAACTGCAATGCTACATGGGTTGTACAGGAAACAAGATAAGAAATCCACCTTTTTCAAAGCTGATTTAAGGTAGAACAGGTGTGACTTACAGTTGCCAGCCTCTGTTGGTGTCAGCACTTACACTGCATCAGATGTAATTAATTCATGTTTCAAACAAGGAGGCAGCTCTAAAGACTATTTGATAAAACGGAAAGCAACTAGGAAAATTAGGCATGAAATGCATCTTTATCAGCAGTAGGCTTTACAGCCTTTGGCACCACTTGTTTGAAAGCTTGTAAGAGTGTATCATTGTACACAGGTGCCTGAGGCTAATGCAAATGATGATGACTATGCTGTATTAAAATCTCATACCTTGCAGCCTTCACATGTGATGACTCCATAGTGTATTCCAGAGGATTTATCACCACAAATTTTGCATGGTATCACTTCAATTTGTGCTGAAAAAGAAAACAAGACAGATATTTTGGGTATAGAATTGTATTTAATTTCTTTTTTCTCAAAAGGAGCTCTTTAGAAATAGAGAGCAGATAACCAGTTGAACCCCAACAATACAAAAATGCTTTGTATTGTATGTCTGTTTCTGAATGCTTTGGTTTGGCAAATTTTAAATGCTTCACATTATGTTGTTTCTGCCACATCCCACAAAAGTCTTCAACATTTTAAAAGTCTCATAATTAGTAAGTTTTTTCTCAAATTCCCTTTTTTAAGTTTTTTTTTTTTTAACTGGTTAATTTTATAATTATTATTGTTAATGATAGTCATTAGGGGTCCTAAACGATAATCTGGATTGTGATTTCCTGCATACTTTAAATATTTGTGGCTTTCCATTTTTCTGAGGTAGAAATATATGGTGTATTTTGATGCCCTTTGTAAAGCAGAGTAGAGACGATAAAGTTTTCACTTCAAATTGCATTCAGGACACGAAGATACTAATACCACTGCCAAAGACAGGCTGGCAAAAGCTTGCTTAATCTTCCAGTCTCTTCAGACTATTTGATTTAACACTAGGTCATTGTCAGGCAAGGCCCACAGAAGGGGTTTAGGTAGGCAGGGGCTGTCTACTGTGACAGTCAGGTACAGTCAGAAAACGTTTAAATATGGATGTGCTTCAGATCCTTTCATAAACATAGAGGCCATCTGATTCTAGAAGGAAAACATGTTTCATTATCTTCCATATGTTTCTTTTGCTAACACAGCTGTTTGATTCTCTCAATTATTTTAAATCCTGCATCTTCCCTTTGATGATGCTGTAAGAGCACATAGACACATAAAGAAGAACTGTGCCTTTATTTTAGTCAGATGAACTGAGAAAAAATGTTAAACTTATTTTCTCTCCCTTTCATTTGTTCTGTGTAGGATGCATGCTATTCTTCTGCTTGGAAGTAGCATCACATTTGGAGAGTATTCCTGGCAGATGTTGTTCCTCCATGCCCAGGGCAGGAACTGCAGCAGTTCTCCACAACTCAAGTCACCCATCAAATCCTTAAGTAGAAAAGCTTTTTTAGTAAAGCTAGCCCAAGCACAAGGATAGGTAACTGTCAGTACTTTAACAAGACACATTTAACTCTAAAATGGATTGAGACAGGGAAACAAGATTATTGTCCAGATGTTAATCCTAAGAAGAGCATCCCATTTCTAATTTGTGGAATGTTGAAATGATTAAAAAACTGGGAGAACACCCATGCTTAAAAATGACTGCACATTGTAAGCTAAGCACTAAATATTCTTGCACAGTGGATGCCATGCAAATACTATCGTATAGCCTGGATTATGCCCCATTTCTACCTATGATTATAATTTGTCTCTTTTAGCAGAAGCCAGCAGTTTCCTTTCTACCACTTCCTTCCCACCACCTTGCAGTTAAACAACCAAAAGTCAGTATTGTGTCCCAGTGAGCCACCCCCACAGACCCCACTGAAAGGTGCATTGCATACCCTACTCCTTTATCCTCCTACTCAGTGTAGACACTTACGGGGTAAACTGCACAAGGTGAACACTAGCAGGTCCACTATTTTGGAAAGTCAATTAACTAATCCCTTGGGAGAGCATTTCCCAAGGGACCCAGGCAAGGGGAACTTGCATGGATGGCTCAGGAGACTTTAGCTTCTCACTGTGAGCTCATTTTCCTGATATACTCCTGATCTAGCATAATTTTAGGCATTGCTCAGGCAAGCAAACCAGTTTTAAAACTGCTCCCAATCCATGTTGTATAGAGGGAACTCCTTAACAAAGAATCACATGCAGTTATTTTTTCCAGGTTGGTCCTGCTCAAAAATCCCTATGCCTTATGCCCATTGGGATAATAAAAGCATTTTAACATGCGCCTCCAGCACTGCTGTTTGTGAGGCCACTTTGAGTAACTGCTCACAGGTCTCTGTGAGAGACTCATGTGGATAGAGAAAGTCTCAGCTCTGGGACCATGTGCTGCTTTATGTTTCAAAGATGTATGTCAATGTCAGAGGCAGGATCTACAACGGGAATGGAAATAAATCTGCAGGAAAAGACAAGACAGAGAAAAAAAACCCTCACAACAAAACCATCAAGGTACTTTTAATGTGACTTGCATGTACCATTTGTAACTCTGATAGGAACAGAGAGAGAAGAATTGTTCCTGTGGAGTCGACTGCATTTAGCACAGTACTTTTTACTGTAAGTAAACAATAATTTCATGCATGTTTTTCAACTACAAGCTGTGTATTCATGGTATTACCCTAAATGTAAGGCTTTGGGTTTCAATTAATATATAAAAAATATTTTAGACTTGTGACTCTTCAGTTAATTCACACCTTTATCTGAAAATAACCATGCAGGTTTATCTAGGAAATTGCTACCATTTCTCCTTAAGAGAACTTACAGGAAAGATATCCTTAAGAAGAGAAGGCATCTGAATAAGTTTGAAAAAGTGTATTTTGATACTGTCCCCCAGATATTTTTTTCATAAAACAGCAAAAAAAAATAATTCAGAATTCCTAACAGAAATCTTGATTGTACAGGCCAGATAAAAAAGAAATCACTGTATTCCCAGAAGTGTCTTGAGATACTGCAATGAACATGGAGTGTACCACGTTTCTTTTGCAGATATAATCACAGGTCACAGTTTGCAGAACATTCTGAGTTAAAAGAGACCCACAAGAATCAACAAGTTCAACTCTTAAATGAATGGCCTGTAAGGGGATTGAACACACAGCCTTGGTATTAGCAGTTGGAACATACACTTATTGCACATTGTGTTTTTATTTGTCCACCTATGATCTTATGTCAAGATAAGACCTTGACCTTCAGACCAACAAACAGTTCAGGAAGCTGCGTACCCAACTCTCTTTACAGCTATTATAAAAAGCATCTTTCTTCTGAATTCCTTAAAAATAAAAAATGCATTGACTGAGTGCCATTTCCTAAATATTGAGGCAAAAATTGAATGAAAAAACAACAGCGGAGTTGTCACAATGATAACTTTCACCAGCACAGGAACAGAATTTATTTTATCCCAATGCAGTGAACATGAGGAAGGAATTAGAGCAAAACTACTTAGCTCCATTTCAAAAGTCTTTCCACTTGCCTTCTCATACAGTTTTACTCTGATACTATGAGCAAGAAAAATGGCTCCAGCTTCTTTTCAAGCAAGCCTCAACCTGAGCCCATTCATCCAATTATTCAGTAAGGCACATTGAGATGTACCACACAATAAAAGACTGCAAAACCACTATCACCCTGATGTGTAAGAAAACATTCATAATGTTTGGGTATATGCTGCACAGTGATTGCCCCCTACCACCAGCTTTACCATCTTTCCTCATTACCACCGGGTTATGTCTCTGCAGTATTCATCTCTTATTTTATACTTAAGTTGAAAGTTCTTTAGGACAGGAAACTGCCTTCAGTTTTACGGGACAGTCTACAAATTGTAATGCCACAGTGGAAATTAATTCTACATGACTAGTAATTATAATCCCATCCACACGATGGGATAACCACCTGCAATCTAATTCATTCTCTCATGACAACAGAAAGTAGTGTGGAATTCTATTAATGATGCAAATACAAAATTGTCTCACATATTTGAAATGAGCACTTACATATTAACAAACAGGTAACTAGAAATATCTTCAAACAAAACATTAGCTCAAATGTGCCCCAAGAAAAATCAAAAGTACACTGAGCTGCCTTTTTTTCTTTTTTCACCAATAGAACATTTACACATGGGCACAAAATTCATCATCCTAAAGGAAAATAGCCAGGTTTCAAAAAGTTGTTATATGGGTGAAATTAGGAATGAATCTGTTACGTGAGGCAGTTAATTCTCTGAACTCCTCTTGAAAGAAAGGTAAGACTCAACAAGGCAGCTAATGTGACTGATGTGTATTTGTGGGGATTGTTACTCACATGCATTTGTGCCTTGTCACTTACAAGATACACATATGCCTAACAGAGAAAAACAAAGCTCACATTTTATATAACTTCACCTTAATACCTGACGAACTTCACTTGGGAAAGACAGGATTATGATCTCACAGACCTGTAGCTTTGGTTTAGCAGGGAAAAAAGACTTGAGCTTTCAGTATTAGCTCTCAGTCAAAGGATGATAACAAAGCATGCCAGGCATAGACTTTGAAAACAAAGTCCTTTCTCTAATTTGTAGATCCAGGAAGGGTTCTGCTTGGAAGAATCAAGGCTAATCAAATAATTGATAGTGAAAAAACCCAGTTGATTCACCTTTTAAAAATTCCCATCAGCCTTTTGCTGGAGTTCCCTGAAAATTGCTGGATTGGCCTAGTTCACTTTCATGTTTCTATTCCTAACTGATTTCAAATTAAATACATTCAGCATTTTTATCTAGTCGCCAACTCTGCCTTTTTTATCCCGACCTCTGTGAGCAGGAAATGCTTTTTTTCCTTGCATGTTACTGACAGTAGAAGTTTCCACGATAAATCAGGCTGCCAACGAGATCTTGGCATCCCCTTTGCTACGGGAATAGATGTTCTCCAGCTTCTCAGCAAGACTTCAGGTGCTTTGCATTCAATAATCTGAAAATACACTGCTGAGGATACTAACGTTTACAGCCTCTGTCATACCTCATGCAGTGAGACCTACGTAGTAGTTAGTAATATCTCAGCAAGTTAATTAATTCCAGCTAATGTCAATTAATATCTGTAGATACATTTGCTGTCAATCACACTCCAAATGAGCCATTAGAATAAACCAATATAAGGTGCAGTTCAGCTGGAAAAGTAATGTTTTAATAAAACCTTATCACTTTTTGCACACATTAAACTCTGACTGTGGGTCTGTCCCCTGGATTTGTTACAGCAACAATGCCGCTCCGCAAAGCTGATGGTTCTCAAATAAGCCACTCCTACACCTCATGAGCACAGATATTAGATGTCATCTGTACATGATATATAAAAATGTGCCATGAGTATAAGGGTAAGCAATAGCCCTATAATTTGGATATTGAGAAACCTGATAGACCATTGCTCAAAATAGAAATCAGGCACATTAGTGAAAAAAAAGGTTTTTCCCATATATGCACACAATTATCATATCTGATTTCTTTCACTGTTTCACACTCTTAGATCAAGCTCTTTCAGTTTATAACCAATGTCACTCAGAAAGTTATTCAGTAATATGTTTTCTTTTTCCCCTTCCTCTTTCATGGTTTTCCAGTGGGGAAAAAAATGAACAAAAAAGCCTTCAAAACAAAACCCACCCCAACCCAACCCTACCCACACTGATTTGCCAACTCTCCTTACAGATCAACTCTGGCTTTTATTGCATGCCTATTCTAAAGATTATTGAAAAAGAGTATCTTAAAACCTGAAGTTTTTTTTAATGGCAACTTTTTAGGTAGTTACTCTCAGCATCTTTATTTTGTGCATTCAAAATCTATTAAAAATTAAAAATATGTGTGATAATATCTGTAGAGTGATGAAAAGTTTTAAAATTATGTGCTATATTTTAGCCTTTTTGCTTATGAAGAAATATGCTTATATCTGCACTGTAAATACATACTTTGGAAGATGTCTTCATGAATTCCATGACCATAGTAATGTTTACTGAACACTATCAAATGATTTAAATTACATTAATATGAGTTCAAATGATTATGGCTGCTCCAAAGCTAAAGGTAACTTTAAACTGTTCATATGATCTCACCTTTCTGTATCTTATTGCTACATAGTAATCTTGGAACAAGTCTGGAAAGAATGATGTGCACAGATTACCAGCCTTTATATTCAGCAGAGAAGGTGAAATTATAAGGAGAAAAAAATGAGCGCAGTATAACAACATTAAATGATAATAAGCAGTGAAGAAAGAAAAAAAATTTTGTTCAAATACTGTTTCCTTCCTTTCCTAAGTGTAACTACACTGGATCTAGCACTATTATTTAACAATTTATGAATAATAAAAAGTTGTTTATATTTGTGACGGTCCAGGGTAGCACATGGGATGAGATTTTCATATAGATTTAATATCTTTTATTAAAGCAAAAGATATATTCTTTTTAAAAGAAACGCTTTTGGACCCATAGCTTTTTATCATACTTTAGATAGGAACAAAAGACTTCAAGCCTAAAACAGGTTAAGGATAACTGCTCCAAGCTGAATTTCATTATGGTGGTCAACTAGAAAAGCTTCAAGGTCTGCAAGGCTGGATGTTTCTCAGTGAAGCAAAAGTAGTTGTAAGCAAAAAAAAAAAAAGCAACAATTTCAAAAGCAGTGATAAAGTGTTGTGAGATAATTAAGTATTTTGGATCACAAGTACTTTTTATTTTCTGCAGACCTCATTATTTCAATTAATTAAAATAATTTGTAATTTTAAAGAAAACCTGGATTTTCACTGCGTTATTATAAGACAGCAGTGGTGATGTAATTTCCTGGATTCCAGAAAAATACCATACAGCTATGTTGCCAAGAACGTCAACCAGCACTATGTGAAACACCAAGAGATTAGGAATGTGACACAGGTATACCAATTGCTACCTAGAAGTTTGTTTGTTTCTTTAATTTGGACAAAACAGAGTGGCTGAAATGCATAACAAGCACAAGCGTTCAGGACTTTCCCAGATGTTCTTGAACGGTTCACAGGCAAGGAAGACAGCAGAAGAGAAGCAGGACTGCCTGTTGGGAGTGATGACTCAATGTACAGCTCATTGTCCAGATCCCAACAGACAGAACTCAGGTGCCTTGTCAGAAGCTAAGGCTCAAAACATGATTCCTGAAAGTCTGTGCTCATAGAGGTCAGAAAGTGTCAGTAAACTTCGATGGCTCACCTAGCCTCCTGTAAACCTGTACAGAAGCAATGTCATTGCCTCTCAATGTGGACTTCTCTATATTAATCTACGAATTCTTTTCCCTAGGAACTCAAATTCATGGAAATTATGTGTGTAACTTCAAAGGATAGTACTACAGTAACACAAGTGATTACACAACAAAAATATGGTGCTAAACTGATGATTTGGGCTCCATATGTGAATTAAATCACAGTTATTCAACTAAATGACCAAGGCCTTATCCTGGCACCCCTGCAGAGCTCAGAAACTTGCCATATTCATAGGGAAAGAATTAAGTATGTAATATAGACTGAATTACTGTACAGTTTCTGCTTCCCTCAAAGACTCAAGCAATAGTTCTGCTGATACTGCACACTTTCCCTAAAGAGATTATTATGCTAATCCCAAATATTATACTACCCAAGCGATCCTATATTTGACCTCATCAGATCCAATGTTCTGCAAATAATCTCTAGCAGCTTTAGTTAATGTTTATATAAGCTGGTCAGGATGACTGAGTAGTGTTGACCATGTTTTCTATAGAACACTCTAAAAAAGCAAAAGTGCTCTTGGAAAAAAAAAAAATAGCAGCTTATACAGATAATACATTGCTTACAGAAAGTTCTTTCCTTTGAGAATTATACTTAGTATTTACTCTGCCAAACTGTTTGTCATAATTTTTGGATATTTCATTTAAAATATTTTAGAATTTATCAGGCACTTAGCAGGACATACTATTTTCCCTCCTTCTCCTTACTCAGAAAGCTACTTAGAGCATGCCAGGTATTTCTGACCTATTGTTTCCTGAAGACAATAACCCACTGCTGCATTCTTTTCCCATCTGAATAAATGGACTAATGAACTCTGCAAAGGAAGAGTTCAGATACCATGACAAGTCCACTTGGCCTGTTGAAGCTGGCTGAAATGGTCATTCAGTAGTCAGGACCTTAAAGTTACTTCTTTGTGTTAGATATGCACAGATCTCTGTACAGTTACAAAGCTGAGCAACACTAACAGAGATGGTGCAGGAACATGCTGTGAAGACCTGTTTTCCAGGCTGTGGGATTGCACACAACCTTATCTTTCCTCACATCCAGCCAAGTGTTACTGCTTGCTGGAGTGGAATGGAAATGAACTTAAAACTTAATTCATCTTGCGGTGGAAGTAGGGTGTAGTGGTTATTCTTAGCTCTGTCTGTAGCTGCACCTTCCTCTCCAGCTCTCTGCTTCCAGACTGCAGCTGCAGCACATCGACAACCTTTGCATCCCTCCTCTCCTGCCCCCTCTTACCTGCGCAGATTCATTTGAACGTCCACGAATTCCTATTCTTTCAGTAATATCAAATCCTGAAATGTATGCCATGCAAAATCTTCAAGGAAAATGACGAATGTAGCACTGATAGACTATAGCACTGCAGCAAAATGAGGGTCTAACTTGCATTATCTGGGACTTTATGTGGCTGCCATCAGTCAAAGGAACAAATTCCAAACCACTTTCCTGGACCATTTTTCTTGCATTACCTTACTTTAGACACAATATAACTCCTACAAAGAAAAATTATGACAGACACAGGCAATAAAAAACAAATCATAGTGACTTCAACATGAAACGATTCTGAAATCATTCTGATGTTGTCTTCATAAAACTTTCTGAACTTCTTCATATTTCTTCATATCTTTGATTATCACTATGGATTTTCACTTTTGCACATTCCTATTTAAATCTTTGCTCCATCTTTTGAAAAGCATTTAAATCAGCTGGAGATATTCTTGGATTTGCATCTGTTGCTGTTTGAAGAAATGTTGTACTTACCAGCTGTCTACTTACCAATTTAATCTGCCATCTTTTAAAGACAGTAGGAAGAATTAATCTTAGTAAAACTTGAAGTGCAGTTGTCTCAAGAGTAAACTTGTACAACATGTTTAACATTTCCCTCATTATTTTTCACTGTAATGTCCCATATTATTAAGGAAATTAAGAATAAAAATATTTCAACTCACCAGTTGCATCAGATTTTATTTTGGTTTGAGCATCACACATTTTGTTGTAAATAAATAAGATTTCCAAGAGCAGAACAGTAGTCTTCCTACCAGCCACTTATTCACAGTTACACCTGTGCTGTTGCAAAAGTGGAGTCTTAACAGACTGCATTAACAAGATTAAATGGAAGAAGTAATAAGGCACAGACTGTTCCATTACATTAAAGAAGGGAAGAAGACTGCTGGAGGCACTAAGTAATGAAACAATATTTTCCTTTGATACTCTATTAATGTATGCATTTCCTATTTCAATCCAATGATTTTAAACTTTTTTTTTTTTTCCTGGAAATTCTGAATAAATCTCAGCTTTCCTTTGTCATCAGTTTTTGTTTCAGATACATATATGACATGGAGGATTACAGCAGCAGATGTAAGATGCCAAATTATTACAGATAAAATCCCCATGTTGTGAAATGTCACCTACATCTTGCCTTCTTTCAGCCAGAGCTAAAAAGTAAGTTTTCTTCCAGTGTTTTTAGATGTCATGTGACAGACCTGTCTGAATTGCCACTGTTGAACATCCATTACATTAAGGGAATATTAATTGAATCCTAGTTGCCCTTAGGTTGTACAGGAAAGGGGAATTTAGGGGTAAGCTCTCTTTGAATCTCTAAAAGAGCTGCTCATAGCCTAAAACGACTTTATTTTTTCCCCTCTAGGCTTCTAAAATTGCTAGAATTGCATCCTGTTTCATAGGTTACATTTGCAAAGCAGTGGCTGTTATGTACCAAATGTGGCACAGCTGAACACAAAGCAAGACTTACACAGGCTTTCTGTCAAAAAGAAAACACAGCATAACAGTACATAGGAACAGAGCATTTCTACAAGACAGCTAATACCTTACATGCATTGCCTCCTACTAATTCACTTTTCCCTTTTGAGTCTTTGTAGATTTCCTGTGCTTTGAAAGAATTCCTCTCACCTCCCTGTTAAATATTCCCAGGCTTTTCCATAGTGTTGTTACTTCACTACCAGGTAACCTTTCCTTTTTAATCCATTTTCTCTTGCCCTAACCTTTTGCATAAAGAAGTTGTTGGAATAGCAGATGATTCAGATTCTAACAGCTCTGTCTTGCTAACCCTGCATATTAATTTCCTTGGAATTCATGCCAAAGATAAAATAGAGAAAACTTAACTTTCAAGATTCAGTTAGCCTGATACATACGGAAGACTGCCAATCATACACACTACTGGGTAAAAAAAAAGTTCAAAATTGCCATCTCAGCCATCTTTGCTTTGAATACTTCCTTGGTTTAGATAAAACAGTTGAGGAATTTTCAAATAAAGAAACCAGTGCAAGAGGAAATATTAGGGGAGAGCTCTGAAGTTTATGAAAATAAACGGAATTACTGGAGATTGGGAAAAGTAAAGAAACAAACAAACACATGAGCTGGGAATAGTCAGGCTGAAAAAATATTTTCCCAGTATTACAGAAAACACTATTTGAAGGCTAATAAGGATAAGTTAATTACTTGCAACAACTAATTTCAATCTGTATAAGCATTACACAGCTATTTTTTTGATGCCTGTTCCTAGAGCCAGTCACATATAGTCACATACATGTGTTGTTCTGGGTTTATAATCTTAAATACAGTCTCCAAGTCTTGGCCTATGGCATTTTGATGAATACACATTTCCTGGCTTGGTAAAAAACAGTTCACTTTACATTATTTCATTAATTGAAGCCCTTTGATGTTATGGAGCATAATTTTTCCTGACTGGGTAAATAATTGGTGTATAATTTTCCTTCTGTTGCAAGAGTGTTTCATTCTGCTGAAGTCCTGATTGCCTAGGAAGATCTTTAAGTTTCACTGTTTCATAAAGTATCAGTTTCCTATTAGACACACCACCTCCCCCTCAGACAAAAAACATGGCTCAAAGAAATGGCCAGAAGAAATGAACAATATTTAAGTTGGGTTCCTCCCCCCGCCCCTTTTCCCTCTGTAATTTATGTAACTGACAATTAGTTCTGCATGAGTCAGAAAGAAGTCAATACATTGCTGCCAAATACTGCATTTCCTTCTGATGCTTGATTTAGTATCAAACTGGTACTGAGCAATGACTCCAGACACACCAGCTCGCAAATCAAGAACTATCATTGACTAGCAGCCCAATAAATCCCACTGTGTATGTCCTGCTGGATATGTTCTGCCTCTACAGGGATGAGGACCTCAAGAGCACAATGAACTGCCTCAAGCACTGTCAAAGAAGGAAGTTCTTGTAACATAAACCACCACAACAGGAACTTTAGAAAAGCACAGATGGCAAACAGGGAGGCCTTAATGCCAGACCTAAATGGAGGTGAAGGTTTGGAATCAGCACACTGGACAAATTCCATTGTGCAGACTGTGGGAAGAGTGCAGATGGCAACAACAGGAAGATGCCAGGCCTGGTGAGGCAGATCTGGGTAGCCTATCCAAACAAAAATTCCCACTATGGCAAACTGTGAGAAAGGAAACAGCTGCTTACACACATGCCATTCCAAGTTATGGGAAGAGCATCTACACCTCATGGATAGGGGGGACCCAGAAAAGAGGGCCATCTCCAGAAGAACATTTTGGGACCCCCAGCACTGAGTGAACAAGAAGAAGAAGAAGAAGAAGAAGAAGAAGAAGAAGAAGAAGAAGAACATAAAGAAGAAGTGAGAAGAAAAGGAAAGAAAGAAGAAGACGAGGGATAAGGAAGGAAAGAAGAGACGAGGGAGAAGACAAGAGAGAAGACGAAGAAGAAGAAGAAAGAAGAAGAACAAGAAGAAAGGAAGAGGAAGGGAGAAAGAGAAGAAGAAGAAGAAGAAGAAGAAAAGAAGAAAGAAAGAGGAAGGAAGCAGGGTGTGTGAAGAAGAAAAGTAGGATGCCCGAGGACTGGAATCCAATGGGGTGGGGTGTATTTTTGCTGAATCTCTCACTCTCTTTGTCTTCCTCCTCTTCCTATTCCTGTCTCTACCTCACATTTACAATCAAATAAAATCTGTACTATTAGTTTTGGTGTATGGCCTCGTATAGCACCTTAATTCATGCAGAGGCATCTCTTAACAATTGGATCCTAACACAGAGCAGGCAGAACTCGGATGCAGAAGTTTATGCAATATTTACTTTTGAAATGAGATGTGAAGAAAATGGAAGAATTTTAACTCTTACAGAAATATCATGATACAACATAATTTTCATTTTGTATTTCTAGAAATGTACCCTACTGCCTCTCAGCTGAAAAAAACCCCTGTGTTGAAAAATAATTTAAAAAGTCAAACAAATACAAAATGAATATTCCACTCATCTACAGCACCGGTTACAGCAAGCTCTGAAATTCATGCATTATAATCTCCCTTTTGACCATGAAACTGTCCTATGAGCTGGCTTAATAGCCTGAACCAACAGACAATAAAAGGCATCACCACACACCTAGCGTTCTTTTAACCTGTTTGAACACAAAGAGATCATAGAATCATAGAATAGTTTGGGTTGGAAGGGATCTTCAAAGGTCATCTAGTTCCAGCGTTCCTGCAATGAGCATAGAAAAGTCCTATTTGCACATTCATGACAAAATATCGCCTGGTTGTGTTC
This sequence comes from Certhia americana, assembly GCA_018697195.1. Lineage (NCBI taxonomy): Eukaryota > Metazoa > Chordata > Aves > Passeriformes > Certhiidae > Certhia > Certhia americana. The sequence goes on from CM031878.1 coordinate 58,382,203, forward strand.
AGCAGAAAAGAGATTTATTTTTTTATGTGATAAATATTTTTGAGGTAAGGGGTTGGAGAGAAATGGGGTGGAGTTTCTCGTGCTGTTTAATTCTGAACTACCCATATCCTGGTGGGGGTATGGTTTCAGGAGGGAGCCAGGGCCAGCAGTGGCAGGGTTGCCATCTTTTCATGGGCTCAAGGGAGGAGGTACACAAGTTTTGGGATCAGCCTAGCACAGCCATCCCCTCTCTGCCACTGGCAGTCTTTCTCCCATTCCTCTGAGCTGCATCTTTTCTGGTTTGGTGCTAAAGGACACAAAGAGAGAGAGCAGCAGCAGCAGTGTGGAGCAGAGCACAGCTCAGCTGTGTGGGACCGGAGCTCCAGCCACAGCAACTGCAGCAGGGACCAGAGAACTGCAGAGCACCCTGCTCCTGCTCCCACTCAGTCAGGCCCAGGAGAAGAGTCCCTGACCTGCCTCAAAGCCTTCTCAAGTCCCACCAGGTTTTGTCTTGTCCCTGTTCTTCCAGTGCTTTTGCGCTGGGGGAGGGAAGTTAAACTGTGACTCTCCCTGACAATACACTGCCTTTGTTCTCACAAGATCCATGTGGCCCAGCACAGGACCAGGCATCAGTCTTTCTTTTGCTTGGGAGAACCATGCTGGGCACTGTTTTTAGGAAGTGTTTTAGTTTGCTCAGTGATGAAGACCCTTTTTTGTGCAAAACACTCACTCTTTTCTATGCTCTTGTACTCATATTTTTGTGGTTATTGTGATTTTTCACTACAGTGTGACTCCAGTTTACAATTTTTCGTCCACTGTCAGAAGAGGGTGGGGGAAAGTGAGTAGCTTGAGTGGGTTTAATTTTCCTGCTGTGTTTTAAACTAGAACATTAAGAAAGGAAGGAATTTGACACCACTGAACACTTTGTAATACAGCTTTATTCCTAAATGAGTTAATTCTCTCATCAGTCTAATTTGCTAAGCAGTTAATAGCATCTTGTAACACTCACAATCACAAAATGAGCTATGGAAATGAGGAATGTAAACAATTTATCCCAGTAATTTAGAAAGAAAATGAAGAATAGAAATTTTTTCCCAGAAAGTGATTATCAAACTACAGTAAAAACTCCCACAAAATTAATAGCATTCTTCTGAAGGACAAATATATTAAACTTCAAAAACTGATTTGGTATTGCTTTTTTTTTTTGGGTAAAAACTACAAGTAATCAACAACACGGTCTGCTGAAGCCACCCCATGCAATTCTATAGCTCAGGGAGTCGTTCAGCTTCTTGTAGATGAAATCTGGTTTGGTTGATAACTGAGGTAAAAATTATTTAGTTAAAGCAAAGAAAACCTAACCGTCACTTTAGAGATAATGAATGTTGAGAGCAGGACGGATGTACAGTAGAATTCACTTCCACCTAGCAACCTTACTCTTGTTAAGAGCATACACAAGACACACCCTGTCTTGGTTCTGGCCAGATTGTTAGTTTTTTCAATAGACAAGAGGGGCCATGGGTAGGCCATGGAGGTTAATCCCTACCACCCCATGTTGTTGCTGGGGGGAGGAGGAAAAGGGAAGAAGGAGTTGAGCAAGTGTGGCAAAAGGAGCAGTCAGGTAATGCTGGCTCTAACCTGGAGCATGAAATTGGGAAACACTGTTTTAAAGCAATCCCCTGGGAATCCTTTGCCTGTTTTGTACACCTTGTTATTAGGATTGCTCTCGTTGCTCCTTCCAGTAAATTGCTCTTATCCCACTCTGCTCTGCACTGAGGCAGCCTCACTCTAAGTATCGTGTGCAGTTCTGGGCATTAAGCTCCTGGAGAGGATCCAAAGTAGGGCACAAAGATGATGACGTGTTTTGAGGGGAAGCTGGATGAGGAGCAGTTGAGGTGCCTTAGTTTGTTCAGCCTGGCGAAACTGGGGGAGACCTCACTGCAATCTTCGACATCCTTGTGAGAGGAAGCAGAGGGGCAGGCACTGATCTCTTCACTCTTGTGTGTGTCTTTCAAGGAAACAGCATGAAGTCAGAGGAGGTTTAGATGAGATATAAGGAAAACAGCAAAGTATTGAATTGGTATAACACACTCCTTATTGTACACCAGCCTCTGGGAAAATTAAAAAGATAATGGACTGCTAAAAACCACATTGAAAGCAATGTGTCTTCACACACTGAGACCTTCATTTAGTGAAGGCCACCAGGTTAGTTACCACAAGAGGCTCCTCTAGCTGAGTGGAACTGGCCCCTGCCCAATCAAAACCTTCACAGATCACAGAAAGGATGAAATCCCTGTGTGCTGCATCTGATGAATGTGTTAGGGGAGTCAGTTAGTCCTGCATTAAGCAAAGGCAAATCCATCCGTGGGACTGTTTTTGCTCAAGGACTTGGCTGCATTTAGTGTCTAATGCAGTTGGATAGGGAAACATGATGTGTTCTAGAAGGGGATTTGATTTCCAGGTGAGAGCAGTCTGTAATGTTTTGTTGTATAATATCAGTAGCTGAATGCCATAACTGCCATGGACAGTGAGTATGGACTGCTCCAGACACACCAGTCATGAGCTCGTGATGCAGCTTGGAGCCACCTGACAGCACACCAGCCCTGCTGCCCTGGAAGACATCTAGGACAGACAGAACCCACAGCCAGGGACTCAATGAACTCAACAGGCGTCTTAGAGGGACAGATATTGATTATGGAAATTGTGCTTGTGTATATATATGTATCTAGTTGGAAGGTGTGGGATCAAGGTGATCCATTTTTGATGGCATAGGATAAGAGCTGGAAAATATCTTAGTTACGGTCAGGACAGGGTTCATTATTTGCACTAGCCAGGAGGGGCTATGGCTAGGATCCAAAAGTTTTTCTATACCACCTCAAGCCGTTGCCAGGGGCAGGAGTAAGGAACTATCTTCTGGGGAGATCATGAACCTTCCAGTCAGGTAAATGGGGTAAAGGGAGTGGTCCTGTAACTCTGGTTATGAGGCTGAGACTGGTTGGGTAGCATGCATTCTGAGCATGTGCATTGTTTGCCTTTTACAAGGCAAGTGTGAATTGTTTGCCTTTTACACTTGTCTTTTGCACTTGTTATTGCTGCTATTACTGTTCATATTCTTATCACATTGCTGTTTCCAGTAAATTGTTCCTATCTTAACCTGTGATCTTACTTTTGTGGCTTCAATTCTCCCCTCCATCCTGCAGCAGGAGAGGGGAGAGAGTAAGTGGCACCTGCAGAGTCTCAGTGGGAGCACTAAATTGGGGAGTACCATTCCTGAACTATGCCACACCCACAGATAGAACTCTTTTTTGTATTCTTGGTAGTTTATCAAAAAGTATCCAGGTCTGGATAGCTGTCTGGGGAGTGAGAGAAATAAGAGAAAAAAAAAAAAAGTGTTTATCTGTGCACAGGCAAGACTACTCGTTCAGAACCTCAATTGGTATGGAATGGTGCAGGGCTGCCAAAGTCAGTGAAGCTGTGCCAAATGATATTAATTATACTGACTGTGGGTCAGCTCCTCTTTTCATTTATTCTGATGTCACACAATAGTTGAAAAATAAAGTAGAATGTTATAAAAAGGCTTAAGCAATTGTATGATTCTCCTTCTGAAAGCTGTCTATCACATGTCCCCTGGTCTTAACTGCCAGAACTGTGGAAAATTGAGCATAGCTTCTAGATTGTGGCCCTGCACAATTATAAAGAAAGTGCTTCTGTTAATTTATTTTAGGAAGTAGGTATTGTCCTTGGGGAATGTGATCAGATGACCCTCGCTCTCTCTTTTGCTTTGTATATCCTTCAACCATGCAAGCTCTGATCAACCTTGCAAGTGCCCTTTCGGATGCTGGCCTTCCTCCTTTGCAGACACAGAAAGAAAAGTCTTACTGTATCCTGAAATCCTTGTGATCTGTAAATCTAAGTCTCTGCAGCCCTAGGGACATTTCAACAAAGTGAATCAAGTTCTATTCCACTTGCAAGCTAAAGATATAAAAATGGTGATGCTACTTTCTAGTTTAAAGAAAAATCAATAGAAACTTATCGAGAATGCTGGTGCTTTAATCAGAGCTGCTATGTATGATAGAATATGAATGGCATAATATATATGTGACTCCCCCAATCACAGTTAAAGGATCAGCACAAGAAATTAGTAGCAGGATTTTCTGTCAGCTCTTCTTTTGTACTATTTTATTTTTTCTGGTGAAAAGTGATCCCAGCAGACTACATGAAGGGGAACCATGAATGAAAGACAGCATGCGCTAAAGGTCTGTTAGTCCACTGTGCAGTACATTTTAAGTTAAAAGACTTCAGAAATTATAAGAGAGGCCATAACTCTATGTATAGAAAATAATTATCTTTGGACAACCTCATAACATTGAGGTGACAGGCTTCCTCTGTTGATATGAACCCTTTAGGTTTTTGAAAAACACTGAATGAGCATTAAGAACTAGGGACCAGAGTATAATCCATGGACAAACCGTAAAGGAAATAATGAACATGTACAAAATAATATCTTTGAATTGCACTGGAGATGGTGAGCTAGTAATAGAGTGGTCTAAAATTATACTTCCCCATTTAAACATGCAAGATCTATATGACTTGTTTTGACTGACTCTTTGTCTCACCACTTACTTATTGTTTTATCGCCCAAGATGTGACTCTTGCTCTTGATAAAAAAGTCTCTTCCCTAAAAGGGATGACACATGTCCCTCACACATGTAAAGAGAAATTCACAGCTAAATATATTCAGGAGCAAGTCAGGTATTTAAGACTCCTAGAGTCTAGATGTTCACATATCAGGCTATCAAACTTTTCCTGTAGGAAACCACTGACTTTCCAAAAAAATTGTTGCTGTTTTTATTATTTCAAACTTGGTGTGTCACACATTGTGTGTATCAGTATCTTGCTAGTGGATGACTGTATCAGAGGAAATTGATTGTAATGGCCGGTAGGTCAGTTTAATTCTTCTAGTGACCAATACACTTTGCTCCTATCTTGGCCAGTTTATTGGTATTTTTACTACAATTTAAAAAGCCAGTAAATTTTTAAATTGTGAACCAACTTCTAAGAAGGACTACTTTGATAGCTGCTTCCAAGTTGAAAGCACTAATCTGTATTACACACTTTCTGCTTGAAAGTCTGAATATAAACGCCATAGTTTGGACACATAGAAGTACATTTTTTTTGCCTGCACAGGATAAATAGATACATGCCCCAAATTTTGAACTTTTACAGAAATTATTTTGATATAGCTCTTTTCTTTCTTTTGTGTGTTGACAATAAATTTCAGCTTTCTGCAGCAACAGAATTACTGTCTCCTGAGCACTTGATCTGACCTGTTGGAGAAAGCTGTGCTTTACACAGACTTACATCTCATAAGAAAAGCAGAGATAAATCTAAGGTGGCTTTTTTTTTTTTTTTTCCTTTAAGCAAGAGTAAATGGCATTCTATAGTTTTTTTATAAACCAAAAAAATCAGCAACTTGAATATTTTTCTATAGTTACAGAAGTGGTCTGTCAAGAATCACAGTAGTTCTGTGATGTAGTGACTACACATTGAAAATGAAAACCAAACTAGAAGGATTTAAACAAATTAGGTAATTAAATAAATTATATTAAATGGAAGCTTTTTTGAAGCGTTTTTTTAATATTAAATGAAAGCCTTTTCATTTATCTAAATGTACAAGCCTAAGCCTTACTTATTTTTACTATAACCAAAGTATGAAATGAAACCTCTTGGTTTTACTCCTATAAACTGCTTTAACCACAATCTGCTTCCTATAATATGTTCCAATTTAAACTCTAGACTCCCTGTAACCATAATGTCTTGATGGAAATGTAATAAAGTGGGACAATTTATCTGTCAATGATGACAATCACTATGCATAATTCAGTGTGAGACCTCTGTATTTCCACTTTACTGTAAAGAAACAATAAATTCTCTCTGGGACCTCTTCATTATATGCATTAGCAAATGGTGTTTGATTGGCAGCAACGATGATTTTTTTGAACTGTTCTGGTATCATGTCCCTTCAGTCTGCCCAAACACTGGAAATGAAGAGGTGAAATGACAAACACATCAGAAATATTTCAGTGGGCATCCTGAACCTAATGAATTTCTGCTCCCTCTAGCAGTGAGGAGAATGGGAATCTTGTGTCTAATGTAAAACTCAGGTAGTTTTCATGAAGAACGCTGCCTGCCATATTACAAGGTCGGTAACAAAGAAAGCATCATTGCTGGGTTTCTAATCATGAATTTCATGCCCATTAATAATGCACAAAAGAACATCAAACCCCTCTAGAACAACAAGCCCAGAGCTTTGCTGTAATACCTCTGCCTTTGCTGTAATACTTTCTCCTCTGCACTCCTGAAGACATATATTGTGCCTTTGACAGAAAGAGTGAGTGCTTTTAAATCACTCTTCTAAATACTACCTCAGACTTGTTTCCAAGCACAGAATGTGAACAATAGATGCAGAACCTAACAAATTTAAAAATAGTGAAAAAAAAAATAACTAAAGATCATCATTGCAAGCTGAAGGCAGGTGATAGAGTGAGCATGAGCCACTCAATGTACCATGCTGCTGTTTTAGCTATTGTGTTCAACAGAACCTTTAAGCGCATGAAAAAGCTTAAAAAAAGCATTGTCCTTCGAAGTCCTCCATGAAGGGATGCAATGGAGAGAAACTCCAATCAGTATGGCAGCTTTATGCATACTGGTAACATGAAAAAGATATTCATCCACACTGAGATACATTAGGGTCAGAACAAAAAAGCCCCAAACAATGGAGACCTCTACGAATTTGATACTTGGACACCTGTCTCTTGAGGCACTTATAGTGGGATTAGCAAACCTCTCTTAAATGTCCATTAGTAAACATCTCTTAAATGTTTTTGCTTGCAGGGTATAGGCAGTCCAGTGATTTGACATAGGGTCTGGGCTTGTGAACTGCTAGCACACAAATTCTGGAGAAAAAGCACTAACTTAGGTGACTTGGATAATGTATCTAGGGATGTATTTAATTTTGAAAATTTGCCTAATTTCCTTCTCAACAGCAGCAAACTAATACAAGTATGGGGAGTACTGAATGAGCTGTTTTTACACCATCTAGATACACCAAATATAAGCATTTGCTTACAGCGATATTTTTGCCCCTTTGCCAAAAGCACCTCACATTTTTTTTTCTGGCAAAAGTTCAATGAACATAGCCGTAACTTCATTAGGGCTAAATGGCTTGTATGCCTAGATGTAAAAAACATGCTGGGTGGGTTTTCATTTATTTGTTTTGTTACTGCTTCAGGGCAAAGAATAACCTGTTTGTAAGCCCATGCCTGTCAGCCTCTGGGATGCTGCCACATCTGAGGCAAAGCACTACGGCTTGCAGGCCCCAAACAGTGATGCAGAACAAGAAGTGCAAAATGTTGGAGGCACGCAGAACTTCAGTGACATTTTGGCAATTAGGCAAATGTGTACTGGTGCACTAGGAGCAATGTACCTGGACACTTTCACAAGACATGGTGAGAGGCCTCAATAAGAGCCTCCCTTTCATCAACTGGCAAAGCCTATCACTAGCTATGGAACAAAGGGAAGGAGTAATATCAAATGAATCACAAATACAGCTTCCTGCCATGCTAGTGAAATAATACATTCTTGTCAGAAGCCTTTCATCCAGACGTTTTAAAAGAAATGAGAACAAGCTGTAAGAAGAGAAGAGACCACTAGGAGAACAGTGGTGTTACTGTAACTTTTTATCGCTGTCACACTACTCTCTCATTATGTTGGGTATACTTTTCTAGCTTCCCTGTCCAGGAGCTGCCAATGAATTTAGAGAAGTGAAATATAAACTTTTATCATCTTAGATGATAAAAGATTCATAAAAGCCCTCAAAATACCCAAAGCTAAAGACAAAATCTAACTGAGCAGCAGTGTTAGTCATCTTCATATAACATAAAAGTGTACAGCAGAAGGATTCTGATGCATGGTTTCCTAGGTCATGAAATAGAATCCTTTTTCACTGGTTTATATCAACTGTTCTTGGAAACAATACAAGATATAACTTCCTAATGAGGTTGACTTGCTGATGAAATCTCAGAATCTGATGAAAAAAAGTACATTAAAAATATTTTTATTGGCATTTTTTATTCTGGTATGTAACCAGACAAGACATATCCACTTGAAAGTGAAAGATTTCCCACTCTGTGCTGAGATGGAGAACTTAATTTGCTTTAAAAAGTTAAATGAATGGTACAGCAGAACATTCATATTTATCAATGCCACATACTACAATACTGTCAAATTCTTAAAAATGGAAGTACAGTTGTGTTATAGATGCCAAAGATGGAATTGCTATTTAAAAAGCCTTAATGGTACTGTATGCTCAGGTCTGCCTATAATCACCTTTAATACCTAACTTTTCTTCTCCCCACAAATGCTATTTATTGTGAAAGAAAAGTGTGTATCATCTACACCTTCACACAGGTGTCATCATAATGTAATTCCTATGATTTTCTGCACCTCAAAAGTGCAACCATTTCCCATAAATACACAGGGGAAGAAAATGACCCTATCTCAAATTACTGTACAAGAGACAATCCTTACTAATATAGCTCTTATTACCTAAGATGACATTGAATAACTGGAAAGCATTAGTATTTTCAATTCAGGTGGTTCCACACTCAATTATTAACCAACCCTACCTCAAGTTTCCTTGGACACTAATTACTTCTGATCATGTGACTCAAGAAATCTGAGCAAAACAGTAACACAGGGATATATGCCATAAATGCAGCTCATGCTAACATCTTGCTCAGTGAAGCTTTAGTTGTCAGAGCCAAGAAGGCAAAATAAACAAAATTCTGCAATATTTGGAGGTTTCCTCATACTGTCTTAGCAAGCATTACTAAGCAAATCTGGCATTCAAACTAAAATGTTTTGCTTTGCAGAAACATGCTTAGAAAGCATTACTAAATATCTCATGAAGATTGTTTTCTCTGGTGAAAATGATAAACAACAAAAAAAGGTAAGAAAAGAAACTGAAACAAGATATTTTCTATATGTCAACATGAAACATGTCTGTTACAAATTTCTCTCTACACATCATAGGTCTAAAGCTTTAATTGGCAGACAGTAAAGTCTGATGGAAAAATAAGTCTTTTAAATACCTACGAATGAAAAGCAAATTGAGTTATGACAGTATAAGATGCAAGTAATTATACAATGCCACTCCTGTGTTACACAGTTCAGTCTTTAAACAAAGTGTCTAGGAGAAAATACGGATCTCCTTTCTTCAAGTGACTCATGCTCTTTTCCCAAAAAGTAGTCAGGGCTATTACAAGTAACAGCAGGCTCTTTGCTTAAGGGTTTCTCACACGTGGGTGATGCTGACAGCTAATAGACAACAATTTCCTCTCTCAATTCCTAGTATCAGTAACTAGCTATGAAAGAACAAGCCTTCACTGGGCCAATTTCAAAATTTTCTTTCCTGCAGAAAGAATTTCTATTAACTCCAAGAAAATGCCCCCACAAGGAGACATGAAAGACTGATTGAAGTCTCAACAATATAGTACCATGCAACTATATATTTTCAGTGATACATTTAATATTCTTCTGAAATGCAACTAGATCACTGAAAGAAAAACAACAAAAAAGGAATTTTAGATGTCTTGTGTCACAGTTCCTGATTGATATAATTTCCTAATTTCCCACATCTGCTGTTTTTGTAGCATCACTTGTCCTTATGATGTGTACACTGCTTCAGCTGGATGTCACCTAACAGATTCAACATCAGAGAAGGCTTCTATAGAGGGGGCAAGACAGGAAGCCAGAACCTTTTCTCTACACCTTCCTGACAGGACATTGTAGTCAGCCTCTTCCCCAGGCAACCACTGAAAGGATGAGAGGACAAGGTGCACTCAGACTGGAGTCCGAAACATCTGGAGGAGTTTCTTTATGCAAAGGGCTGTTAAACATTAGAACAGATTCCCCGGGAGTGGGTGGAGTCACCATCCCTGGAAATGTTCAAGAAATGACTGTATGTGGCACGTAGTGTCGTGGTCAAATTGACTAGGTGGTGACAATTTAGATGCTGGACTCAGTGACCTTAGAGGTATTTCAAAATCTAAGTGATTCCGTAGCTCAGTGTCAGATAACTCTAATTTTTCCAAGCAAGATGGTCATGTGATACTGTGAGTATTTAGGAAATATTACCTATTAATTTAACTTTGACTAATTTGCACTTATAAACTTTTACCTTATATCATCCCAGGTGTAAAAATTACCCAGCAGCAAATCTCCATTCTGTGTAGGAAAGACAGATGATCCTGGTTCACAGTGGTACATTTACTTGAACAAATTTAGATTATCTGCGAAGACATGGCATCCAAGTCCTTCACTCAAGTAATGCACCAAAATATATTCTTGGTAGGATCACAGACACTGAGCTAATAAAACAATTACTAGAGGACAGCTATTATTAACATTATTACCTTTTGTTACAGGCCTCCACTCTTACTTCTAGCAGGGTGCATGCATTTAAATTACAATGTACTGTATTACAAAAGACAATAACCTTTGACCACTTAACTCTTCCCAAAAGGGATGGATTACATGTTTCACCAGTTTAGGTTGATGGTGAATTTGAGTATTTTTTTCTGTTAGGGTACCTACAAGCATCTGGAAAACTGTATTTGGCGCTTCTTTTGCTTTTTCTTTCTTCTCTTCAGAAGAAGTGAAATCAGAACTGCTGTTTGGTGTTCAGTCTCCTTTCCCAAAATCTGGGTTAAGATGTCTCTCTGCTAGCTTCCCAACACTTTAACTACCCATCTTATGCTCAAATCCTACTTGCTAACTTCTTTCCTGAATGTACTCATGGATTTTTATACAGCCATTTTAATAAAACAGTTCTCCCCTGCTTTCCAGTAGAAGTTGTACGCATGAATTCTTTCTTTCAATTTCCTCATTCTTCCCTAGAGCCAGAATAAACAAATGGGAGATTATCTCCATGTGCCTTGTCACTGCCATCTCTGGCTCCACGTACAATGTGCAGTTTAGAAAGTGGATGGTAGTTCTTAATACCTACCTGGATCACCTGACTGCCTGCCCACCACCGTGCCAGTGACTCCTTCACCTGCCCTACGTGCTGGTCACTCTTTGCACATTTGCTGCATCACACAATAGGATTTTTTCTGTACTTTTTTCAAGTGTTTCAAAAAGTTCTGTTAGTTGTGATACCTATTTGTGCACAGGAAATAACCACAGTACTAGAGCCCAGATCTTGCCATGTGGAGGAACTGGCACAGGAAGAGTCATTGGTAAGTATTTTCAAATGAAAATTACCAAGATACAGCCAGTTAGAAGAAAAAAAACAGGCCATAGGAAGATGTCAGTATTGCAAAATTATTAGCATCCACCCATGGTGCTTCAGCAGTCAACATATATTAGAGGTGCTTGTAATAAACCCCTCCATAACACAATTGCTTTGGACATCAAACACAATTCATTTTGAATCAAAACCAATAAAGAAAATCACACAAAGTGCAAAAAAGGCATAAATGTCACATGTTGTGAAAGACAATTTTCACCAATCACCTAGAAGACAGTACCTTGTTACACTTAAATAAAGAGTTAGGTATTTCTAAGCAGCAACCATGTTGCATTTGATAATTATGTTTTTGTTGCCCATTAGTACCTAAGAGGAGTTCTTATCTAAAGCTAATGCATTATAACCTTTCTTTATAGAAAGTTCAAAACAATACAAATCAATCAACTGAACAAACCTTTCAGAGTAGAACAATGTTTATGTGGTATTTCAGTAGTAGTTACCGACATATTCAAGGAAAATATCCTGACTCATAAGCACCTGAAACTGTCATGTGATTACTCTAATTATTTCAAGTCTGTGTGCGTCTGGGGTTTCTGAAGTGTGCTAACGTAATTTAAGACATGCATGTTTCTTCTGATAAAGACATTTGGACTGTAGAAAAGCAATTACAGAAAGAAGATTACTGAGGTCTAAAGAGTTTGCAGTTTAGAATACTTTCCCTGGTACATAATTAAAACCATATTATTAGCCTTTCATTAAATGAACAAAATGTTATCTCTTCTACTCCAGGGTTTGTGTTTACTAGGTCTTTGTTTACTATAAGAAACCCATTCTAGAGCCATAAACAATTATTCCCTCTTAGGACAAACTGTTTATGGATCTCACTGAAGAATCAGCAAGGAAATGGAGATGCTGACACTTCCTTTTACCCAACAGATCAGTTAATGACTGTGGCAGGCTAAGTATTTCTTGTTGCCTAAGGGATTTGAAGGCACATTTCTTTCGTAAACTACTTAAAATGCCTCAGCAAAGTCTAAAATGGGATTTCTATCTCACTCAGAACTGAAGTGTATAAATTCTGGAGCTGAAAAAGCTTTCTTCTATTCCAGGACCTGGGAATTTTACAGTATATGAGAGGTTTCACATGACCAAAACCACCAGGCATACATACAAGTCATTTACTTGTATTTTCTGTAAGGAAATTTCAGTTCAGAAGACACAAGTACAGAATCTAGTATGACAGACTGTCCTTGAGTGCACAGTGCCTTTACTAAATCAGTCAGTGTGAGTACAGAGGAATCATGTGCCTGAGTCACTCCTACCTGCACTCCATACCCTGAAAGAGAAGAACTTGCAGTCAGAGTTCAGACATGCTTCAGTTTTGAACATTTAGGGAAAGAACAATTTTTTTTTTTTTTTAAAGGACAAAAGGACATTGCTAAGGTTAGCTATTTTAAGGTTAACAAAGAACCAGCTCATTTAGAGATTTCAGAAAATCAGTCTAAATTGTTACTGTTGTCATTAAATAGGGAGTTAGAGAAAGCTAATGAGACTCTGAGCTCTTTCTGACATGAGTATTCAGAATGAAGTTAAGAATGATAAGGTCCCTGGAGAGTAGAAAGGTAGTACTTGGCATAGGAAGGACTAGATTTTATTTTAGGGATGATGCTAATACTCAATAATAAACATTTCTCCTGAGAAAATATCTTATTCAAGCATACTTTTCTGTTTAATCCTTCTGGATTAAATTGCCATTAATCTCCACATGAAGCCATAGGTTCAGCTTTTTCTTAACACGCACTCCATTAAATGTTAATGTTAAAGTAAGGCTTTTATGAACCTTCTGATTTACAGGTAAGCTTATCAGGTGCTATAGCTCTGTGTGAGCTCTATCTCCCCTTTGCTGGCCATGGCTCACTGGGAAGCTTAGCACAGCAAGCAGCAAGAACCCTTCTGTGGGATTAATGAAACAAATCTTATTTGTGGCTTCAAATCTATGGTACATGTGTGTACGGGTCCCGACCAGAAAGACAACTCTTAGATCTGTTGCTGGTATTTCTATTTATTTCACCCCAGAAGATGACTTTGAAAAGACAACAGATTTGTGAACTAAAAATGAACAGGAAACCATCAGAAATAGTGTAATGTCCCAAGCTGCATCCCATCTGATTGAATGTAGGAGGGGGGACTAGCTGTAGGATGTTGGGAATATTTAGATTTAGTACTTTATATACCCATTGAAAGGGCTTTATGAAACTAGAGAAAAGGCCTCAAATTCTGCATTAAAAATTCCCTTTCCTTTTTTATTGCCACAGGACTTTTGCTACCATTTCTTCTAATTGTAGGTCCTGAAATCACTGTACCTGAGAATCCAGCAGACGGTTTTTTATTCCATAAACAGTACATCTATGTATAAGAATAACCTTTATTTCTGCCTCCAGTGTCTTGTGGTTAGTCTTTGGTGACACAGAAATTGTAAACTCCTTACCTGAGTGGCTGTAACTATTTGAAATTTAACAATCAACCTGCTGAAACACAAAACAAGCAGAACATAGTTAACCCCCTCTCACTTGGTTTGGAACTTACAAGTCCAGCAAAAGTATAAAGGCTTAAAACATTTCAAACTAAACATTCCTCTTGGACAAAAGTTACTATAAAATTTGCATACATGAATTTCAGTCTGAAGTTTTTATTACAGAGGCTTCAATAAAATGGTATTACAAACAAACAAAAAATTACAAAAGAATTTATTACAAGAATGAGAAATTAAAATTTGGAACATAAATAGGTACCTCTCAAGACCATAAGAAGTTTACCTAGCTTCATACATTACCCAGATCTATGCTATTCTCTTTTTATCTACAGTGAACCAAAGGTAAATTTTATTCAAATCTCTAGATTTAGCCTGTTGGGTAAACCAATGGTCTGTGTTCCTCTTGATAAAACTATGAAATAATTTGTAGAACCAAAATTTTAAAAATGTGGTTTCTCTTTCAGGAGCAAGTTGATCTTTCTAAAACACACTGTTTGAAAGTAGCAAATCCCAGGTTAACGTCTTAGTTTTCTTAAAATATATCCCTCCCATAACACTGATTAACAGTGCTGAAAAGAACTGATGATTATTTTGGTTACTAGTGGCAGATATCAGTCAACCAAGGGGCTTTTTTTTTTGCAGTTTTATTGTGTTGTCCCTTTACCTTGAGAGGGATTCAAGATCTGTTTAAGTTCCTGAGTCACAGTTAATCCAGTGTCACTTCAGGCAATACAACTGAAAGCTGGCATTAGCAAATCAGATACCAGTGATATACAAGGCTGGACACTTCTTGTGACAGGCAAGATTTTCACTACTGCTCCTCTTTGATTTCTAACGTTTCTAGTTCTTGTGGGAGGTGTCGCTGCCCATGGCAGAGGGAATTGGGACGAGTTGATCTTTAAGGTCCTTTCCAACCCCTTAACAATTAATTCTAGGATTTTCTAGGAAAAGCAGGCCCAGCTGCTGCAGTCTCTCCTCATAGGAGAGATACTCTAGACCTCTGATCATCTTTGTACCCTCTGCTGGATCCTGTCCAACAGATCCTTGTCTCCTTGTCTCCCTAGCTACTGAGGAGCCCAGAAGTGGACTCCAGATGTGGAGTAGTCCAGATGTGGCCTCCCTAGGGATGAGGGGGAGGAACACCCTCCTTGACCTGCTGGACACACTCTTCCCAATGCACCCCAAGACACCATTTGCCCTCCTGGCCACAAGGTACACTGCTGGCTCACAAGTCAACCTGTCATCCAAGTCAACACATCATCCACTAAAACTCCCGAGTCTTTCTCTACAGAGCTGCTCTCTAATAGGTCAGCTCCTGATCTGTATTGGTACTTGGGGTTTCTGCTCCCCAGGTGCAGCACTTGCCCCTGTTTATTCTCACTTGCCCTTTCTCTCCAGGCAATTTTCCAGGCTTTCCTGCTGAATGGCGGCACATTGGTGCAGGTGTATCAGACACACCTCCCAGCTTTGTATGATCTGACTGTACACATTTTTCATCCAATGAGGAGATCCAACTACAAAATTCACTGCTCCAATATACAATGCTGGCTTGTGAGGATCCAAAGGCCTTTTGGACCCATAAGTGGGTGCATGTCATATGCTCACATCTGTAAACAGTTTATCACCCTTGACGTACATAGATGGGCATCTTCAAAGAGGTAATTTAACTGGTGTCCAATGCGGGTAACTTACATAAATTGGAAACATTACACATGTAAAATTTCAGCTTCTGACGTACCTTTATTCAGCATCAACAGCTACAGGTTATGTCTCTCTGGACAACCTATTAGACAGAACATCAAGCTTACACATTGTAATTTTTGAGTACACAAGTCATGAAAAAATACAAGTAAAAAAATAAAGTGAAGTAAATACAAGTAAAAAAATAAAGTAAAAAATAAAAGTGAAATAAGTATTACTTTTGAAGGTTTGTGGTGTCACACTAAAATAATGTACTTCTACCCGAACTATGTATTCACTTTGCTAGAATTTATCAGCCATGTATGATAGGATGAACTGAAAAAACATACAGCTTAAGGACTGTTTGCACAAGCTGACAACAAATAATAATTATACTCACAGGATAATCTTTCATTGCTATGTACCTTGAACAGTTAGGTTTTCCTTCCAAGCATTTTGAAATAAACACCTCCTGCATTTGGACAATAACTTGTGTTGTGCTTTTAAAAAGGTATTCTCCAATTTTGCAAACCCACTAAAACCACATGCTGCTCCCCTTCTCTCCCCTGAGTGCACCAGAGCAAGGAATTGGAGGCAGAAAAGGTAAGGACTGAGGCTTGGAGTAAGAACAATTTACTGGAAATAGCAAAGAGGTAAGAAAACAAACCATAGCTGCAACAGTACCAATTACAGAAGGTAAAGAAAAGATACTTTCCTCAAGAATCCCCATTCCCAACAATAGTAGATGGCTCTCTGCCATGTTTAGTTGTCTGGAAGAAGCCCCTTCTGCTTGGGAGACAGTCCCTTTCCCCAGCCCCTGGAAATGTTGTGAAGTGGGTCATACTAACCTCCATGTCCAAGCCATGCCCTCTCGTGGCTACTGCAAAAATTAATCCTGTCCTGGTCAGAACCAGAGAATTTTTCATTGTTATTGTTAGCGGATGAGACAAATTCATCACCCAATATGTATGATAAACATATGCATCCCATGCCAAGAAATAGGTATGACCCAGCTAATTCATTTTTTTCTTTAAGCAAAAACTCTGACATAAGTGTTTTGGGTAGCAATGACCAAGACAAAAACAGAAGGAACAGCACTGTGTAAATGTTTCAGCTGTTTTTCTTAGACAAAACAACAGAGCAAAGGGAAATACTAACTGCAATTAAAAAAAAAAAAAAAAGAAAAAAAATTGTGCTGGGGTGGTCTGCTCAACACCAGGGTACTTAGATGAAGTGTGAATGAACAGCATGTTCACAAGGAATATGTGCCCAATGCTTACCATGGCAACCTGGCATTGGACCAGTAGAAAACTGACCCTGAGGGAACAAGTCCACAGAGATGCTCTTCTGCTATCTCAGACAGCATTGTGTGACTGGGATTGGTGTTACACAAGGCTGGCAAGCCAAGGTTTTAGAAATATGCATGTATAGCTACCAATAAAATAAACCTAGCATGAACATTTTCTGCAACATCATGCAGAGTCACCTGCTTAACTGGTCCTGCATGGCTTATTTCAGTCCCCACCCTTTAAAGACAGACTTTACAAATAAACTGTCTTCCCAAAGAACAGTTGACTAGTGACAAAACCTGATTTGCAGGGAATATGGATAAAGTAATAAGTTATCCAACTTGAATAAGACACCTCAATAGAACCCACAAGTGGGTATATTTTATCTTTCGCCCCACAAATTATTCTTCTTATATATATTCAAAAGTAATCGCTATTTTGCTTTGCCATTTTGTTGCAAAAACAGCAAAAGCAACAATGGTACTTTTCTTGATAAAAAACAAAGCAAACTAAGCCAAAAGATCCCACAGTATAGTTATACAGATTAGTAATAGTAACTGCACAGATTCCAAAATACGCATCAGCAGAACCTGGCCCAAAGGGAAGTAGATTGATCTGAAAGTGCAAAATGGAAGAAATGGTAATTAAAATCATCCCTGCATAAAATCAGCTTGTCAGGGTGAGACTGAAAAGCTGATGCTAATGATGACTGAAAACAGACTGATGTTTATTGATTCTGTCTTAAAAAAAAGGCTCAACTGAAATATATCATAAATCACATCAATTGTATATATAATTTTTTATTTACCCTATAGCTAAAAATAAGGCAAGAAAATCCCTCCTGGTGGTGTTTAGCCACTCTACTTAAAAACTGAAAAAATCAGAAAGTTCAACATGGCTGAACAGCAGAGGAAATACATCATAGTCTTTTTGAACTATTTTTTTCAAAGAATCTCTTACAAGGCTTCATTGACAGTGGATGCTTCTCCTAGCATAAGAAGTCTATTGTAAGGTGCTTTGAAATGCTATCTAAATAATCAAATAATAATTTAGTTTCCTGTGATTTTGTATCAAATCTTATTTTGAGTAAACCAGATATTTCACAGAGAAATATTTTTGTGAAAAGAAGCTTAAGAGTTTTGAAGAATAATCTAGTAGATGAGGAAGAAATGCTACAAAATTCACCACAGAGGATAAATACAATGAAGAACAATCTTAAAAAAAAAAAAATGAGCCATAATCCATAAAAAATGAACTAAAAAGACCCCACAATTTAAAAAACACAATATTCATGGTCTGTGAGACTTCAGTCCTACAGAAATGAGTTCTAACTTGAGTGAAACAGAAAGGCTCAAGAAGGCTCAAACAATTTACTCTGGTAAACAGTTTACTCTAGTTTGATATAATCTACAAATACATTTATGCTGTTTATTCCAAAAGACTACTGAGAAAAATGGGACCTTTGCAAAAATTGCAAATTGCTATTAAAATGCTATTTAGGAACAAATGCACCTATTTATACTCAATGCTATCTTAACAATAAAATTCTGTCCCAGTTAACCCTCAAAGACCTAGAGCAGACATATTTCTGTAGCTAGCAGACAAAAATATGTATTTCAACACAGAAATTGAAACACTACATTATAGTATGTATGTATGACATGAGAATTCTGTACTACCAGTGCCTGCTAAGAAAGACCACTCAGAGCAGTTGTGGATGCCCCATCCCTGGAAGTATTCAAGGCCAGGCTGCATCCAGCCTGTACGTGTTGAGACTCCTGGTCTGGTGGAAGGTGTCCCTGCCTGTGGTGGTAGGGGGGTGGAACTAGACAATCTTTAGGGTCCCTTCCAGCCTAACCCTGTGATTCTATGAATTCACTTGAGACACAATGCAGTCATTGGCTATAGTCAGCTTAGTTTTACAAGGGAAAGTCCTGCTCAACCCATTTAATTTCCTTTCAGCTTTAAAATTCAGTCAAAGCTGTGCTCTGGTTTTATTAAGCGTATCAAAAATGCACAGATAGCTTCAAAATTTATAGCAAAGAAAAATCCAGTCCACTGACAACACCACATGGAAACATGCCCATGTTATTTAGCTACCCCAGTGCAACACCAAGGGGGTGATGGAAGTCAAACACAGGCCACAAGTGAGCCTGTCTCAACAACCTTATGCATTTTAAAATTTTCTTCCAAGTGTCAGTACTTCAGGGAGAGAAATACAGCAAGTGTGAATAAAATGGTTATGACAACAAAATATATTCTTGACTAGGTTTATACTTTGACAGTTTTAGATAACCTTATGGGACTGCACTGATCAAATGTGATCAAATGTTAGATTACAAAATACCACCTTCATTTATGTTCAGTCTTTGATAATGTCTATTCTCTGACTGCTGCAGTCACATTCAAGGTGATCTTTATGAGATCCTTTCAGACAGTTTTATTGATGCCATTCCCTACAATGTTTCAGGCAACTTTAAGCACTCGTCAAGAATAAACAGAAATCCTAGTAACATCAAGGCCTTTTTGAAAGTAATTTTCTCTTTTCTCTGCTCTGCATGGCATATCTGCGTACAGTATTTTTCTGTTATGATCTTGGCTCTCAGCTATGATATTCATTCATGGAGAAATGCCATCCCCACATATTTTAAGTAACATTTTCTCCTTTATATTTTCTTCCAATGAAAATAATCATTGCTTCTTCACAGGATGTAAATATTTTCTTTATAACTACAGTGTGAAACCGAAGCTAGTTTTAATCATTGTGTCAATGAAATTCTGCTTAGCAATGACAGAGATCTTGTTTCCCCAGTGCAGTAACTGATTACTGCCTTCAGACTGGGTATCAAAAGAGCAGTTCTGGTTGTACAAATATAAATGTTTACAACAGGCTTATATTGTTCGTCACTGTTTTTAGCGAGACACAATTTAAGAGATCGGAACTTTGCTGGAATAGCAAAAATAGCTTATTGAAGAATTTTAATGGACTGGCTTAGACTGCACAACAGTGGATACATCAATCACTTGGAGAGCAAAATGCAACCATCTTTATTGTCTGTTGTTCAGCTATTTCATGACAGGTTGGGGAAATGAGGAGAATTTGGTTCTGTGGAATGTTAACAGTGAGCTGCCTTAGCCTCCCTTCCACCCATAAACCTGGGCCATAAGAAGAAGCAATCTGTAGATACTCCACTATTTAGCATGCCTTCCTTTGTCACTGCGTAGCTTCTGCCACCCTGAATCTTCAGTTCACAACAAATCTTAGTAGCATTGGCTACACTCACCAGTGTTCATATATAAAACTTCTTAAGTTCAGCTTTTCCCTGCAAAAGCTCACTTAAGATAGCATTGTGATGCTCCATGTGCACTTTTTCTCACAATAGTTACCATTCTATATGCTCTCAGATTAAAGTAAAAGAATTGAGGGTTTTTTGTCATTTGTGCCATTTGTCATTTACAAACACCCATGGCATCCCAACGAGTCCTTTCTGTATTGTATAGTATCACCTGGATAGTGCCTTTAAAACAGGAGTTTTTAAAACCCTGGTGAAATTTTCTATTGCAGTCCTATCATGTGTCCCACACCCTCCCTCATCTCCTTGTGTCCAGCCCTTGCTATGAAATTCTCAATACTTACATAGCTGGCACACAGAGATCAAGAAAACAGCCTCCAGTTAATGAAATTTGCCACTCAATATCTAGCTCTCCTATTTTTCTTGATAGCAGCTGCAGGCTTGATCATCAGTGTAGTTTTCAAAACAAAAGAATTTTAAATGTCACTTAAAGATACACTTTTCGCTCGGGCAGGTGAAGTGTGGCTAGAATTATATAATCAGTTCTGCTCTTATCTCTAGGAAGAATTTTGTTTTTCTTTAAAAATTGTTGCTGTAGCATTTGCTAACAAAATGCCTTGCATTTGAGCATTTACAAAAATAAACTCTGGAAATCTGAAATTCAGCAACAGCAGTGACAACTAGAATAGCCTTTTCTACATCTCCTCAGTCCTCACTAGATGATTGCTTTTTTACCAGTTTGTCCCTACAATGAGCAGAGACCTCATTAAAACTCCCAGCCCATAGCAGAAGACTCCAGCTTGGTGGGCATAATATGAATTTTGTAAAAAATACATCACAAGTACTTAAAGCACTAAAAGATAAAATTTGGATTCTTTTTTCATGCAGTATTATGTTCTATGGAGAATTGAAAAAACCAAGACGTTTGTAGACTCAGCTTTTCAAACATAGATAGTTTTTTATTTATGTCCTTCTGAAACAAATCACATATCTTAAAAAAAAAAAAAAAAAAAAAAACTTACGGCCATCACAGAAAAACAGCTAATTAAATGTTAAAAGCAGAAGTCATTCAACTAAATGGTAGAGTGCCAGCTGTACAAGGACACATGCATTTTTATTTATTTTAAGCAGTTAGATGTACTGTAAAAGATTATCACCCTACAAAATCTGCAAGCCATGACAACTAATCACACATTTGTTGGTGAGTTGCTATCAGACGTCATGAGTTGTACACTGAACCCCAACGATGCAGAAGCCATCCCCAATGACACAGTGTAGGATTTCCACTTTTAAAAGTGGAACTTTTAAAAGGGAACCCATGTTCCCTCCCTTACACAGGGCACATTTCTACAAACAAAAATGCAAATACACAGTGATTTGTCTGTATATCCCTGTGACCACAAATTCAGTTCCATCAATCAGTGAGTATTGGTCAATAATCCAATGATTATTTCTTCATAATGGTTGTTACTTATCCTACCACGCATGCAGAATGAATATGGAAAATGAAATTAGGTGGCAGGCTTGATTCTCTAAACATATAAGTTAGGTAAACTCATGGCTTCATTACATGTCTATTGGCCAAGTTCTGAGAAGTTTCTATTAAAATATCATGAAAAAGAGGCCTGTTTCTATTAAATCATATGAAAGGGTAGTGGAACACAAAAAAGGATCTTTATCTGCCTGACCTATGGACCCTCAGGTACACATTTCACTTTCTGAACTACAGTTTCACATGTAAAACAGATTATCACCTGTTTGTTTTAGAAATTCACTGAGGTACTATCAGGTAATACAAACTAAATGAATTGTCCAAACATTGAACCTACTTTAATTTTGAACTGACACTGTGACCAAGCACACTAATTTACTAAATTAATTGCTTTGAGGGCCTATCACATACAAATATCTACATAAATAAAAGCTGTCCAAAGAAGAAATCGGTTTTAGAAAGCAGTAGTAGAAAAGAATGATAATGATGTAATATATTACAGATTCTTGGTAATATTTCAAACCCATCCAATATTGTTTTACAGTACTTCTCATTTGTATCATTCAGTAAAAAAAAATCTGACCCTGCATTTCATAAAGAACAGAGGTCCATACAGCTCACTTTTGAACAGTTCTTACCACATTTTCAATATCTTAAGAAAAAGGATTTAAGAACAACTCAGTAAGCAACACATTTAATTTTAAGAAGACTTCACAACACCCAGGGCTTCCTGTCATTCTGCAGAAAAAATACATCCAGGCCCACTCTCTAAGACAGACTGAACTTTGAGGATTCATAGTATTTGTACAATTAATATTTTATAGGCAATGAATTTTAATAACTCCCAGAGACATGATGGCACTGAACACTCACCAGAGGGTAGGTTCAGTCATGCCTACAGTAGTAGACAAATGGGGTCAAGCTGCCATTCCACATTTCATCACATTTGACTTCCTCAACTCAGATTCAGTTTTAATGCAGCTCAAGACGCTGCTTCACTTGCTTTTTTTTGTAGCTAAGGACAAATACTCTGAATTTTAAAAGGCCAGTAAATATGAATTTGATAGTCACGTTCACCTAAACACCTCTTTCCTAACAGGGATCTCCTGTACCGGAAGGAGAGGAGACACAAGATTTCTAGGAGCACTCTCAATCTCTTTTGGCAATTTTTTTGCTAAATTCCCAGGAATCTGGTCTATCAGGTTTCTAAGATCCGTAAGTGGCACGGGAGTCACAGGAGTCTTCCCAATGTGAACTAAACAAGTGGATGTAAAAACTATAGAACAGGCAGTACCTAAAATCTCTCTTGTCATTCCAGTATTGATTTTGAATACAGAGTAACATTTGGAGAGTCTAAAGCACATGGCAGAGCTTGGTAACTGAGAGGAAAGGTCTAATATGATCCAACACACAGGCCAAGCACAATTGCCATGCAAGATGAAGCCTTGGAGATCGGCTGTTTCATCTTTCCTCTAATAACCACGATCCCGTTGTAATTTACCTACCTGTTTTTACTACACCTCAGCAGACTGCCTCAGCTTCAACTGCCTGGAGAGAGCCTCCTGCCCTATCTTCCCTCCAGACCCCATGCTACCTTGGTACTCAGGCGTGCAGTCTCAATGGGAAGTGGGAAGTATCCCCTTCCCATTTGCAGTCTTGTGTGGAATCAGCCATAAAAAAGCAAATTTCAAGTGCCTGTCATCAGCAGTACTAATAAAACAAATATATTGACAATGAACACTTTAAAACACTTTAAACACTTCCACAGCTTCCCACTCTCAGTGTTCACATACCAAAGCCTTTATTTAGAGATGCGACCTTTCTTCCACAGAAAAGTAGGTGAGGTAGCTTAATAGAAACAGATTAACATCTCAAAATACTTAACAGTGAAGTGAAGAACTTAAAATTCCATTTTGGAATATGAACCAAGTCTGAATTAGTGATTTTCCTCAGGGACTTTGTTGTAATAAAGAAAAACTTCAACAGTGTTTTTGCGCAAGCAAGAAACTACACTCTCTCAATAGTTCATCAATTCTACCTCATTATGAACAAACCTGTTACTTTGAATTTGTTTCACAATAGATGTCTACTTGTTATTAGCATTTTAGGTAAAGAGAAGCAAAGCAGATAAGAAAAGAGGATTACATGGCTTGTATGAAACCCCAGTACCACTTCAGTTCTGGGTAAGGAAGAAAAATTGCTTTATTACTGCTATTCACACTGCTGCCTACCTAAGATCTGGTAAACTACTGCTACTTACTTAAACCTTCAATGTAAGAGGATTTAACAGTGAGAAAAATTCTCTCTAATTCTCTTAAAATGGCTCCAATGTGCTTACTGAAGGAGGAGCTTCCATCTCTTAACCATGGGTATGTTTGCAATCACATTAATTGCTCCATCTCCTTTCTGTCTTCTCTCACATTGTTATAGCTTTGGACTCACTCAAAGTCTTTCTCCTGCAGTTAATACTTTCTGCAGGGCCATATGCTTTGCACATACCTGTTGCTGTTCTAAACAGAGTGGCTAAAAAAGGTTCATAATTCATGATTTAATTAATTTATTCTCTGGACCTTTTATCTTCATTGGGGCACTGATGTAGCTAGATTTGGAAACAGAAAGCCAAAACATGGAATGCTTTTCCACTTGAAGGGTTAGATCATTTTAAGTGTTAATTATCAATAGCATGTATTTCACTCCTTCAGGAAAACCATTGCAGCCCTTTCAGAAAGGGAAGGCTCCACTGTATGCAGAGCACAGTCCCAGATTACACTGCAGCTTTCCACAAAGTCTAAAGTAATCACTACATGAAAACAAAATGCTCCAATGCAGTATGTTTAAGGATGGCAGGATGCCATGATTTAATTGTTTTCAATACAGCAATTCCATACTGCAAACAATTCTCTCAGGAACTGACTATTTTCAAAAGACCATCTTAACTTTGAAAAACTGTTGCAACAGAAAGGCAAATACTCCCTTCTCCTCCAAAATTATTCATTTTGCCATCCTGTAGAAGGCATAGGAAAGAAATAAATGTCAAAACTTTAAAATAATTAGAGAAATTGTGTGAGGACTGTAAAAAATTGGTATTTTCAATAAAACAATAATATTTTTACCTCCTCTAGCTCTTACACTGCACTTTTCAGAGACAGATTTTGGTCTGTTGTGGCCATATAAATTGAGTTTTACTCTGTTGTTTTGGACTAAATTACATCAGGCTTACCAGCAAAACCAAGATCAGGGGCTGATTAAGTGGCTCTCTCAAAGGCAATCATGAATACAAAACACCAGAGGAGGAATCAACAGGTCAGAGAATCAGAGAAGGACTCTGCAGGTCCAGTCTCCTCTTACATTAGTCGTCACTAATGGAAAATGCAGAATATCATTTGATTCACTGATGAAGCAAATTACTGTATTTTCAAAGTGTTCCTGACTTAACATTTGGACCACATTGAACCATCTCATGGTCTGATAGTGCCATCATTCATGCTACAAAATGTGCATAGCACACAAAGAGAAGGTTCAAGCCATCTGAAGATAGGAATTACCAGGAACAATTTTCCCCTCTGGTGTGCGTGCACTATGATACAGCTGTGAATTACAAGACTCAATTATTGTTCTCCACAGAGCTCACGTAATACACAGGGTGAGTGCTGTTCACTGAAAAACAATGAATCAATATCTTGTTTTCTACTAGTTGTTCAATGTTTGGCCTGGAGTGTTATTTACTATACCTACTACACGACACTACTCTAAAAAGAGAATTCTTAATTTTCTCATTATCTTTTTTTTTTTTTCTAAAAATAATATTCACTGGTATCCTAATATTTAAAATTATGAATATTTTTTTTTACAGTATGTTAATTAGATAAGCATATGCTAATTTTAAAAAGCAGCAGCTGAGGAATAGGGAGACTAAAGTAAAAGAAATAAACTTCTTCAGAAGCTTCCTTAATCAGATGGTTTACCTTCTAAGATGCTGATTTGTCAGCTGTTTATGGAAACAACTTTGATGAAACCTAAAGGAGGTGCTAATTTTCAGACATTTGCCATTTCCTGACTATCAAAAGCTATAGAAAAGCTCAGGGAAGAATGAGAATCAGCTACAACAAAAGAAGTGAGTATTTCAAGTCTCACAGACAAAGCTATCATCAGTTGTAATTAGAGTCCTATGGTATCAGGATGTAACACTGATTTTAAACATGCACATTAATGTAAAGTGTGTTTGTGCAAACAAATGAGAGGTGCCACATCCACTAGGAGTACAAGTATTTTTCAATATTAAATTATCACTAGAAGTTAATACTGATATGTTGGTAGACAAGACCATAAGGAAAAAAAATTAAGTTTAGGTGACACATATATAATTTGCTGGAATCTTACTGTTGGATTTGTCAGCCTACCTTAAAGGAGAAATTATTACTGTCATTGTTATTCTTCAATTTAAATTGGGACCACCTCACTTATGCATTATGAAGTAGATTTTACCATGCTCTTTCCCCAAAAGACCACACCGAAGCAGACAGGTTTACAAAGTGACCTGTAAATGGAGCACAGGTTCCAGAGGCAGCTGAAGCAGACATCACACACTTTCCACCTTGCCCTGGTGGGCGCCTCATGAGGAGAGCTGCTGACTTGACAGAGCCCAGCCCTAGCAGAGGATGTGTGCTGCAGCCTGGCCAAGGCCCCTGGCCCCTGCAGCTCCATGGCCCCTGCCCATGGTACCCTGCTGTGTGGCCAGCCATGCACCCACTGCCAGACCAGGCATGTGGGCAGCTGCCACCTGCACCCTCCTGGGACGTGCAGCACCCACCAGCACTGCATGAGGGGCAGTGCCACCAGGTCTAGGGGCTCACAGGACACACTACCATACTTTGTTCAGCATGTTGTCATCTGCTGCTGCAGTTCCCACTGCTCGCTATGCCTTTTACAAAGCACTTCAAGAGCACTTGAGGACAAAAAAGCTTGCATTTTCTCTCCTGTCTCCCCCATTCCAGTAATACACAACACATTTGTTCAGGGATTCATTAGCAAAGCGCTCTTTAACATAAATCTAGAGAAAAAAAAAAATCCAGCAGTGGTTCCTTAAGCTTTTGCTCCATTAACATTGTGAGTAACTAGTCTGCAGGCTGGAGATTGCAAAACGCTTTGTCCTTTCTACTTTGCAAAGCATTATAACTCATTAACGAGCCCTTGCTAATTGAATTTGATTTAGTGTCAACACTGTCACAATCACACAGAAGCACACCACTAAAATTTCAATCCTGCTTACTGTGATCATTAAGTCCCATTGTCAAACAGAAGCTCTGCCTTTGTGGTGAAGGTTGTCAGATCAGACTCACAGGGGCTCTGCATTTCAGTTGCCATGTGAAATACATAAAAAGTGACAAAGCTACCACCTAAAATCTAAGCTTAATAGAGAAATTCATTAGTTAAAATTACATGCATAAATGCTACTGTTGGCTGCTTTTTCCATTTCTGATCTCATTTATCCTCTTCAAAACACAAAACCCCATAGACCAACAGAGATTTGAAAGAGTGAGTGTGCTAGGAAAATGCCTGGATATTTTTTTTTTCCATATAAATCTCCTTTTAAACAAACAGATCAAAAATATGGAATTAAAAGGTAGATTCAAACTACATCACAGATAACTACAGATTTTTAAATGTATTGAGCCTGCTGGCAGATTTTAGGCTAGATTTTTTTTTTTCTTTTCTTTTTTGTCTCTTTGTCCGAATCAAGTAGACAGGCAGCAAAAAAATTGTTTCGATTTTTTTTTAATTCTATCCAGGGGCTTTTGGTAAACAGTAATACCATTAATAGTAATAAAATGAAACAAAAGAAAACTAAATCCTAACAACAAATATTGCTTAGATTATAACACTCAATGAAACCTGAAGAAAAATATTTAAAGTCTGAAGGTTCTATTCAGAGTTGTAAATAATCTTTCATGGGACTGACTGTCCAAGCTGACTTTCCACTTTGACCCATCACTGGCCTAAGGAAACACCGTTTTTTTAAGACTAATACTATTGAATCACTTACATAAGGCAGAGTTTCTTCTGTCTCCAGAAGAAGGAGGTCATGAACCAGTAGAGTTCATGATACTCCATCATATTTTTTATTTTAGCACTGTACATGCAGGCACAAACCCATCCCTCACAAATGTGTGTGCTTGGGGCTTCTCTACCTCAGTAGCAGAATCATTAAATCTCTATCTCAAAGATCACAGGAAAGTGATATAAATACTGAAATACTAAAAAACTATGCAATTGTACCCTTGCAGCTGGGGGACACTTGCCTGAATGGCACCAGGCAATACTGTGAAGCTATTTAAATCTCCTCTGGAATCTCACCCGAAAACTAAAGAAGTTCTTAACAAACAAAATAATCAATCAAAAAATCAAAAACAAACAAATAAAAAAAAATCAGAAGACTCCCCAAAATCACAGTGGAACTACTTAGATCAGATGATTTACCCCTTTATGATGATCCTGTTCTTTGTCTTTTCCACAGCTAAGTTCCTGCGTTACAGAAATTCAGTCATTATATACTCAACTATAGACTATAACATTTGTTACAGAATTTTGCCCCACTTTTATTCCTATTATGGCCATGTCTGTTTTTCCTACAGTAGATGATAAACATTCTACAGATGAATAAAGCTTCTCACTTTTGCTGTGCCAGTACATCCCTAATAATCATACCATAGTCACTAATAGAAATATTCAATAAGGTCAGCACAGAAGCTGATGCAGAATTTCCCTAGAAAAATTATTTTATTCAGTCCATTACTGTATGTCCCTTCAGCAATATATCACTTTGTCTTACATGGAATCCCAAAACCCTGAGACAAAATAAAATTCATATTCTAGATTAATCCAGCTTTTCCACTGATCACTGCCTGTTTATTGTCTAGCTGTGTTTTGAGTGATACTTTTCAAACACTTAAAATTAACTTACAAAAAAATCCCAAATGATTTCAGGGAAACGTTTCTCTCCCAAAAACACAGTCCCAGGAGCTATAGAGAGCTTCCTGTGAAGAGGTGGAGGCCGACCAGATCTCTCCACAGATGTACTCTGCCACGCCCACATGTTGCTTAAGGCAACTTGGCCTTAAGCTGAGCTATTGTGGAGCTCTAAGCCAACTCTGCTCTGTGCAGCCTGGACATAGCCTAAATGTCTCCACCATGAAAAGGTGGACTGATTTTTGCAAGTTTCCTTTCTAACATCACTGTTCACTGGTGTCACACACTGAAGAATTTTCAGTGCGAATTGTGTTGAACTGCCTCTAGCAAGTTACAGCCTTACTTTTTCAAAAGCTTTGATCGTAAGAATAGTGCAGTAAAGTATTGAAGAATATTTAGATATTCAGAGGATAGCCCATTCAAAAGCTGCATTGCATAAGTGTATCTAAAAATACTTCCTGCTGGTCCAACATAGTATATATACATACATACTTCATCTTGCAGAAAAAACTAGAGCAAAACAACACCAGACCAATCTGCACGCTCTTCATCTTGCAACTCAAAATCTTTGGGTTAGCTCAACATTATTTTCCTTTGTTGATGCTAAAATGCTATTGTGTGTGGGTTTTTTAATAATGCAGAACCCTTCCACATCCTAGGAACTTGCTAGTCTTCTTCTTCAGTCTAAAACACATATTCTGATGATCCTGCAGTCTGCCATTTCCAGACAGGCAATAAGTACAATAAATTGTCTGTTGGACAGTTCTTTCTCTTGTCTATCAGGTTCAAAATTTCCTTCTTCCCTGCTGGGCTGGAAATGATTCAGCTTTGATAAGAGGCAATACTGTGCTGCTTACAGATTGTTTTCACCCAGGCTGTTCATTTCCCTCCTCTTTTCATGGATTCAATGGACCCTTAACTCTGTGTCAATGAACATCCTTTCCTATCAGGGTTTTCACCACAAATTGCTGTTACTCCTCCAGAACTGACTTGAAGAAACTTACCAGCCAGCCCTCTCAGTGTTCCCTTTTCACTCTGATCCACCCTGAGCCCACAAAAATGTGCTCTTATTATCCAAGGTCAGAATAACATGACTGATCACTTGCTATCTTTCCTCCCTATCCTACCTTGTGCATAAAGAGACTCAAGATGCTTCTGAAATTTTTCTCCTTTCCACATCCAAATCTCTGGGTGGGAGAAGAACTCGGAAACCTGTTTTAAGCATTTGCTCCCCAAATTGCGTGTGGGCTGCTGCCTCACTTCATTCTTGCCACCGTCTAGACTATTCTGTGAAAAAATCTAGTCGTTATGTAAAAGAAACAGACCAGACATCTCAGTTGTCTAGTATCTATTTTTAAACTGTGCAACTTTGTGTCATTCCAGTTAGCAACAACTACATGAAGTATAAAAAGATGTCCATTTTTAAGCTGCCGAAATCCAACCACTTACATAAGACATGACTAATTACTAAGAGGAAACCAAACTTCCACTGTACAGTTTTGCTGTTTTATGTTCTGCACCATCATCCCCATCGTCTGGCCAGAGGACCTAATTGCCAATTGCCTGACTGGCAATGCAGGGATACCAAGACTTGGATAAATATCAACAAAGTCATCAGAAAAAAAGGCTGTTGTTGGTCCTTATTGTGATGTTTTCTGATGTTTCTAAGATTTTTACCTAATGATTGAATCATCTTTACGCTGGAGGATTATAATTGCTGGTGGGGCACTACAGTTTATAAGTACAAAATACTTTCTATTACATTTACTGATCAAAAATAGTACACAGTCCAAATTTTTTCACTAGAAATGGCTTTCAAAGAACTGTGAGGGAAAAATAAACATACTTTTTTTCTGTTTTTCCTAAAGGGCCAGAAAGGATCACAGGAGATTCTGAGCTGAAAGGGGCCCACAAGGACCAGCTCTTAAGGGAATGGCCCACATGGGGATTGAAGCCACCATCCTGATGTTACAAGCACCATGCTCTGACTGGGCTACATTCGCCCTCTTTTCAAAAGGAAAATGATGAAAACATCACAATGGGACTATTTAATATACCTCTCCTGATCTGAAAAGATTTTGCAATTAAACGTTTACTGTACCAAAACATTTTCGTAAGTAAAGAAAGTCAGGTATTTGCACACACTTACTGTCTCAATAACACCCTGGTATTTCAACATGACAAAAACTCAAGACAAAGTCAGAAGTGCCATAAGTCACAATGATAATATGCCTTTACCGCTGAAACGATAAAGTGATTCCTATAAAGCTGTGTGTCATGTTGGTATATAAAACAGCAATCTCTTTGTTGACCTGGAATCTTTCTGTCATGGTATTAATGTTCAAGAAACATGTTAATGAACTGTACTGTAAGGCCTAAGAATAATAGGAAACAATGAAGATGTATTTTTGCATTCAAGTCAAAGGATCAGACAGCACCATGGAAAGCACTTAGGTCTAGATTTCCCAAATAGTGCAGAAATTTCGAGAGAACTGCAGTATGAAGTTCTACATGGTTGCCTCTCAAGTTACATACTTTTAAGGGGTCACTTTTCAAACTTTGCATGTCAACAATTTTTGGCACTGCCATAGGGAACTTTATCTTAAAAATATTCCTGAAACTGTTTATATGGTGAACTGTTCACAACACAGTTCTCAGTTAGAACACTTTGGCTCAGTGTGACAAATCTTTCAGCACAGCTGGAACTTGTGGTATACAGCTTGTGAAGTTTGAAGAAAGTGGAAAGAGCCTGGAGTGACAGACTGATCTACAGGAATACCTGCTTAGATTAAAAAAAAAATCCCTCAAACACAGAGAGAAACATACGGCTTCATCTCCCTATATCTGGCAAACATCACATAAATATATGGAGAACAGACACCCAAACCCATGTATAGGATCTGGAAACTACCAGTTGAACTGACAACTCAAGTCACAGAATAAAATGCTCTCAACCATACTTGGCTAGATACCTGGCTTCAGGTACTGCAATCCACTGACTGCAAAGGATTGCTGAAGTTGTTTTAGATGTGGTAGGAAGGTATTTTTCTACCCTGTGGAAATGCTGGCATTTCACAGGCCTTCTCATTCTGTAATAGGAAGTTACCTCACAGAATCATCTGAGCTTGAGTTCCCACAGGGAACATCAAGTCCAGCTCTTCAGTGGATGACCCACACAGAGATAAACCTGGAAACCTTGGTGTTGATTAGTACCATGCTCCAAACAACAGAGCTAACCTCTGTGACTTAAAGTCAAGGTAGTGTGTGAAAAATATGTCAGATATGTCAGCTTTAGAATAGCTCAGGACTTATTTACTTGTAACTAAATAACTTACATGAATGCAACAAAATTTAATTCTCTGTCCTGCTTCTTCCAAGAAAAGACAAAATCTGCCCTCTTGTAATGAAGATGATTTCCTCACTATTCATCTATTGGCTAATCTGTCCCACTTTAGGGTTATGTTGCCTTGAACTAATATTGAAATATTTCTTTTAGTAAAGGCTACAACTACTTTACACAGAAGTCCATTTGGCTAGTTTACCTTCAACAAACATTGTTTGCCTCAGGGGAAGGTTTTGCTAGTTCTCACTTTCTGTCTTCAGGGCTTCTGTTCTCATCCAAGTATTTTTTCTTTGTAAATGTGGCACACCTGTTCCCATAGACAATTTTGATTTTGAATATTAAACATTTTCAGATTGAAAAAAACCCCAAAGATCACAGGATATGGATCATCAAATCAAAAATTTAGGACTCTAAAACCAAAATCGATTGTTTTCAAAATTATAGCTGTCAAACTTACTTCACCAATATTGACATTGGCACAGGAAAAATAATCTCAATACTGTCTATCTCACTGAAATACTACCTTATTTCATAGTGTCATGCCCCGGATTTGGTTATAAAATATAAAAAAACTGAGGACCTACTAAACTAATTAAACTAATTTAGAAGAACATAAGGCAAATGTTTTTTTAGTCCCCCAGATTTCAAAGTATTTTTTCTACTTGGGTTTAATATCACTTCAGTAATGATGCTTAATAGTACTACAACTAGATTTGCCCACTCAAACAAACAGTCTTGGCTCCCAATTCAGTGTTTATCAGCACAGCTTCTAATCATTGTCTGGCAGCTCTGTCTGAGGCCCCACAAGTTACTAGGTGACTTACACTGTAAAAAATACAGTTTATAGTTTTCCATTTGCTCTAATTTCCCACTTTAAAACTAAGCTCTCTGAGTGACCAGAATGCTTTTGTGGTGGGTCCCAGCTTAATTCCAGCACTGACACTATCCCTCTTTCCTTGGGCACTCTCAGAGAAGCCCAGGCATATCCAGTTACTTAATTAATAATACATCACAGTTATTTCAGAAAACGTCTCTAATTTCTTCAGGCTATAGTGTTTCTGTTAATTGCCTAATAAATTATCATGCACCATAAGCCTTAAGAAAAGTGTGGGTCATTCACACGTTCTATCTTAATACTATTACAACTCAAAAATCCACTCCATGTCTTTTCCCGATGTTAAAAGCAAGAAAAATTCTGAGGCAAACCCTTAAAAAAATTAAAAGACGAGGAAATCAGGCTCTAATTAGAAACTTATAATGGTAGGGCTCTGTCAGAATTATTTTTTCACAGACTGGGCACAAGTAGAATAGAATGTGCCCATCTTAAGGTACTCATGAATTTACTACATCAGCTGGATGAAGCTATCAGCTGTATGATGAATCCCTGAATCACTATCAGCTGTATGGTGTCATGGTTATTTACACAATCCTAAATGTGAAATTTACAAAACAGCATATAAAAAATAATCTGGATATAATTTATTTACAGTCTAATTCATTGGAAATAGGTCAAGTCTAGTTATAACAAGGTTGAGCTTAGTCCAAAGTTTATGTCTTCCCATATATAATGAGATTTGTATAATTCTTGTTGACTTTTCATGGTGGAAGATGATTTTGATTTGGGTTTTATATTTGTTTGTTTGTTTGTTTTTGTATTTTTTTTCAGTCTTTCGGACCTGATGTTGTGGGATGCTCTTTCTCTTATACTTTAGCACTCAGAAATCACCAAGATGCTTGCAGCCATTGCAACACAAAGTATGTACCCCACACTGAACCTACCCAATGGGATGACTGTCTCCATCCAAGTAGTAACACCAGTAGCACTAGTACACTAGTACTGTGTACAAGCCAAAAAAAACTTGACTCCTCTAAGACTACAGCTCAGTGTGATTATTGATTTGCTGATTCTACCACATATTATTAATTTATTAATCTGTCTGGCTGAAACTTGAAACTAATTAAACTAACTTAAAATTTATTTTCCACAATTACTCTTGCAGAAGGCTTAAACCATGGAAGGAGGGGTCATCTATTATTAATGAATAGCTTCATAAATGTCCAACAAGGTTCACTTGACATGGTTTACTACCATGGCTTAAATGCTTTACATTGATACAGAAGCATGCCAGAGCCAATGTGGTTCCATCTAGTGGAAGTTAGTTGACTTGCTTTTAATTTAAATGCTTATAAAACATTACCAACCATACACTAATTTACATATCTGTCCATAACTGAATAAATCATTAAGAACTGGCTAAATTTATCCAAATATAGACTAAATAACCCACAACAGCAAATAAGAAAACAAAAAATTACTTAGGATCTTTGGAGATCGAGCTTCGGCCCATAATAAGTAGTTTTTACAGAACTGTGTTCCCTCTGCCACTCTAGTGACAGTTTGAGACTAATTAATACTTCTCAAATGAAGAGCCCACCATTGGCAGGAAACAGCAGGAACATTTTCCTAAAGCTCCCCTCCTAAGACTTGTGCTTGCATTGTAATATTAGAAGAGTATGGTAATTAAAGTAAAAAAAGACTTAGCATGTTAATTAGATAATGCAGATCTATGTGTTTGCATTAGGTAAGAGGTGTATATGTAGCTTACACGTACGTTCTTCCCTGCTCCACTGCAAGAGATATTAATCACTGCCATGGGTGAGAGGAGTGAGGGGTGGTCTTAGCCTTCTAAGGTGTACGCTGTCCTACATGTGGAATACCTTCCAGTGACAGGCCTATCACCACCCAGCTGGTGCATACCCCACAGGACATGCAAAATCCATGCCAAGTAAAACTCCACGCTTCAGATTCGTACTTGTAGTGCATGAATATTACACTGACCTTAATGGAGCTATTTAACTCGCCTCAGCTGAGAGCCTGGCTATGTTTGCTTCTGTGACTTCACATTTGCCTTTTTTTTATTACATGATTAAAAATGTTGTCTGGGGTTTTTTTTTGTTTTTTTTAAAACTGGTATAGAAGGTATTAACAAAATCTCGAGTAATTTGTTAGATTAGTTACTTGTGAGTTCCACTTTATATATAAGATAGATTATTTATGAACACAGTCCCACTTTTACAGCACACCAGCTGTACAAGGATTATTTTTTAAAAATGTCTCTGATGACCACCTCACCTTTCTCTGCAAACGTTCACTGTAAAGCACCTTCGCAAAGTTCAAAATATAATAGTAACAACATGCATCAATAGAGCAACATTTGTTTTTTTTCTGAATTTTTCAGTTGTGAATACACGATGCTGAGACTAATGAATTTCATTGTTTGGATCCCCAGCATGAATTCCAGAACACTGGAGACTTAGAAATGCTTGCAATATATTTATTTTTCTTGATGACCCGAAGTAGTATTTTTACTTAAAAAATCCCAGAACGTTAAACAGCACAACATCTCTAATTTGCCTTTTTTTTTCATTTTGTTTTAAATTTTGAACAGAAGATTGAAAGCTACAGGTTAGTTATTATGAAAAGAAATCTTATGTTCTAATTGGATTTTCTGGGGAGAACAAGTGATAGTTGTGCTTATAGAAACATTCGTTTTGTCACTTTCCTGTATCATTAGATAAAATAAGAAATCATCATCATAACACTAACTTCTGTATCATTAACATAAATAAATGGTGCAGTCACACATAGAAACGAAGCAGTTTTTATCTGATTCATTCGTTTTCCAAAAAATGCTGTCTGTGCTGAATTGTGTTTAATTTTGCATTCTACCATGTCATACATATTCAATATCATAACTGCAGACTGAATTTTGCTATGTGTTTCTAGTGGCAGAGATGGAAGGACAATGGAGCTTACTGACATTTATCAAGAGGATTAGAGGGTTTTTGCTACTGAAACATCATAAAAATTGTTTTCCAATGCACCACACACAGTGCATCTACAGAAGCTTTAATTGCCAAAATGAGAATCATTAGTTCAAAAACTTCTGAAAGCCTTGTTTTAGCAGACACCTAATAAGCAGGTCAGCCAAAACCCTGCTCTCAGTCTTCCTATTGTACAAGAAATACCAATGACCTGCAGTTCCTTAATTTTCAGGATATTTTAACAGGTAGCTCAAATGTTAGATGTCCTGGTCAAAATGAGGGAGTGTAAAAAAAAAAAAAAAAACCCAAAACAAACAACCCAAAGAGAAATCCAGATAATCAAACACATCAGATTGAAGCAGGAGGGAGAATTGCGGCCTTAACCAAGATAACAGACTTTTATAAAAGCAGCAAGCATGCTATTTAGGGATTTGAGGGCAGCTGTACAAGGTACCTTTTTAATTTTTGCATTCTGTGAGATGCAAAAATTATTCCTGCATTATAAAAGAAAAAAAAATGTAGATAGATCTGCTAGGAGCTCAGAGCCTGTCATCAAATGCAACACTTCCTTGGAAATCTTCTACTCTCACATCATGAAGTAACATCAATTTCTGCATTCCTGTGAGCAAGAGTGACTTGGGCATTATATAAAATTGTGTGCATGCTCCAGTGTGCGATTTTAGCAGTAACTTTCAAGTTTAAGGTCTTCAAATGGCTTGATTTAGTTAAAACTAGGGACCTGAATTTACCAAGGATTTCCTCTGGATTGATACCAGACAAAATTTTGCGGGAGGAAAATAAAGAAGTTTTTTGCACTTTGTAGTTCTACAAAATCCATAAAAGAATCAAGATGTAGCTTTGAAATAATGTTATATTTTTGCCTTGTTTTTGATGCCAGCTTAGTTTTTTTCTCTTTGATAATCATAAAAACTGAAATTGCTTAACAGTACAGCTAAGTACAAAAATGTAAAAGTGTAGCTTAAATTCTCTATTAAAGCACTCCTTTAAAATATCATTCCTGACCTTCTAACTGTTTTAATTAAATTCAGCAAATTTTACATGGCTCTAACGTTTCTGGGATTATACATTTTGACCCTAATTATATGAAAACTATTTGATTACATAATTACCACAAAAGTAGCAGAAATAATAGACCTGCAGGAATCTTTAGTAATTTAAAATTATCAGAGATTCTGTAAAACATTTTAGATTATTAAAACAAGGTGGTGTGCAGAAGGTAAATTCAAGGCCAAGTACTATTTTAAAGGAAAGAAAAGAAGAAAAAACCCAAAAAAATCTGAGTTTAAAAACAACCTAAATATTTATTTTCTGAACTTTTATTTATTATTAATTTTCTTGGTATTTTTTCTAACTTCAAAACAAATTCATATTATTCAGCATATTATAGCAGGCAATTTTGCAGAGATTCTAATTTAATGGACAGGCCAGATACTGATCACTATCACTGTGCTGATCATTATCACAGGAAACATTTGAATAAAGTATATACCTTGTTTTTTTCTGTATTAATGTACATGCACGCACACACACACAGACAGAGCAACGTTGGTTCGTGTTCAATCTTTAACCAGTGATTTATACTGAAAAGTATAAACTGGTAAGAAATTTCAGTTTCTGAGAGAAAAACTGAAACATGAAAATTTAGGTCAAGGTATTAATTATGCTGACATTGTCTACCAGGATTTATTTAACATGACACACCTAATAAAATCATGCAACCTTTTTTTTCTCCCTCCCACCTTCTTGGGAAACAATATATTCAATATCGCAATGCAAACATCTCATTCCTTTGTGGTGCTTTCTGACAATTGAATAATTTCTGCTGCTTGATGGAGACATTATCTACTCACAAACAGATGAATGTTAAGCTCCTTGAGTGAAAACAACTCGCCCTAAAGCTTGTAAATTGTAATTAAACACTGAACTCTTACTTGGACGTGAACCTAAACTTAGAAACCCCAAACATTTAGCGTCAACATGAGTTAACACTAGTAACAAAAATATCACAAAAAACCACAGGTATGCATTGTAATAAATTCTTTCTGTGAAAAATTTATACAATCATCCCAGTATGAGTGTAATTCCTATCTTTGCATGAAGCCCACATAAATAACAAGATGAGTAAGCAGGGGAGAGCTGAATGTTTATATAGATTCAAGCACTGTAGAGGGATAATATGAAATTAACTTCACTTCAGATGATTATATAAAGAAATGAACACTAAAATATGGTAAGAATTTCAACATTTCCCAAATGTTGCATTCTAATGTATAATTTCATTTCCGCTTGTGCAACTGTTATTCACCAATTTATAAAACTGCATGTGTTTTAACCCCAAATACTGAGCAAACAACACTGATTTTAATAATCCTGTAAATTTTGTTTTCACAGCCTCTCACCCACTACCTAAAGTTTTCCCACCATTTTTCCTTTATATTTATTTGTAATAGAAAAAACCCCAAACCTCTGCCTTGCATATCAACATGTAAGCATACACAAAATACACTTCCCTGCATTTTCACAGCTTCACAGAATAAGTAATAAACAACCAAGAGAAAACTCTTCATTCATTGTTGTTTCATCACGTTCATTTGCATTTTCTGCTTATTGGAGCATTGTGTTTAGAGAACTGATGGGTTTGTCTTAGTCCCTCTGGCTTCTCTGAACGTGCTTTTAACCATCCCAAGGCTTTATTTCCTTTTCACTGTGCAAATGAGCAAAATTTTGCTTTGATTAGTATTCCTAACTAAATCAGTATTCAGACTTTTTGAGTAAAAATGGGAGCTTTGCTG
The DNA here is from genome assembly GCA_018697195.1 of Certhia americana. Lineage (NCBI taxonomy): Eukaryota > Metazoa > Chordata > Aves > Passeriformes > Certhiidae > Certhia > Certhia americana. The sequence goes on from CM031878.1 coordinate 58,420,724, forward strand.
GACTGCATGTTTATCATAGCTGTCTGCAGAATAATTTATTGAACTATGCGTGCATGCTATGGATCAATAGCAACATCAGCAGTTTCTTAACCATTTATATTTGCAACTTACATACTGTAAGAAGGAGCAAATGTTCCACTGGCCAGCTAAGCCTTATCAGTCTGCAAAGATCAGGAAACCTGTCCTGTACTTCAAGGGAGATTTTGGCATTAAGAATGATAAAGACCTTGGCAAAATGTTTTCCAACTAATCTATATGAAGCTTCTTAATGGCTCAGAAATTCAGTGTAGAATTGGTTAACTCCTTGGGTTTAAATCTTCCAAAAATGTTTTTCTCAGAAACCTAGGTTAAAATGACATATAGGCAGAAGATAGATGACACTTAGAAGCAATACAATACATGATTTCAGTGGAGTCTAGCTAAATCTTGGCAATACAAATAAAGTAACTGACAGGACTTTCACACTTAAATATATATTCTTAAATATATATAAGTGCCAAAACTGTGTAGTCAGCACTATTGGTTTGATTTATGCCTTCTACAGAAACCTCTGGTAGGCTTACAGATACTAATTCCTTCTTTCTTTCTGGCATAGAGAAGCTGCTGCATCAAATCCACATTGAGAAGCAACTAAACATGGCATTATTGACTCTTGTTTACAGTTACTTAAAAAAAAAATACCCAACAGTCCAAGCCTTGGTTCAGTTCTGCAGTACTATAAACAGTAGAAACTTTCAGGAATTATAAAGTATACTAACTGAACAAACTACTGCCCTCTTGACCACAATGGCTTTCATAGTTATGTCTCCAGTTATTAGCTCCAGACCTTAATTTTGTAAGCAACATCTGCTCAGTATTTTTGAAGTAATCATGAAATAAGTATAAATTTTCATCTGTTTCTATTTCTTTGTGGTTTTTGTTTGTTTGTATGGGGTGTTGTGTTTTGTCGTTGCTGTTTGGTGGTTTTGTTTAGTAACAGAGTTTTTACCTTCTCTCCCTGGACTAGTTAAGTTCCTCCTGAAACAGCTCCTGAACGTGAGTCCTTTTACAGCTGAATAAAACCTGGTGAATCACAAGGGACAAAGGTCTCTATTGCAGGGTATGTAAAAAGAGGACAGCCAGTCATATGCTGTATTGAGCAGCATTGTTGAATAGAATATAGCATGCCTTTTTGACAGGCTGAAAGAAACCACACGCCAGCTCTGATTTCAGGCCTGCACAGGAGGCGGACCACATTCTATCTCTAGCATATCAGGAAATCAAACAGTCAAAGAAATGAGGAAAAAGGGAACTGGAAAAGAAAGGAAGGCTCAACCTGATTTTGTTGTTGTCCTACATAATATTCCCAGCTTCTGTTTTTCTTCATTTATGTGTTCCTCAGAGCATTAGATGGCATTTTTTCAGCTTTTAACACGATAACATAAACTACAAACAAGATTTTGTTTAGCACCATTTAACCCAAACTGTCTGGGGAAAATGTCACCCAATCTCTTGTTGCTTAAGTACTTTGAATCATCAGAACAGGCAGGTTAGTTTTTCAACTACTTTCTTCTGGAACTATCTGCTTTAATTCATTCTTTAACAAAAAGAGAACTTATCTACAAGTTTCAATCAGATAAGGAATCTGTGAAAGGAATAATGGCCTGACATTTATTTCTTAAAGATATTTGAATGCAATTTTCAAATAAATTAAATCTCAGGTAGCAGCATGTTTTGTCCTCATGTTTACTAAGGGCTTCTGGAGAGGAAGTATTCAAAATTATGCCACCTAGGTAAAACTGTGATTACTACCCTGAACATTTCAGAAAAAGAAGACAAACAGCAGAAAAAACTTAAAATCTTTAGATGCATACAGGAGATGACAAAACAAAAAAAGTCATACAGAATATAGTCTGACTCATGTAGTCTTTTATGCTACAAGCATAATCAGTGAGTTTGATGGAGAGAATGTGGACTGTTCTTAAGAATACATATGCTTTTCAAAAGAAATGTTAAGTTTTACTATTTCCCATGAATTTCTCTCATATAAATTACTTCCAGATTGAGGCTGGTAACTGATACATCGCTGTGCTGTTGAAGTACCACATGGCCAAAATGGCACTTGAAGGTGTTAATTTACCTCTTAAAATAGTGACATTTAAAAAGTTAAAGGCAGCTTTTTGGTAGTTTGAGTTGTTCATGTTTACTCCAGGCATGACCTCATTTTATGTATCTAGTATAAAAATTAGCTTAGGTTGTCAACAGAAGTAATCTATTTTCAGCCCCCAAATAAAATGAAAGTATTTGTTTGAATGTATTTATAATGAAGCTGTACCACTCTTAAATCCCAGTTTCAAAAATACCTAGACTTTGGCATATTATTTGGGAAGCTGAATGCAGCTTTTAACTAAAATGCTATGCAAAATCTTATTATCTCTCTCATCTTGCTAGAACAACCTTTTGATGCACATCTGGATGCAGAAGGAAATTTTTTAAAGAGCTAGCAATATACCTCTAAATGACACTGTACTCTCATCATTTCCTCGGATCACATCCATGCCTGCTTCCCTGAGCCTGCATTACACACGACAATAAAAAGGACATCATCTTTTGAAGCCGCATTTCATTGGTTGAATGACAGGAAATTGTTTAAAAATAAGTTATGCAGGGGGCAACTAAACTGCATTACACTTAGGAAAGTAGGATATGCCATAGATGATCAGAGAAGAGAGTCCAACATGCTTAATATCCTCCTTCCTTACAGTTCAGTCCTAATTCTTTAGGGCAGTGTAAAAGCATCCAGAATTTCGCAAATCTCACCCTTAGTTACAGAGCTGGCAGAACTACAGACTCATTCAAGCCGAAAGGGAGCTCTGGAGTCATCTTGTCTGACCTCCTGCTTTAACAGCAAACTGAACAATGCCTTCCTGGCTCACAGCATCACTGAGCTGATAACAGAACACAGAACTTTCCTGATGACCTCCTGTAATGCATACATACCAGCTATCAATATTTCTGGACATAAAATGGCCCACTATCAGGCAGTACTATCTTAATACGGGTTTAGGCTGACCTCTCCTTTTATCTATGAATGATGGACAGTTTATCTCCATCAGCATACCCCAGCTCCTGGCATGATATAATGTACTTAAAGGCTTCTACAGATCACTTCATTGGTTGGGTATGACTGTGTGAATTTTATTATTTCATCTTGGAAAGCATTTCAGCTGTTCATGATTCCCTGAAGTTGTGGTCCTGTTACTTTTTCCCCAAATTACTGTTCTTATCTGCAAGACAGAAAGGAGCTAAAGAGAGGTCCTATCTCATTAAAGGTCATCAAAACTTAATTTAACAAGAGCATGACTGCAGAAGAATAAAAACTCAAGCCCTGATTCCCTTGTACCTTATGCCAGTATAAACTGATTTCCTTAATGCAGAAAAAGAAGTTTGGGATAATTTGCTAATTCATGTTTTTAGGAGCACATATAAAAATATGACTTTCAGTTGCATCCATTTACAAATCCACTTCCATCTGTGGTTTCAGTGGAATTAGTAAGAAATTATAAAGAATTTTATAGCACCTTGACTTCCCCTTCCCTTCCCTTCCCCAAGCTGTAAAGCATTTCAAAGCACACTACTAACTTGATTTCTTTTTTTTTTTTACTTAGGGATTTATATTACCAACTATTCATTGACTTGTTCAAGTGAAAGGGAACTGAAGAGATTCTCCTAAGTAAAGCTTTCTGTTCCCTGAAAAAGCTTAAAGAAATGGATACTTTAGCAAGGGATCAAGGACAAGAGGCATTTCAAATTGAATGGAGAAAGAAATCTTTTATAAACAGTTTATGTTCTACTTAGCACATATCCAATGACTGACTGATTGTGTTCCTGCTATTACAGAGGGTAGTCACTAGTTTTAACGAAATCTTTGTAGAATGTTCTCACAGATTTGCACAATGACTTACAAGATCACTGGCAGCAGGAACACTGCCTCTTTCCCCAAAATTCCACGCTCTTCGAGACTCAGATCTTGCTCAGGAATCTCCCTGAGAAGGTTGTTTTTTTGGAGAGTTCTGGAGCAACTACTCAAGTTTTAGATGCTGACCAGAACCCTGTAGACTCTAGTATTTGTTGTCACACCTTGCTTTCTCTGGCACAGCTGACCCTGAATGCTGGGCAGAACTGGTGCTCTTCCCTGAACACTGGCTGGGTGGCTGTGAGTCACAAACATAGCACAAAGTAAATAATCCATCTGCTACAGAGATCTTCAAAGTGCTGAACCAGTTCTGTGTTTCTCAGTCTTTATGCTGCCTTCAGCGCAACAGAGAGCACCGTGACAGCATTTCCCCCCTCCCTAAAGAAAAAATAAATGCCAAAGTTGCAAAGGTAAGTACGAGAAGCTGCAAAAATACCAGTGAATCAAAAAGCCCATAGTGTGAAATGCAGGAACTTAAATTACCTTAGAATATCCTTCAACAGTTAAAGGTGAAGCAGTTAAAGAAGGGGTTTTAACCACCTGAACACCTGAAGATAAGAACACTTTGCATGTTTGCCTTTTGAAACTAAGCAGTAACTTGAAGAAAAATTCTCTTATGGATTTACCTCAATCTCTTGGAAGGAAAGAGGAGACTAAGAAAATACAACTTCGTTTACCTTACAAACACCTTGTTGTGATATGAAAGACAAAGATGTACTCAGCTTTACGATTCTGAATGTTGCTTTTGCTGAATTACGTCAACTTTGCCCTACAAAATGTGAAAAGAGCAGGGCATGTGGGCATCTACCAACCAAAGCTACACGGTATTGATACACAACTGCTTTTCCAGATCTTTCATTATGGCATGCCTGTAGGAAGAGCAAGTAAAACTGATCTTAGACACGGCAGCTTGCTGAATAACATGCAGTTAAGATTAAAGTGGAGGTCCTGAGAACCTGTTATGCCAGGTTCTCAAGAAATTATGCTCATTTAATTAAGTGCCTATGAAAAACGGTTTCACCGTGAATCAAAGCAGAAATATCATGGGGTCTTTGAAAGGAACAAACTCCGTGGTCATTAGGAGCCCCTCTATTCTCTCACCTGCTGCTCCATGTTTTCTGAAAGCACTGGCATGCAACAAACACCCATCTCTAAGTCACCCCTCAAAATACAGTTTCTTTGCCTTATGCAGAGGTATATGAAGTTCTGTACCTTTTTCTCAACTTTGGACTCATTCCTCCACCTGCTCAAAGCAGGTCATCCTCATGACTCCTCATGACATCCTCATGAACTGAGAAGAACAGGGCAGATAATTCTATAAATATCCTGTAACACCTCTGGAGACTGGAACTTGCTTATTTTCTTTTAACTGCTACCCTCACTAATGGCTCAATTGCATGTCCCTGGGGTTGTCCAAGTCCTGTAAAACATAACTGACCAATTCCCTGCCACACAACTGAAAAAAAATTTTTTTTGAAAGCTATGTATTAAAACTGTTATGGAGGGAAGAAAAATTGTAGACAGTTGCATTCTGGAAACTCTATGACTTAAATTTTACTGCCTTCAGAGTTATCCCTTATGATCTGCCTCCTGGAACCCCTGGCATGTGGACATTTTGAACATGGCCACATCACTTCAGAATTTACAGTGCTGCACAAACCATATTTTTTCTCACAACAGAAAGATCAGAAATAATTGAGTTTATGTCCTATTTCATACCAATTAAAAAGATTATATCACTTCTATTAAGACTCAAGAATTAGATATATACCAAAGTATGCTGATGCTAGGTATTTCCATCAGCTATGTTCACTAAAAACATAAAATCTTTGAGGCTTTATTCTCTCTTGAAGAAAGTAAGCCATTGCAAATGAAGGTTTCTCTTTGCTTCACTGATAGCCCAGACCATCATTACAACCAATGCCATTTCAGGCCTAGCACACCAGGGGCCTAGAACAATACACCCTGCACAATTACAACATTGGATGGTTTCAAAGTTGCTATTTGAACCTGAATTTTCTAATACCAAAGGTGTGCCTGGCTTGCATGCCAGTCTCAGTGACCAAGACTGTGATTGTTCTTTTATGACTCACTCACTGCACAGGCTGCTATAGCACAGTGCCATTTTCTGAAATCCTGCATGCTGGCACTTCAGAAAGCAGCAACTGCTTACTTGAGCAGATAGAGATGTTTCATGTCCAGCTTGGAGTCTGTGATCTCCACCAACAATGAAACAGCATTTTCAGACAGTGCATGACATTGTAGGAAAACAGCTAAGCCCAGATAATTACACATACATACAAACTGTAAAAAAAAAAAAAAAAAAAAAAAAGTCTTCAGATAAGCCCATCAAGTGCAGTTTCAAGACTGACATCTCTATATTATTGGATGGTCTGTAAATTCATGCTCAACAGTGTTCAGCTGCTCCAAAGATGCTATTACTTTATTTTCATTTAAATAGATAACTTTTAAATTAAACTTTTAAATTAGAAGTTTAATGCTGGGGCTGAATGGTGATTCATAAAAAAATCTGAATACCATTTAGTGATCAGAGAAAGTCTGAGAACTATCATATGAAATGCAATGTCATTAACATACCTGATAGTCGCATGCTGCAATGCCATGGGCAGATCTACATTAGATTCACATTGCATGACAGAAAACATTACAACTCTAACATGACAGTTAAACTTTTGAGTTTTATAACCTTCTTTATTAATTTCTTCCTGTACATATCCTCTCCCCTGAACTGAAAACTGATTTAACTAACATTTTCAGAAGAAACGCTAAGACTGACACAACTAGTTCTCAGTATTTTCAACAGTCTCATGTTAGAGAGAATAAACACTTTTCGTTTGTGCCCCATAGCTTTTGTCAACAACAAAAATGCTTTAAAATCCACTTAATTCTTATACTTATTTTAACTGAAGTTTTATACATTTCAACTCCATATCCCTTCATCTGTGGTTACTAATGGCTTCATTCAACATCAAAACATAATAAAATTCGTATGCTCTTCAACAGCACTTTGAGGTATCTTGTCAACTGGAGCCTCTGTCAACTCCTCTAAATGAGAGTCACAGAACTGGGATGGGTTTCCTGGCATGTCCAAACATTTCAAGTAATTCAAATTCTACGAACAAAAATGTAACCTCTAAAGCTACTTTAAAAATATCTCTTATCCATGTCACCACCTTCTAACTAAACTGTTAGAAGTTTACATGTTAAACTTCCATGTGTCAAAGACAGGTGATAGCACTTACCATATCTATGAATATCTACCTATTCCCATACCTAAATCTTTATCTCAAAACTGTGGTTTCCAGATTTGTATATTAAAGTTAATACAGTAAGGAAGAATTTCTTTTTTTTAAAGAGTCCTGAGATCAGAGAACAAAAAATATGTTACAGAAAAATAAATAAACATGACAGAAAATTTATATTGAAAGGTTTGTTTTCATTACTTCCTTGTTTGGCTTCTATCTACTAGGAGATATAGAAGTATATGACATCTTCTTGAGAAAGAACGTTTTGGGGGAATTAAGGGGATTAGGTATAAAGTATTGGAATGGAAAAGGCTGCTGTTTTCATGTAAAAAAAATGGAATGTTTTACCTTGTACTCTGGGCTTCCAAATTGCCAAGCTCGTGATGAGCTGTCACAACTTATGCGTGACTGACTGGTTACAGAGCTTGCTGATCTATATGGAGAGGTGAGAATTTGTCACTGTGCATAAGCAGGGAGATCAGTCAGATACAGTGATAGATCTGTTCTCTGCCTAGGTTCATATGCTGCTCTGTTATGGTGGCTCAGTGGATGCCAAATCAAATTCTGAGCCTAGTTTTGTGGTTGAAGAAACAGGAAAAAGAGATAGTCCTGGAACAAATAGTTTTTTCTGAAGAAAAAACATCTTAGTACCTCTGTACTGCTGTGCTCTATCTTCTAGGGCAGCCACAGTGATCCTGGATTTCATAATCTCCTCCTGCCACGGCAGTTCACTAACTACACAGTCCAGCACAGCACAATGTAATGTGGAAGCAGGTATCTACCTCTCCTGGGGCTGTCAGTAATGAAGATATTTTGCTAAATGTGTCACTACCAAAATGCACAAAACAGCAACGTAACACCGTAAAGGAGAACCCGGAGATGAAGGGCCTTCATGCTGTGTTTGGAATAGTGAACAATGGTCCACTTGTGTTTTTTTTAAGGCTTGCCTTAAAACTGCAGAGCCATTGCTGCAAGAAAGCAAGCCCTGAGTGGGCTACTCAGACAAAACCACCCCTGTACAGAAGCACTGCTAGTGGGCATTCAACCTGCAATCACATGGATGACACTGACTTTTTATTTTTATATTGCCACAGAACAACATCACTCAGTGGACTGAGATAGTTTATGCCTACCCCAAAAGAGAGTTCACGTAGAAGTGAGAATGAAAGAAAATCAGCCTCTGCTCAAATCTGATTCCCCAGGCAGGACCTCATGTGAGCTGCAAGAAGAAAAGCCCTTCTTGTCTCTCCAAATCTGCCCTACCCTGAGGAGATGCTGTGATGTCTCTACTTAAGGATGAGAGTTACAGCTTACAGAAAACCACATACAGCATCCACTCAAAGTAAAAAATAAAAACACACAGGAGTGAAAGAAGGCATAACAGCATGAAGAAGGATATGCTGGGTGCCTGCATATGTAATGCTCTATTCCTGGCCTGTATCCTCCTATTTGTTCTCTCTTTTGCAACTGGTCCTGTGACTCTCTCCACTGCAAGCTTCCCAACATGCTGTGCTTTGTCAGAATGCTTGGCAATAGGCCAATTAGACATAAAAGCTGAAAAGTAAACTTTAATAGTTTAACAAAAAAAGCACATAAAAATCACAATTATCTTGCAGGAAGAAATATATTTCAATAGGACTGCTGTGGAAATAAAATTGATAAAGTGAGGTGAAGGGCACACAAGATTTACAGAAGTCTTTCCAAACTCTTCTTTGTGCTTCTTCCAGAAGACACTCCTGAGACCACTGGCCTAATGTAGGTTGATTTCTGACCCCCTTCAGGCTTTTAGACAATGTTGTCTGTGCCTTTTTGTGAAATCTGGCTGCTGGTCTCCTATTTGTTGTGGTGCTTTATAGTCCGAATTATTATTTTTTAAGCTAAAAATAAAAGAATATCTTTAGGAAGATAGTATCCACTCTATCAAGTGTATTTAATCATACTGCTTAAAGCTGCTTTTTTATTGATGGACAGAACACTCCATTCAGAACATCATGGTCCTTACCAGTCATCAAAGAAAAAGCAGTAGAATGTATTTTTCCTTTTTCCTCCACTATGTAATAGTAGCTGTATTAATTTTCACTTCTATGGATTATGTAACTTTTATGTGGCAGATGGGACAAAGAACCACTGCTCCTCAATGATATTTCCAGATTTGACTTGGACCTGAGGCTTGACCTTGGGCAAGGCATTTTCCACATCATCCATGCAGACAACTATGCTAGGGCTCCAGGAGCACATCCAGCACAGCTGGGATGCTTCCCACTGCCTGAATGTCCCCACTAGTCTTCAGAGGAGATCACTTGCTGCAAACATAGTGCACAAACTCAGTCACTGGTTTGCTAGATGGTTTGTACATTACTGGGGGACCATGAAATGGGCCAGTCACTCACCACCATGGCATAGCTGAAATGCAATGTAACTCTCTGTTACCATGGAGTGAAATTACCGCTGTCTTCACACCTGAAGCACAATAGTGTTACAAGCATTGTATTGCTCACAAGAGGCTTTTTATTTGGGGTTCCACTGAAAGTAAAGAGAACACTGGTTTGTAATAAAATTAGCAAAACCCCCAAAACAAACCACAAACAGGGCTCTTCTAGTCCTCCAATAAATCCTGAAAGAAAAAATATTACATTTTAAGTTCCCCTGAAAGCAGCAGCAAGTAACAGTAAACTTGTGAACAGCACAACAAACAGTAAACTTGTGAATAGTTATTGTTATGTGTTGTACTGTTTCTTTCAGAAATGGCTGTTTGTCATTAGTGTCTATTTAATCATGCCTGTTATGCTGGGTTTTAAAGCTTAGTGAATACTTAACAAATCCACTCAGGTTTTAGAGAGGCTTGTTCTTTGTGAAAGCTCAAATGAAAATGACTGGACTCATCCAGGGCAAGCTCCATACACAGTGCAGGCCTAATCTTTCTGTGTACTGCAGTATGATGAAAACCAAGCTGGCAGGAAGTGAGTACATCAAGGAGAACGAGTTACCCTGTCGGTGCTGTTGCAGTACTTTCTTATTTTCTTTCATATAGAACTGAACACCAGGCTTGACACATAAAATGGCAGTCAAAGAAACTTATTCTTCCTGAATATTACAACTGACACGCAGTGCCTCATCTAACCAGAGCTTATTGAGTCAACACACAAGACTAGGTTCAGCAGAAAAGATTTGCATATAAATACACGTATGCACCCAAAGGGAATATGATGCAGTTTTCCACAAATGTTGTGCATGTATGATCACACAACTTAAAAAAGAACACCATCATCAAATCTACAGTAATTTTAATTAATAAGAACTTCCATTATTTTGGTTTACAGAACGAATCACTAATTAATGGTTCAAACAGAGTGAAAGGTGAGGAATCATGGCCAAAACATGACCTGAGATGTGGCTCTATAAACACGTGTGTCTGTGTATACATATATATTTGAATACTTATTATAGATGTTATTTATGACTGTATACATATAGATAGATACACAGACAGATAATTTCAAGTAGGCCTTTCTAGTATGGTGGCAGATTTTCTCCGAACCTATAATTTACCAGTGACTAGACATTAGCAACAGAGAATATTCCCACTTCACTTTTTAGCATTTGCACAAATTAACATCAGTACATGCATTATTATCTACTGCACTGTACGTTTTTGCTTTTTAAGAATTGACAAAGGATTGGGAGAGCTGCCTAAAGAAAAGTAGCCTTGACAGAACACACAGCCTGGAATCTGGTTCCAGCACACTGGATCAGTTTTTTCAGCTAGAGAAACAACATGTCAGCTTGGCTAAGAAAGGTCACAGGGATATCTTTATCTAATGCTAGCTTTAGAAAAATTTAAGAGTTACCAAAAATCTCTAAAACGGTGAACTCCAACAAGAATGTTCTCAAGGTAGACTATTTAAGCATAAAAGTGGCTCGCTCTATCCATGTGACTTACAGATTGAGTCTCAAGGGCTGTGCGTATGAGGGGAGTGGGAGATCCTCAGACCACTAAAAAACACTGCTGCTTTTCAAGGTCAAATGGTGTAATAACTTTTGATGTGAAAAGTTTGTTATTTCTAACACTTCCATTTTCCACAGAAACAGCAGACAACCATAGATAACCTGGCCATTCACTAAAATGTTAATTTTCTTTAAAAATATAGCCAAACCAAACACAGAAAACCCCTCTCTATTTCAAAAATAATTCACATCATGCATACGTGGAGAGATTTCTCTTCAAAATGCTTGCAGGATTGACACCTAACTACAAGCAAAATATTACTGCACTGAAGTATTATGTTGAAAAGTACTATTATCCTGGAGGTATTTTATATACATATATATATATATATACACACACACACACCCCCCTCTCTCTCTCTCTATGTGTATTTATTCACATACCTAGGTGCTTGGCCTAATTCCCAAATGAACCTGTATATTCCACTGAAACAAATGTTTGTCTAGATTAAATGCAGGAGTATATGAAACCAAGAACATTTAGGGCTGATCTTTGAAGTTCAGTAAACCAACTTGCATTCAAGAAGTATGCTATATTCCACATCTATATTTTATATTCCATATGTTATATATGATGAGACAGAAAACTCCCAAAACCCCAAAGCAGGTACTGAAAGCAACTAGTGCAACTGCTAGGCCATTCAGTTTGATTAGTTGTCATCAGCTTGGTAAAATAATTAGAAAAAATGCCAGTGTGCTGCTTGTCAGTTTACAGCTTTAAAGAGGTGTTAGCTCATACTGATAGACAGAACTGCTCTTTCCCAGTACAGCAAATGCAAGAGTACACTATAGCAAACCCATAAATATTAATATGTATCATCAGGTTTACCACTTAGGAGTGTCACCTTGTGATTAATGGGCTGAGAGCCTGTGAGCTGTAAAGCAAAGCTGAGCTGAACAAGATGTGCTTGCAGGCTGAAATATAATTCCTATTGCACATTTCAGCACATTGGCAATTTAAAAATAAAATTAAAAAATTAATAACTATTAATCATCATATACAGAATGATTAACTGTTTTGTCCTAGCATACGGAGGAAGATTACTGTTCCATTTCAGACAGTTCACTACAAAAAGTCTTTCACGCACAGGCTAAATTCTTACTTGCTCTGTGCAGATACTAAAGCTGCATTGATATTTTGGGCAAAAGTCAGTATTTGCCAAATTTTCCACCAGGCAGGCTCCTCTTTCCTTACTGACTGCTTCCTCAACTGCACTAGGAGGTTTGATCAGCGCATATGCGCCTATAAAATCTCACGTTTACATGCACAGGGAGACTCAAACACGGTGATATATCCAATTTCGGGAGATTTCCAGAACCTTCTGAAGTCCTGAATGTATGCCATTGGGTGAAGAGCAACTTTATATAGTATGCTTTATGTAAGACACCCTTTATGAGTCAGACTTCTCACAATACAGCCACTGTGTGTACTAGGAACTTGCAGAGGGTTCAGCTTCATGTCTGATCTATTTCATATAAGGTTTAACTATTGAAATGGTGGGATCTTAGAGCTTTTACAAACTACTATGAGAGGGATTGAAATTACTGACTTTACCACCACAAAGTTCCTAACGCCATGCAAAAGAAATCATTTGCTGCAACACTGTAACTTCTTTTTAATATATATGTGTTTCCTAATGGAGAACTTAATTTTGTGTTCCTTTTAAATGAAACAACATATTACTTGATATCTAATATCTAAGTCTTGTTTCCTACAAAGCATCCTATAATACAAGAGGTTAAAATCTCTAAAGAAGGACAATATGGAGAAATGAAATAATGATGCCAAAGGACCCAACTGGAAAAACTTGTTCCCTTTACTTATTCCATGCCATCCTCATTGGCCAGTATTAAAAAAAAACAAAAAAACAAAAAAACCAAAAAACAACCACACAAACCAAGACCACAAAATAACACATTTCACTGCTAGCTAGCAACAGCTATATCCCATTCACCAAAACTGACGTGCTACATAAAACAATCCCATTATTTACAACAATAATATGAGTCATGTATCAACTACAACTTTTCTTCTAATACATCCCCAAGTCAATTCCGAACTAGAAATTTCCCCTACTTTATATAAGACTGTAAGAAATACAGAGAAGAAATGTGCCCAAACCCTTTCTCACAGATTTTTTCCCAAGGAGTGTCTCAGTCTCTGGCTAGTGTACTTCCTCAATCCTAGCAGAAGAAAAAGAATGCAACATCACACTTGTTGTAAAACAGGGTCAAAAATAATTACTACTGTAAACTTCTATGGTACTTCTGTGATACTGTTCTGCCATGTGGAAGTCTGATTAGGAAGCAAACAGTGGTTTCTCTAGGTCAGCCTGCATGATACACACCATGCATCTGTGTTTGTGCGTGAACAAGATGGAGATCTGGATTTACACATCCAGACACTGAAATTCAATGGCTCATCCTCCTTCACATAAAAGTGACAAATCCATGTAGCTACACATGCCCATTCATTCTGTCAGGCATACATTGGAAACCTAGAGTCCATGCAACAGCTGGGAAATATTTCACTATTAGCAGTCTAGAAACAAAAGATCACTCGTATTTACGAATGAGCATCTACAAAATCTATTAAATGAGGAATGGCCAATGTTTGGTTTACCTTCAACACAATGAGCAGGGAGGTTTATGGTTTTCCTTTTAATATGGTAAAAACTTTTCCCATCTTTGCATTTCCCTTTCTTGCTTCTCAGGGCCACCTTATCTAGGTGGTGTTGATGGTCACTGGGGTGAATCAACCATCTTGCTTTTCCTACCAAGTTATTCAGGCTCCTCTGTAACCAGGCTCTTTGTTAGTGCTAGAAGCACCACTGTGATGACATTGTGTCAAGAATTCACTTCAAATGTAGCCTCAAAAGTTGCAGGAACTTTGGGTACATGTCTGTAAGTACAAGGACAGACCTCACAGACAGCTCCTAGGTTACCATGTCAAGATAGACCTATTCTGCCTAGATTTCCCCAGGTTTCTTCGGCTCCATGAATCAATAATTCTTAACTCCTTACAAAAATATTTTCTTACATCAATGAAATACTACCAGTCTGGCAAAAGCAAGAATTTTGTTTGTATTCAAGAGATGATTATATGGCTTATTTAAACCTCTCATATAGCATTACTATCATGAGTAAGTTTGAGAAACAAGTTTTCAGCTTTCTTACTCTTTCTCCTCTCCCTCTAGCATTATTTTATTGTTGTTCTGGGGGTTTTTTCTCCTTTTTTCATTAGTTTCCATCTTTTGAACTAATTTTAACATGAACAGTTTCTTATTAATTCTCCTCCCACTATTTTGAGTTCTATACTGCCGAGAGTAGTCTTGCTGTCAAAATACTGATAAGCTGTCAGTATTTTAGATGCCTCCCCTCCCTACTGCAGCACCATCCTGGATCCTTTGCACTTGAAGTGTACTTGTATGGGAACATCAAACTACCTGAATTTGGATCACAGAATTAAGTGCCAAGAGCTATGTTTTTAGTAATTTAGCTATTTAGTTACAAAACATGCATTATAATGACAAAACCTATATAGTCTTACTGAATAATATCAGAGGTAATTATACAGCATTATTTTAATTATTCCATGTTTTCCCTGTAGCAAGAGTAGGGAAGTGATGATAATATTGAAAAAACTTACCTAAGTTATCCAATTGCAAATTGGCAGGTCTTGAGCATGGCCACTATTAAAATATTATCATATATTACAGCATTACTATAGTGCACTCAGTATTACAAATATTTAATATTTCAATATTCATTTTGGAAAATGGCCATGCTCTGCATTTCAAAGTAACTTTTTTTTATGTTGATATAATAACTTTTCATCCTAGCACTATGTATGTAGACACCACATATTCATGGCAGAATATAATCTTTATTGTGATTCTTTTAATGTTCATTGCATGTGGTCTGTGCATATGATAGAGATTGTATTCTACATTGTATTTTTGAGGCCGCTGAATACTTTTGAATACTTTTGAACCCCAACACTTAACAGGGGATAGAGAAAATGAAACTGTCCTTTAGTACTGACCAACACAAGTTCAGTTACAGGGTAACAGAATTAGATTCTACAGGATAAAATGAACCTCAGTAACCTGAAGAACAGCAGTTTCCTGAAAACGGAAATATAACCAGGAATGGTTGAGAAATAACAAGCATACTTCCACTGTAAAACCTCTCTTATGAAAGAATCAAAATTTAGTGGGGAGTGTCTAAATAGGAAACCTTTTTAAAGACATATAGATGTTAGCAAGTCACTTGAGTTCAGGCTTTGGTTTTGATTTTTATTTTTCCTTTAGCTTTTTAGCAAAATTGATTTGACAATCAATGCCTCAGTGGCTCAACACAACTCAAGAGCAGTCTTCAGATGCAGGAGAAAAAGACACATGGCTATCTGTTTTTTCCCTCATGCCATGGGCTTGGACTCGAAGAGGAGAAAGTCAGGCCCTGCATCTCAGCCATGAGGACCAGTAAGGCAAAGGTGCTGTGTAACACACCACACCCAGTATGGTCTCAGACACACAGCTGGCAGGGTGCTACATAGGTTAAAAGTGCTTTGTAAATAAATAAACTACCCACAGAAAACCTTTCACCATAAAATGTAATGCCTGCTTCTCATGATGAGGAAGTTGAGGACCAGGGACAGTAAGTGCAAGAATGGATGTGTCCAGCCTTGTTCTAGGTGGGAAGTCTGGACACACAGGCAGTCTGCATCTAACCTACTGGCAGAAGGGTTTTTTTGTGTCTTCATTTGTACCTGCACTCTCCAAATCAATCAAAAGTATTTATGGGCTTTCATTGGATTTTTGTTGTTGTTTTCTTTGTTTGTTTCTCATAACTGACAGATTTCTTGTTATTTGAAATAAAATGCCTGGAGTAAAGTTTAGTAACTGTCTCAAGAGAGATGTTCTTTTATTCAAAGGGAAGCCAAACAATGTCTGTTCAATTTTTAATAATAATCTCATTTAGATAATAAAGCTACCAGAAAAAATGCTCTTGGGAATATGCAAGTGTCAGAAATTACTTACAAACCAGCAAAAACAACACACAGTCACAATGTTCTGGAAAGAGAGCACTGGCAATCAGAACCCTACGACATACAATACATATTTCCAAATCATGTTTCACAAGGTTTGACTACCATCCACTGCAGTGTTTTTATAACCTATAAGGCTGAAAGCTGCACAGTTAAATTCATGGAAATTCCCATGGAAGCTTGGCAACTGTCTTTTTTTTCTTTTTTTCCCCCTAAAAATATTAGGCATCTGTATGGACCAGGAAGTTTTCTAAATGCAAATATGCACAAAGCAGCACAGTGGATGCTCATGTCCTTTGAGAATTCCATGGGTACACCTCTATGGAAATTAGAAGCCCACACTCCAATCACTTAGAGTAAGACTATACAGCAACACAGATAGTTCTGCAAAATTCACACTAAATTGTAAATGACTGGTTTAGGTATTTGGGCACTAAGTCATCTCCGCCAGTGAAACAAACAAGATTTAAAGCAGCTTCCTTTCCTACTGCTGCCCTCAAGTTCTCCAGAGCAGCAATTCTGTATGTGCTCACAACGAGCATGGTATGAAGTCGGTGCATCAAGATAAGAAAAGAACAGTTTTATTTTGTTTGCTTGTTTATTCATTTATTTATGTTTTTTCTGTTATAAAACCACCAACCCAGAAACCACTGCTGGTGCCAGAAATAGTCTGATACAGCCCCCTTGGTCATAACTGAAAAATTAAGTAAACGACAGTTCGATTTAGCAAAAGGTTACTAGAATTAAATTTAGGGGGCCTAATACTGAAAGGTGCTGATCAATCTCCTTCAAGGCACTAAGCAAGCTCATGCACCACAGTAGCAGGTCACAGAAACAACTCATGACCACTAAGTACCTCTGTGGTACAAGAATGGAACACTGAAGTTATTACTTGAACTAAGTTTTTTTTCTGAACTAAGTTTTTTTTCTTTTCTTTGTGTATTATCTGTCTCTTTACAGCCTTGTGAGAAAGATTTACATAGATAAAATACTGACAAACACCTAGAAATACTTTCAGAAATAATTTCAGAAAAAAAAAAAAAAAAACCCAAAGCAAAAACCAAAATATATTTAAGTTTCTTTCACATGCACTTTCCAAAAATATTTTAGGGAAAAAATGCCAACCAGCTTCCATAAAAAAACCTGACTTTAAAAATATATGAAAGAATCTTAAGGGATTTTGAATTTATGAATACTTACACTAGGAAGTCTCTTGTTAGAATAACCTTCATTTGCTAAAAAACATCAGATTTTAGAAAGAGAATGAGACCACCTGGAATTTTAAATATCAAATATTGGAAAAGAAAAACCTAATGCACACTCTAGAGATTTTAGATTTTTTATGGAGGAAATTCAGCAACTAAACTTGAATAACTGAAGGCAACCACAGTCTCATTTTGGTGCTTGAGAATACAGAAGAAATTTCTTAAAAAGGGATAGTCTGACTAGATTCTGTAGACTTAATTACAAACATACACCAAACATTTCCCACCCATGTCATGAACATCAGAAATTAAGAAGTCTTGCATCTGTACACACCACACACACCAGAGAATGAAGGCAGATGGGAATTCCTGCTTCTGTTGTTTCCCATAAAAGGATTTCACAGCCATTACTATTTGCTCCCAGCTTTTTAGCTGTAAGCAAACCTTTATCCAGTAATGAAAAACCAGTAAGCCACACATTTTTTATGTTTGCCTTCCATTTCACTGAGATTTTAATAATACATGTAATGCAGGAATTTATTTTTGGTTTTTTCTTCATTATTTTTTCCAGCTATGTAAACTACATGATGATGTTTCAGTAATTACAACACACTAAACTGATCATTGTCATTTAAGTTACACACAATTTTTAAAACAAGTTACAAAAGAAAAATCCATTGCTTGTTTAACATTCATAGTTACTGAGTATTAAAAACTGCACTGCTTGCCTTAGCTTTAGAATCTGTCTAGCTTAGAGTCTGTCAAGGCTCACGTTGTCTCTAATTTAAGAGACAACATTAAGCAAGCCTTGACAGACTCTAAACTCCCATCCTAACTATGTTTCATGTTCTACATACTACGTGCATTCATGGAGCTTGGAAACCTACGTTTTCAAATTTCAACCAAGTTACTAACTTGAGACAAGTAAATTTATGGGTTATTTCTAGTATTGCAGTTGAAATGGAAAAGGGAAAATTCCAGCTTCCTCATGGTATGAAAAACAGTGTCTCTGCTGAAAAGCTAACGTAAATGATTTGACATAAAGAAAACCAGTATTAGGTCAGAATGAGAGTCAACTGAGAGCATAATCTTTCCATATTTCCACATTCCGAGTTGAACATCTCTTTACACCACAATATCTAAAGGTTTTTTTGGCACAACAAAATAATTGCAATGAGAACTCTTATATACAAGGAGAGGATACAGTGGTAGAAAATACATATATATATATATATATATATGAATTACCAGTCTGAACCTATTCCTCCATAAAACAGTTTCTGAAGTCAATGAGACATGTAAGAAACATAAAAGGTATCTGTGTAGCTCTCTTGATGATGGTAACAATTATCACAATGCAGATTTTCCTGTGCCAAGTAAATACGCCAAAGCATAGCCAACACCCAGAGATTTTAATGAAAATTCTGAGAATTCCCAAAGACCTTGTGACCAATTAAGGAAAGCAATGAGGAACTGAATGTCTGTGCAACTGAATTTCAAAGTTTTTAGTATTAAAATTCTAATAATTACAATTATACACACTTTTGGTCAAAATAAAAATAACATTAAAAAGACTCCACCAGTCTACTGTGGTGAAAATGCAAACATTTTGATAGCTTTTCTACATGGTTCTCTTTCAAAATATTAGTGGCCTGCAAAAAGGTCTTCGTCTGTGCTGCACTGAAGGCAAAAAGAGTAAATGAGCCAAAAATGCAGGGAAAGACTCCAGAGCCTTTTTATGTCTAATGAGCCAAATGTTTGAGACATGATTCTGGGAAAAGTCCCAACAGTTTATTTAGGGCAGTACAGTAATATCAAGTAAAGGCAATCAGATATCAGATTACTTCATTGTGTGGTTTGTTTCAGAAATATTACAACTTTTTAATTTGGCAAATTCTTATTGCCACCCTGCCTGTTTCAGTAGGAACCTTCTCTCCTTTCCACAACTTTTCCTCTAATTTTTGTAATCTTCATTTGTATCAGTGGGTAGTATGTGTGTGGGAAAACTGGTGACTGCTTTCAATTTCAGCCATTGATGTTAAAATGCCCCAAGGGAAAATCTCCTGTCTAGTAACAGAAACTTAAAAAATACCCTGAGCTTGATACAACAACGTGCAGACCTCAGCAAGGTAACAACCAAATGTCCCAGGAGCACAGAAATTGTTATTCATACTTTACAAATTAATAAAGATGAAACGTAGCAGGGAAAAGGACATTAGAATATTGTCCCATGTGCAGCTCCTGAACATACTGCCCATCACCTCTGACTTCATGAGAAAATTTGGAGAAGAGTTCGCAATTTAAATACATGTATGAGCAAGAACACAGGAAAAAGCTCACATTTTATCAGCTGAACTCAGTCACGAACAGCTCAGTCACCAGTCACCAGTCACTGACATACAACAGGAATTGGCACAGTGGTCGTGATATGACCCAGCAATCTTAAAGAACATTATCAAAAACATTATAAAAAAAAATCACAGAGGCTGATGTACATGCAAAGGTATTGGGAAATAGACTTTGTGGAGAACTAGCAGCAAAGATAGCCTTCTTACCAAGGGCACACAAGTAAATACAGAAAACTTAAGTAGTGGCAAAATATTCATTAAAACACCAACAGAAAGTTTAGAAATAAAAGCAAGGGCAAAGAGGCAGTAGAAGCATTAATACACTGCTATTACAAAACCCGACAGAAAATTGATGTTTTCCAGTCTGGGGGTTCTTACAAAGGGTACTGAACAGAAAATTTTATCATTCAAATACTTCAGGTTATTAGAGATGTCATGATGTTACTATTTCATGTAGTGACCCCATAATTTGAGACATGTAATACATCTCTTTTGATCAGAAAGTCTGTATTTTTACTGTTATATGTCTGATTGTGTTTTGTTTGTTCAGCTGTATCCCCAAGAGGAAACCAACACTACGAACTATCTTTCAAAAAGTAACAAAGAGCAGAGCTAGCTGGGTATGCAGTTCATTAAATTTCTTGTGATTTATTTAGTAAATGCTGCCAACATACAAAAAGAGATGTTATCTGATAGACCATGCATCATCATAGCTGGAGAGAGACAATTAGGGACAGTTTCCAATAGGTCCATCACAAAAGCACATCTGGGATAAGAGAAGAAACAGAGGTAGCTGCTGCGAGCTTGGAGAAAAGATAAAAAGAAACAGACTAGAGGCCTAGTGGGACACATTCCAGAAAAGGTTTACACACAGCAAAGTTAATTACTACATGGTTAAGTTCAGTCCTGTTGTCTGAAAAGGTAAGTGAGGTGTATTGAGGAAAGGGAAGTTAGAGAACAGTGACAGGCTTGCACTGTCAGTGCTGTACTGAAGGGGTGGGGGGGCAACACAAAATACAGGGCCAGGTTGGATATATTACCTCGGTGTTACCTGAACAACAGTCTTAAGCAGTGGAAAGCAGACCTTTCCTCAAACATCACCTAAGTAAGAGCAGAGAAGTGATGTCTAAACACAGGCTGTGCTGCACATGCAGTAAATGCTTCCCAAGAAAGCAGTATCACCGGCAGAGAAAAAACGCTTGGGTTCAAGTGTATCTCAAACCTCAACGAAGTACAATGCCAGAAACAGCTGGGACCATCCAAATAACAGCAGAAAAGACAAGAAGGCTGCTGAAGGGAAAGGTGTTGCACCACAACACGAAACGAACACACACACTCACTATAACTCTCTTCGCAAAGAAAGGAGGAAAAGAGGAAGTTCACTGTATGACCTCGATATATATACCATTCCAAAGGTGACCAGGGATTGGAGGGTGAAGTTGCCACCTCTCCAACCACATTGGTCAAACCAAGAGTCCATCAATTCTCTCTTCCTCTAGAAAGGAATGCAAAAATCAACCATGGTTTACATGAAAGTGCATGAGAACTGCACTACAAGAACGCAAATCATCAGAATGCTAAGAAAAGCTTTCAAAGATCAGGGCGACAGAAAGGACCTAAAATAGTGCGACTCACTGAAACAACTCGGCAAAGCAAGGAAAAGTGTTTGGAGACATATTCAGAGATAAGAAGAGACAAGGTAAGGAATACACAAGCAGAATTCTACACTGCATTGCACACTCCTGCATGCAGGAGTATTAAAAGAAAAAGGGAGGAAAACAAAACAACAAAAAGATTGATTGATAAGACCCAGGTCTTAATTCTTTCAGAAGCAGAATTTTAAACAGAAATTTAAACATCTTCAGTTATCTGTATTGAAGTCAGATATGCAGCTTGAATGACCAGTGTATCTTTGGATACACTCTTTGTCTTACAATTAGCAAATTGAAAAAGACCAAGTAAATTTACTCAGAAGTCAGCCAGGAGAATCAAGTTCAGTTTACATAAAAGAATAAATTATTCAATTGGCTACCTCACATTTTAGGAGAAATCACAATTAAATCCCCTTGAAATTCTGTGAAATACGTTTATTGTACACAGGCAACTAACTGAAGGACACAAGTATCAGATACTTTGAGATGAAAATAAACCTCATATTCAGTAATACTTGCTCTATTGTCTCCAATGAATTCAACGGGGACTGTTTGAAGAACAACCTGCTACGGGATGGCCCATAAATTAAGATGCATTAACTTGATTATGCTCAGCAGTACCTTGGTGATGTGGTAGGACAAGAAGTGACTCAGATCTCAATCCTTCAGCTTTTCTGATGAACCACTGCCTGCAGCAAGGCCTGCTGCTAGTGACAGAAACACCCTGTGGGGTCAGCACTGCCCCAGCTGCAGAGGCTACTACTGATCCATCCACTCAGCATAACACCAGTACCAAGCCTGAGTTTGTGAACTTTGTGATCACTGTGGATACATGCACCGTAGGTAACTGGGAACTAAGATGCTCTGCCTTGTAACAGGGCACAGAAGAAAGAAACTGTGGTAACAAAACCCTCCACACAAAACAAATCATCCTTATCCAGCTTCATTTTGGGGGACTTTGATAATCCTTTAGCATCCTGGTTTAATGTTTGGCATTTGAAGGTGTATATTTAGAAGACACCCTCATCATTCCATTGGAAGTGAATGATGACTTTTTATTTTGACAACAATGTTTTAATTATTGTTTTTAAAAACATTAATACAACTCACCCATTCATGCTAATTATCAGCTAGAGAAAAGTATCACAACCTCAGCATTTTCAACAGAATAGTGATGATTAATACAAGTTGAAAATCCAGAAAATTATTTTTATTGCTGCACAGCAGCTGAAGGCTATATTTGTAGAAGAATGAAGACACCATAATATTCAGCTTTATGAACTCACAGAGGTTTCAAAGACATTATGAGGAGTCATTCTTAGTTTTTCCTCATGTCACTGTTCAATTCCGGACTACCTGTTATTTAGTAAAAGGGAGAAGTAAGGTGAAGATTAAGGGACAATAAAAGAGAGCATGGTTCTTCAGTACTGTTACCAAGACTCCTTAGGAGGAAGATACTGGTTCAGTTCCAACTCAGTAGCTAGTTTATCCAGTTAGTTTCCAATCTGGAAAATAAGTTTTGAGTATGTAATTTGGATGCTCATTCTTGCTCTCTGGGACTAAAGGATCATACCTGCCCTATTTCTAACTCAGTGAATCTTTAGAAGTATTATAAACAGTGGTCAGTATATAGCTTGGTCTGTTAAGTATATCTATGTATTTATGGATTTGACCTTCAAAAGAGCACAGTGCAGAGGAACACTCTCTGAACTGTATGAATTGTGCTGAGAGATATAAACACAGGGAGAGAAAATACAAACTTTAAATTTCTGCAGAAGCTAAATGTGGAAAGCAAATGGGCTCATAGAGCTTAAGGATTCTGCAGCCAAAAGGAGTCATAATTTAGAGTCATAATTTTGATTTTGTAGCTGACTACCTGTCATAGGTGCCAAACTGAATTTATAATGATTTGGTGGATAATAATCTAAGTTTTTATGGCATCAGAAAAATATTGGTATACTTGCACCAACATAAACTTACCTTCAAAATCAGTAGCATTAGAGTGAAATCAGTAATTTCTTTTAACATATTTAACCTTTATGGAGACAATATGAGCTGTGTAAACCCACCAAAAAGCTATGTATGCCAGGATAACCACTGAGTAATTTTGCAGACACACCTTCAACTGATAACAATACTAAAGACACTAAGAATCACGTTAGAAAGCCTGAACATAATCTTTGGAGGGGTTTAGGGAACACAAGTAATAAAAGCTGTGACTAGTGAGAAGTCATATTTTTAAGGGCTAGAGCTATAGAAGAGGAATAATCCATGTACAGGGAGAAAAGATGACATCTGGAGATGGAAGAGTAAAAAGAAACTGAAAGTAGAGAATGTAGAAACATCAGATGAAAGAAAGAGACTACTAGTAAAAGAGATATACAAGTAAAAGTAGAAGAAAAGTGGAGCAGGTGGTTGGAATGCTTTATCAGAGGTTGGCAAGAAAACATTTTGGCCCTAATTCATCCTTTTCACCTTGTTCCTAGAAATTTAGGGTTGGGAAGGGTTCCTCAGACACAGAAGTTAATGACTTAACTTCAGCAGAAATAGTAATATTTCCAGAAGGGTCACAGAACAGAGTGAAAATGGGAAACCAGGACCTCCTGCTTGACTCTAGCCTATGCCTTCCAGGCGTACACTTCAGAAACTTTAACAATCTGTTCCTCTTAATGTTCTCTGGTTAGAGTAGGTACCACAAAATCATCATGAGATGGTGAAAAGCCTCCTAATGACACTTATTCATGGTGGCCAGAGTGACTTTGTCTAGAATTTGATATTCTGAAAAACATTAGGTGAATATTTCTTAGAGACAGAAGACTCAGAATTACCTCCTGATCTCCCAGTTTGTTCTTTCCGTTTTACTGAGCAGGTGAGTGTAATGTTTGTCCAGTGCAGCTGCCTTCTGTATGAACCCTAATTTTGCTTCTTCAGCTTGGTAAGTGCTTGACTGATCTACATACATGAATAAAAAAGGAGCAGAATTTATACCATGCAGCTACATGAAGGTCAGCATTATACTAATACCTACATGTGTTAGTACGTTTCTGACATACATTGCTTTCACATTGTCTATTTGTCTTCAGATGGTTTGACCATCTATGTCAATCATAGTTTATTCTACAAGTGTCCCACAGCTCTCCTACCAAGCCCTACTCAGTTTGCAAATTTAAGAGAATCTAAGATATTATACAGCATGTGTGATGAAATGGGTAAATCACCATTAATATTTGTAATCTGCATCTTCATTGTCCTGAGAGAACCCAGCTGGGAAACTTGCTCTGGGTAAAATTTGTTGTGGGTACTATCTTTGCCTTTGGGCTATACCTGCAAGCTTCACTTCCTCAGCATCTCTAAGCCTGTCAAGGAGCAGTCTTCAAAATGCTTGCCTCAGACAGCAGATCCATAGATACACCCCGGAGTGATGCCCAAAAACATCTCTGTTTCTACCACAGTCAGTCTTCCCTGGCCTATCTACAGCTGGCTTCTTGCAAAACTGAACACAGCTTCCAGAGGAGGATAATTCAGACAGACTTGCTGAAATGTGTCATGATGAGAAAGCTGAATGCTGGGCACGGGCAAGAGCAGCACTGACTTCACATTATTTCCTCCCTCCAAGATGATTTCTGTAGGCCAAAAAATCAAGTCAGCACTATCCATCCATTTGATGATCTTTACATCACAATTGTTACAAAACATAGACCATAAGATATCATACCATTTCTACAAATAACATAGCAACAATTTTTTAGTCAAGTTCTTAACCTCAGAGATGCAAAGACACTGGCTACCCTCAAAAAAGTTGTTAATTGTTCAGTGACAGAGATGATAAAGAGAATATTTCACCTAGAAGATAAGAAGAGAAAGTGACTTCACAAGGCATTTTAAAGCCTTCTTCCTCTCAGGTTCTCTCAGAACACACCACAGAATATTAATAACAGGCTGAACTGATACATAGAATAATTCTGCTAGTCATTTGTAGCTACAGCATCCAATCTGACTCCACTCCTGACCTTCTACTCCAGCCTACTCTCTCTCCTCTTCCTCCACCTTTTCTGAATAAGCAAACAGCCAGTCCACAAGACTTCATGGGTCTGACCATTACATCAGTCTGTCCTAGCCTAGTATACGTTCAGTTCATCATAATTTGTCCTGCCACCACAGAAGAAAAAGATATCTATCCTTTCCTCCTGCCTTTGTGTAAAGAGCAGAAAGATGGTACTTGGCATGGTTATATTCCAGACAAAGATCTTCCTAAGATATGACTAACACAACCCTTAAAAATATTTCCCTAGTACAACTAGTCTGGTGATGAGCTAGACAATAAACGCGTAGGCTGGGAACACTGCAATAACGCTTAAGTCATTAGAAGAGTTAGCATCTAATATTTTTTTTTTTAGCAGGGAATTGTCCTGGTGAGTTTTTTTCACCTGTCCGTGTTTTTTTCTATACAGACTGAGTGTCTGGAAAAGAAACCATTATTCTTAAACTGAAGCAAAATACATCTTTCTTTGATAACAATGGGGTTTTTTTAGTATTAACTCTTGGGGACACAGAGGTACAATTAATTTAACAGTCTTCTCGCAGAAGACCATAGGGGAAGGTGTTTATTTTGCTTCTGTCCGTTTTCTGCGTTTTCTGCTACTGTCCATTTTTCACCTTATGGTTTTGGTGGCTTCAGCCTCATTTCTCAAGTGCTGAACATCACAGCATTACACAATGCGCCATGAATATATCCCTTAGCCAATACTTTGAGCAGCTTCCAGAAAAAAAAAACCCTGAAATACCAAAACCAAAACAGATATTTAAGGAAAAGCAGGTTTTTGTTTAGTTTTTCCTTTTTGGAGAATGAGAGCAGTTTTAGTGAGTCTTTACCTACAGCCTGAACAAGGAGAAACAAAGTACTTGATCCTCCTCAATAATAAGCTTCATTGGCCCTTGTTGAGTGTTATGTGAATATATTATCCTACAGCCTCTCTCTTCTGATTTAATGTCCTAGTAATTTGTCTTAATTGCCCACACTGCTCTATGACAAACCCTTTTGGTGCTACTGAGTTTTGTTGACACCCAAAGTGTCATGAAGTCCATGGGGGTGGGGGACAAGAAGACAATGGAGGAACCTCCTAATGGATGGACAATGGCTTTAAATGGGAGCACAGACACAATATAGAGTGGGTGATGGGGGTTTGTATGGAGCACCAGCTTTGGGTGGCATTGTATGATCTCAACGGAGATGCTTGGAAAAATCATGAATTAAGTATCCAGCCTGATGGTACCCCAGAGACCATCTCTGGCAACTAGAAAGAGAACAACAAACCTCAGGAATTCTTTAGAAGAACTAAAACTATTTAGACATGGTTACTTGAAAATGAACATACAGCACTCTTTCTCTGCTGAGTGAAAGAGCATTCTTTGCATTTGGACAGAACTTGGTGAAAAAGCAAGCCCTTGGATACATTTATAATGAAACAGAATACAGAAAATCTCTACAGTAATACTGGCAAATTAAGGGAAACAAAAAAATTGCATTCTGGCAACAGAGATCAGAATACAGATTGTAATAAATTTTACTGCACTGCTGTGGAAAATCTTGTAAAGTGTACTGCTCACTCTCTGTGGTCTTACATCTTCTTTCTTCAGTAATGTTTCACCATAGAAATATTAATAAATAGGTTAAGTCTGTCCATTATCAGAATTTGGATGAAAACACTAGTGCAGCGTAATTCTGAGAAGCAAGTTCTGCACCACCTTTGGTAGAAAAAATGTATGTTAAGAGAGTGTTAAGGAATAGAACAGGAGATGTATTTCTAAACATGAAGTAAATGGCTAAAAGCTGCCTTACGTGACCACAAACATGATGTGCAATAGTGAAGTACTTACATTTTGATAGTGTAAGATAGCTGCATGTCAACAAAAGTGCTCCTTTAATCCCTGCTTCAGATTGTGTAACTAATTTAACTTGGTTAAACTAGCACAACTAGCCCAGACTTTTATCAAATGATACCATACCAAAACCTGCTTTTGTCACTTCTGTTTTTCCACCCATAACACAGCACACATAATTCTAATACAATTTCATTTTTCCAAAAAAACCCAGATTTTGAGTTCCCAGCTAACTACTGAACAAACACAGAAAACAGACTTTTAAAAAAATTGTTTTAGAAGGGCAAGATGTTAATTCCAAGGCTTCTTGATTATTCTCAGTTTTTGCTTAAGATTTAATGCTTACAACCAGATCACAAAATATTTTAGAAAATGTCTAATACACTTCCTTTTTTGGCAGAAGAGAGCATTGGCACAGTGTCTGAGGGATTCCTAATCACACTGCAGATTAAGATGGGATTTTCTGTTGGTTCAAACTCAGTTGTGTTTTTTCTCAACCCCCAACAGAGAGAATAAAATCTATTTTGAAAATGGAGGAAAAAACCAACCAATGCAAACATTAGCTTCCCCTGCAAGTTGATGTGCACAAGAGAAAACAGAAACAGCTCAATTATTTAGTTAAATATTTTTCTAAGATACCCAGAGTGAATTTACCACAGAAAACTCTAAGGAATCAAGCTGTTGCACAGCACAGCTCTTGAAGCCTTTCCTCTTACCACTGGAGCTGACCAGCCAAAGAAACCAGCTGTATGTCCAGATCTTTAATTGAAATCTGCTGCTGAGGGGAATTGCTCTGTGCTTTCAGCTGGTTCAAATGGGGCTGCCTAGCAACTGCAGAAAAAAGTTTCAGCAAGGCGGGATGACACAACCCATGACTGCCTTTGTGGGCACAAGTTTGTTGAAGAAGTGTATTTACTACTGAGACCTCTTCAGACAAGGAACAAGAAGGAAGAAGCAAGTCAAAATGAGATGATAAATAAAGTATAAATATTACTTTATTAGTAATGTGCAATTTTAAATGCCTGTTTTTGAGCTGACTCAAATCAGCTTTCCACTGAAAGCTTGATTGACAATGTTGACAAAGCTATGCTTTATTTATCAAATACACTCTGACAGAAATGTTAATGTAAGATATGAATTTGCAGGACAACTGGATCAGCCATAAAAGCACCAATAAAACCTCAAGTTAAATCAACTAATGAGAGATTTAATTAATCTAATTTTAACCAAAAATATATCACCGCATCTGTCTGTAACTGAACATCAAAGCAGTATTTCTTTGTTGATAGCTGAGTGCCACATTACTACAAAGCAAACTTCCCCCACATCTGAATGTTTCATATTCTGCTTCTGAAATAGCCACAAGGCACATTTGTAGCGTGGTAAAATTGAGAGCTGATGTCAATACACAGGGGGTAAAGGGTTGCACCGGGTAAAATTCATGGGGGTACATGAACACACAATATAACCTCATTCATGATGAAAACATACTTGCAAACTGCAGGAAAAATCTATGTAAAAACATCATGATAGCCCTAAATCCAGAGGGACAAAGATGAACTTTGCAAAATCACGTGCTAAATGAAGGCAAAACCATTCTGAACCATTCTCAAACACAGAGAAGTCACACAAATAAAGGAGTAAGAAATGTCATACTCTGAAGTTTTGAGCCTCCTGAGAATGAAATTTTGTAGTGTTCAAATAATTAGATGAAATATATGCTCCTAACAGTACAACTTAATAAAAAAAATCATGTTTTCAGAACCAAAATTACTCTGATTCACTTGTCTTTAATGGTTTTCTGCTTGTTATTTAAGAATAATAAAGGCACTGCTCCCCTACAATGCACATTAATACCATCTCCTCATTACCACAACTAGGTAATGAAACAATATACATTTTTAAAGTCCAGGCCTCCTTTAGAGAAAGTCCAAATCAGGAGCACTTCTTTCACAGCATTTACAGAAGCAACTACAATACCAATATTTGTGGTGCAAACTTTGCATCTTTGTTCTGCTCTCTCTTGCTTACTCTCTTTTTGAATTTGCTATAAAAGCTAAATTAGGTCTCAGGGGCACTGCACTACTAAACAAAGATCTCTTCTAGCCCATTGTGATGGAAGTAAATGCACTCAGGAGGGTGATGTACTGAGAGGCTGATGCTTCTTCCCTAAATTCTCTCATTTTTGCACAGAACTCTTTACCCCACACTTCCCAATATCACTTGCACCAAGTGATATACTTACCCCTCCTGCTTCCAGTCTTATCTCTTTCCCAGATATGCAGCCACATGAATGTACTGAACTGGAGTTAGTTTTCTTTCAGCAGACTTTACTAAGCTATTTCAACATTTACGTGTTTCTTTTTGTGTATGTATTGAAAATAACTTCTTTATAACACCTATTATTTCAGCACTGAGACAGCCATTTGAAGAGGGTATATCCACAGTCCAACCACAGCCCTATTACGATTTAATAACAACACAGTTCTGCTTTCCCTGTGCTTTCCTGATTGCTACTGTTAGCAATAACAAAGTTCTAATACTTCCTCAACTTTATCTTCACTACCACATGATAAAACATTGCAGGCACACTTGTAATACACCTCAGTGCAGAGGATCACATCTTTCACTGTGTGGGGAAAAAAAAAAAACCCCAAACAATCTTAACCAAAACCTGAACGGTAAAAACTATTTCCTTCTCAGTTATGAAAACAAACAAATAATTTAAAATGCTAAAATATCAAAAATACTGCAAAAGCAGAAAGTCAAGACTGTTGCATTGAGGTGACAAGTCTAGTACACACTCATATATGTGTCACTTGAAATTTGGCATTACAGATTTTTAAAAACACACACTAGTCGATACCACTTCTTCTGGACATTCGGAAAATCTTGTTTACGCAGATTTTAAAAAAGAAATAAAAATAAAAAGTAAAGTAACTTTTTATCTGACAGAAAAATAAAAACTTTTTCAGAATGACTAATTTAGTCCTGGGATCCACATAATACTAAAGAACAACTTCATTTTTCAGCTCAGTTTTCTATCACTGAAAGCTTAGAAATTTGTGATGTGTCTGAATAAGTTTAAATACTTTTCACAGAAAAGTCCTGGTAAACTAAAGATGCCCTAACATCATTTACAAGATGTACATAAAAGAACAGAGACTTTCATGTTTCTGTATTAGTCTGCAAAGCTTATTGTAACACACAGGATTCTCTTTACTTTCTGCAAAATTCTAATGCTCCTGTCATTCCTGCTATTCCCTTTCTGTAGGTCTGGTTAGTCCTTCCAAATTCTCCTGAAATTCATTAATTTTGTAAGAGCAGAGTCAAATTCAGCATCTAACCACAAGAAGCAAATTGATATATTTTACGTATTTGTTATGTAATATTTTGCTTTATTCATAAATCTTACTTCAGAAGCAAACATCTTCTACCAAGTACAACAATTTAAAATTAATGGTAGACACATAGACTGTATCCAGATTACTCATGAAGGTTCAACACCAGGTCAGTAGTGACTGAGCAAAATAAAAATGCCATGACACTTGGTAGCCTGCATGAAGTAAGCTGGTGGTGTCAATCCAGTCCTCAATGGACTTTGTTCATCAGAAAGGAAAAACAAACCCCACCACATAGCACTAATTGGCACCCCTGTTGTCACTGTCAGCAGCTAGGCCAAGGTCATAGCAGCTACAGGAAAAGGGTCCTCCAAGGTCACCGCCGAGACACAACAGGGAAGCGGCATGGGAGAGAGTGAGCTCCAGTGCCATGGGCAGTTCAGCTCCCTGACCTCACCCGCTCTGCACCAAACAAGATCAGCCTGGGAAGGACTTTGCACATCAGTTACTCCACCCAAGCAAATGTCAGTGTGTCACAAATCCCTCCAGAAACAGATCCTAAACCTCTGCAGGGTACAGAAGAGGTATCAATCTGGCACCTTTTATAATTAAAGAATATGGCATGTGTGAAGGCACTTAGAAGCAAAATGCCTAGGAAAGTTCCAGTTTAGCTTACTGACAAAATTTCATTGTACAAAAGGCTTCTGCTTGTTTTCCTTAATGTACAAGATGCTGACCGTATCTGCAACAGAAGGGGAACCATCATCTGTCACAGGTAGAAACTGTCACACAGAACAAAGCAAATTGAATGACACAACTCAGCAGGCTTTCTTGGTTTTCTTGTATATGAACAGTTGCTAAATGCCACTACAGAAAGCATTAATGAATATGAGTAGCTATGGATTACTCTGGTCTGGGGACTCTTCTTCAATCTGCCTTTCTAATGACTCTAATGAACAGTGTGGAAGGATCGTGTTCCACGTTCACCGGTAACACCTTAATTGTTCAACACCTCTTCTTCTATTGAGCCTGCCAGTATGCCTGTTACAGAAGCAGGTCACAAAATTAACAACAACAAAGATCAGAAGAATATAAAATGTACTGAGAAGCAGTCAGAAACCAGAGAGCAGTGGAGATGGGAATTTAAATGAATGCAATGCAAAAAATCTAAAAGGTTAACTGCAATAAAACTCCGAACCAATAAAAATATTTCTACTTTTACATAACACTTCTAATTTTTACATAAACATTATTTCTACTTTTCAATCTTCATTGTAAACTACAAAAATACATAGCTATCAAAGGAAAGTTTTTATATGTGGATAAAATATATATAAATCCCCTACTGTAAATGTTTTGTTGAATTCACATCATGGGAAAATAATATCGCTGTATTTTTACAGGACTGTTCAACACATAAATGTATCAAACTACCACCTATCCCCTCAAATATGGAACAGTTCTACACAGACATCTAAAATCCAAAGCTTTTTCAGTTAACTTCCTAAGTAACATGTAAAATATTAATTGTTTAGTGGTCCTTAAAATACCAACAGTTGGGCTCTAAGCACACACAAAAATAGCCTTAAAGTGAAATGTAACTCCTAAACAACTCGTATTATTCCTGACAGTAAACTAAGAGTTCATCCTTTGTCTTGGTTCCACAGTGAAGTATGTATAAAAAACGCTATTTTGGACATTATGAAAAATGACAGTATGCATTTAATAGCATTTGTTTCCTGAGATTGTTTTATACTGCTGCTCATTTGTGCCCAAAAGACAATACAGGTTAAGACTGGCTCAAAACTGGAAGCATTCCTAAACATTGCAATAATATCATGAAGAATCTGAGACATATACCCTCCTCTAGCTCAACTGATCCTGCAAAAGGATGAAATAGATGTTAATGGATGACAGCTTGGCCCACTGCCTGCTTTATGCTTAGGACTTACAGAAAATTCTGGGAGGGATGTGGGAAATCAAGAGATTTCATATAAATGTACCACCTACACTTTCAGTGTAGTTTTCTGAAAATTGAGATTTTTTTTTCATGGAGAGTTCTGAAATTGTTTGGTTCCATAATAAGCTCTGTGGGGATGCTACAGAAAGGAAAGTTAGTCAAGGGTATATACTTAAAAATCACTTTGGTCTTGGAGAAATGGAGGGCACTATAAGAGCATTCTCCATTTCTCTTTTTCTTCTGTGCATGGAGGGAAGATCTAAAGATGTTTTTTCTGTCTTACAAAAAAATATTATGCTGCAATCAGATAGGACACTATTCCTTTACTGCCATGTATTTCCACCATCTCCAAAAGCTAAAATCTATGTAAATAAAGATCACTGTTTTTTAAAAAAAAAAAAACAAAACAACAAAAACCAAAACAACTACCCAAAACCCTACAAAACAATCAAAACCACCAAACAAACACCACCACCCCCAACATATAACAAAACAACCCCCCCCCCCCCAAAAACCCCAACCAAAAAAACCCTCATACGCCACCCCAAAAACCTCACACAAACAAACAAACAAAAATCCAACAAACAAATGGAAAGATACTGGCACATCCTTTTACCAGACAGGAGAAAGAACAGGTGCTGGCAAGCAAGAAGCAAAAGGGAAGCAGAGATTCAGCACTCAAGCACCTCAACTATTTCCAAGGCTACAAGCATAAAAATGTAATAGAGGTACCTCATGGAGATGCAACCTGAACAAGATTTAACCAACTGCTTATTTCCTCATAGCAGCACATCCCAAGCAAAGCAAACCAAAAGAAACAAAAGGTTGGAAAGAACAAAATAACTCTGTAATATACAGGGATGTATGATATGCAATTTAGGGAATCATTTACACATTTTCTAACAAGTGAATGAATTTCAGTTTCAAGTACTTTCGTCGGGGTACAGCTTTTCAACAAAAGCTACCGAAAAAATTCAGAGACAGAGAGAGGAACAGTAAAAATAGTAGATAGATAGATAGGTAGATAGATGGGTTAAAAAATCCAACCAAACCTAATTTGATTTGATCCAGAGTTTAAAAAGATCAGGTTTGGGTGTATTTTGCAAATGACATTTCAATTTCACAAATAAGTAACTTGGCTGAAGTGCAGTGAATGCCAAGCTTGTACAGACAGCTTACATAACTATATGTGATGCCCCAACTTGCAGCATTCCTGAGTAGCAGAGCTCTGGATATACACAGTGAAATGAATGGAAGTGGATGTCTAATGTTAGCATTTAGCTGAATACCAAATAATTTGAAGTCCCACTACAACAAATTCACATGCAACACCAAATGGTAGAAAGTAGCACAATGAATACATTCATATGGTATATTTGGTCTTCATTTTTCTTCTCTTTTTCTCTTACCCACACTTCTCTCTTTCTTTCTCATTTCCAACAGCTGGCCCACTGTAGTTAACTCCACCTGCAATGAGTGGAAATTGAAAAGTCCAGCACTCTGCAGTACAGGACTGTTCACATCAAAACCCCTTCCGTCTCCTCACTCTTCCATTTTATATTGTTGTTTTCCTTTACATTTGTGCTTACTTCTTGAACATAATGCTATTTCAAAACAGCACCCTTTCAGTTTGTTGTTTATATGAATTTTTCCTTCCTTTCTCCTCCCCATTTTGTCTTGCTCATGATTAAATTCCCTCTTGAAAGCATAAATTTCCCTCCATCAGTTTTATGATACAGCCGGTACAATCTTTTTCTCCTCAATTCTGTTGAAGCCTGAAAATAGCTTGCTGCAAAAGGTCTTAATTAGTGTTCTGTTTTCGTGGCACTTCCACTAGAGTTTTCAGGAATTGCTGATTTAGAACACATCTTGGCCAGTCATGTTTCTAAAAATACTAGAATTTTGGTAAATGCAAATCAATAATAAAAGAAGAAAGGGGACTTTGCACAGGCACCTGAGCTAGGATGGCATAAGTTCTCTCTCCTCTTATCCACTGAACTAAAAACTGATTAGCTCTCCCATTTCCTAAAAATCAGTGGGCTGTAAACAACCAATGAGAACATATCGTACCATGATTTTTACATTAAGACATTCCAGCTAAGTTTATAGGGAATTCTATTTCAAAGATACACAGCTCTGCAGATAGATTTCACTCAGTTGATGTAAGTTACTGTAGCATACATTTGCTTGAAATACTATCACATATAAACAGTTTCTCTAAAAAAAACATAATGTGATTATCATTGCTTCTCTATATGATAGAGCAGATATTGCATGCAATACCTTTCTTTTTGTTAATAATATATTAATTGTTAATTAAATTATGCCTAAATTATGGAGATTATTGGATACTTTTGAAGTTTCACCTTTAATACTGTAACATTTGCTATAGCACTGGTAATGCCTTTTTTTTCAACCAGGAATTTATTTTCATAAGCACGTAGAATTGCTTTACAAATTATAGTGCAACATGATGTTGACATTCTTCAAGCCATGAAATAATTTGTAGTTTAAATTACTCTCAATGGATGTTAATCAACCATATTTTGCCTCCACTGACATCGTTGTTTTAATCTTCCCCCTTATTCCAAGTACTCATGTGAGAGATTAATATAAACTAAATTTGCCAAAATTGGCTATGGCTACAAGGAAACTAGTATTCTAAATAAAACATATAGATTTTTGTGCAATAAAACACATAGAAAATTCTGTGGAACTTTTGCTAATTCTTTACGTTTTTCAATACAACATTAATGTTAAGTGCTAATGTCCCAGTATTCCAGTAGGTATATCTAAATAAAGATTTCTGGTGCAGTACTGCATATGTACTACTTCTAGTATAACACTTATTATAGGTTTCTGTACATTAAACAAAACAGTGAAGCTGGTATTTCTTGTAGCTTTTCCATTTCCATATGTATTTCTACAGAGTGGGTCATGTTATTAGAAGTCTGGCTTGCGGACAGACACTTCCGCTGACCAGTACTTGTATAGTTATGCATTATATAATGCACTGAAAGAAAACAGTAACAGCTTTACTATAACTTCCTAAACAAACTAAATTAATTCCTCCTTGGCCATTACTGGAACTCCTTCCAAAAGAAGAGTTTCTTTTCTTCACAAAGATGATATCAACGTGTGGCATTGTGCCTTATGAATACATGTCTTCTCTAATGTCATTACTTCTCTGTGCCACTAGACTGTGCTGCATTTGTTTATATTTGTGCTGCCACTGCATTTGAGTGTCTGGCCTCAATTCTTGTACATGGTCGCTCCTTTCAGTTCATTCCAGTTACTTTCAGTTCATTCCAATTAACTACCAAATACAGTTCATTGTACAAATATTGTACAAAATCCTCCAAACAATGTGCACTGAAGTAAGCAGTGTTTTTCATAGTCAGCCACCGCTTCATTCTTCTTCCAGACAGACAAATATGAAAAGAAACAACAGGATACAACAGGATGAAGTATTTATTTTCGTATTTCCATCTCCTTTAGAAAAGCAAAATCAGTGCTGCACTGCTGACATGCACAAATGATCAAGGAAAAATGTGCTAGCAGGCAAGTCTTAGGATTTTCAAAATGCACTTGTGTGGCAGGCTCTCAAATCCAAAAGCTGACTGGCAGAAACTTACCCTCACCTAGTAAAACTAGATGTGTTTTCCAAGGAGGAAAGAGAAGACAACACACATCACTGTCTCTAAACAGCACTTTTAATGAAAATATGGTCCTTAATTTTGTTAAACTCAATTCTATAGTTCACATATAGTACAATCGCTAAATTGTCCTTTTCCAAAGGATCCTTAGTTCCAGTAAATGTTCTGAACAAATGTTTGCTCCACAATTCTCAGTCTTCTAGCTAACAGATACATGCCATCCACTTGTGTTCTGACTCTATAGCTCCCAAATATCTCTGAAACAAGTGTAAACTTTCAATGTGAATGGACACTAAATAATCTAACCTCTGCAAACTATTCAAGTGCGTAAAGCCTACTACTCTTTACCTCCTGTTGTAGTGGGAATAATAATTTAAGACTTGTTTATTTAAAAGCAGCTTTGTCTTTACATTTTACATTTGAAGTTTATTTTAGGAGAACCGTAATTTCATCTGAGACCAACAAAATATAATGTGCTACCCACTTGACACCTCATTATTTCGACAGTAGACTGAACTGCAATTTAATTTTTTTTGCCTTCGTTTGATCTAAATGTTTTCCCCCATGAATGTCTTCATTCTAAAAAAAACCAAAAAAAACCCCACAAAACAAAGGAAAGAAACAAAAATGAAAAAACACCAACAACTGAAACTTGTAACAAACGGACTGCTTGTAAGAGTAAAGACATTTTTTCTCTAAAGGATTGCTTCAGAGAGGGAAAAAGAATTAAATGTAACGGGAATGGATGTGTTGTTCGAAATGTCACTCTGAAGGATAACCTTACTTATGGATACCATGGATTAATGAAGCAGAAATGCGACTCTTAAAAAGAGTAATTTTGTTATGGAAGGAGTTAGCTTGTTCAATGACCATGGGTAACAAAACCAAATCAGTTAAATGTGAAATCACCTCAAGAACATCTGTAAGTAGACAGACTGCTTATAGACTGTAAATAATCTGTAGACTTGTAATAATCATTGAAATTGCCCCTTAAAATTGTATTGTCTTTTAGCCATACTAAAATATTTATTACACTATGTAGCATATTCCTGCATAAATATATTGCAAATTTACGTATTTTCCTAATCTTTACTGAAAGATTGATTTATCAACTGTTTACTAGCAACAACACATCAATGAGCATAAGCATAACAATTAGTTTATTGGTAATTGGCAGAAGAACAATTTTTTTCTGAATACTTTTTATGTTTTTTTGAATACTTTTTATGTGTCAGCCTCAGCAGAGAAATCATGCAGCATATTTACAAAAACTTCTTTCCAGCAAGTATTTACATAGCAAACAGCTGTATTTAAACACTAAAGAGCAGCAGGCAGTAAGGAGTAAGGAGTGGAAGGTGATTTTACTAAAATTTCAGAGCAAGAAGAGTTTTTTTCAATTTGGCATGCTTCTTATGATGTTGATTCCCCGTGGCCTCTATAATCATTCATGCTGCTTACAATCTCAAATCATTGGGTTTCCAAGGGGCACAGAACAAGCAATCCTAATTTCAGCTTGCCTTATTTCTGTGAAATGCCCCATAAAATCTAACTAAACTACTCACATGTATAAGGCCCATGACAACTCTTTATAAATGAGTTTGTCTGTCAAGCAAACGTAATTACTTGATGTTTACTCTTTAATAACTATATGGTTTTAAATGGCTATGATCCTGATAAACATTAAGATTAAAAAAAAATATTGCATTTTTGTGCAGCAGTAAAAGTGTAGCTCCTCCATAAAAATTGTGTACATGCATTTTAACTGGCAATTCATCAAAATAATTCACAATTAACAGCAAAGTAACAACATTTATGTCAAGCTAAATTAGCATATATATACTTGTAGCAGAGGCAGAAACAGCTGTTATTCTGTTTGCATAAACTTCCAGCAGAATGTGTCTGGCAAAGTTAAGCACGAACATTTCTGCTTCATAAAAAATAGTTCCAAGACTGCAAAAATGCAGAGGGCCAAATGTCTCATTAATAGGACCACTCAAGTGAGTGAGCATTGTTCAGTCAAACAAGGACCAGGCCATCACAGCTGTACTGTATTCTGAATCCTGTGCATAAAGTTTTTAATATGCTCATGAAACCAATATTAGAAACAAACAGGGAAATGGCACAATCCAAAAGGCACCTTCTGTCTGCCACCCCCAGTGACACTGTGTGATGTCTTATTCTCCAAGCTGCACTGCAGACTTTGCCAGACTGCATACAGAATCGAAGAAGAAACAACACTGAACTTTTTAAAACATGGAGCACAAAGAACAACATTTTGACATCTACAGCTAGTCTATGAAAGTCATTACGGAAAGCCCCAACTGTGCTAAATGTACAAAGCTGTTAAAATTACTGTTTAAAGAAACTGATTTTAAATTCAAATGTATCAGTTTTTTAAAATTTACACTTTGATTTAAGTTGATATAACAGGTTTATTACTAAGCTCAACAGCAAGTGATCTAAGACAGCATCTTAGAACTGCAAAACAATGTACAACCATTAACACACTACTGTTGTCTCATGATTGTGCAGCAATGCTCAGACTTTATTATCTTTCATTTTAATTATTTCAGTTTTGTCCTATGGAACAGCTATTATATTTACCCCAATTTACCATAAATGCAACACCTGTGATTTCCCTCATTAAAAGCAAAATCCACAGGGTCATGGGTTGAAAGGGCAGGGTATGGACTACAAAAGGGCGAGTTAACATACATGATTATACTGCTGTACTGATAAAGTTCATTTCTATTCCCCAGATGATTAGTTCTATCAATATTTACTCCTGTGCACATCTTCAGCTAAAAAGCATACATTCTTCAACTTCACAGCACAGACCTCAGTTCCTGGGAATTCACTGCACCGCTTGAGAGGTAGGAATTTCTAGGATAACCTGGGAATCTTTCACCCCTTTGAACTGTTTTCCTGTATCAGGTAAGCAGCATGCACACAGGAGCTGTTTAATAAAACTCAGTACTGTTGAAGGGTTACCTCACCCACACGTTTCTGAGGAGGCAAACGTCACTATGATATACAGCAATACCTTCCATAGCACCCTAAAGCCCTTCCACAAATTACCTCAAGTACATTTTAAACAGGAGTTATGTCTTCCAGAACACTTGTCTACTCACAATGTGGGGATTTTTTTTGCCTGATAGATTCACTTCTCAAATCCCAAAAATAGTTTTTAACCATAAAACACAAATTAAATGACCTTTACTACTGTGCTGTCAAATTAGAAAAATCATGCCAACTTACTGCTTGTCACTGGATTTGTGAAAAACCAAGAGTGAAAGTCAGGTATTTTCCATACCACAAAACAGAAATTACTCACAGACAATGCATGAGGTATTTTCATAGTTTTTAAATTAACTGTCACCAGACTTCCATGTATGGAAAACAAATGCAACTTTAAAAAAAAATTATATTATGAAAAAATTCTTATATAACAACTATAAGATATTAAGTAATATAGTTATCTATTGATGAGCTTTTGTTATGTACTCTCCTCTGACACCCAATAGTGTAGCATATTACAATTAAAGGTAAATGGAAGATACCATACAGAATGTAAGTACAACCCAAGGCAAAGTAAATATATTGCTAAGGTACCAATGGGCTCTCATCCTTTCTCTTTTACTTTTGTTCATTCCAGAGAGGTGTCACTGTTTATTGACTGTACACATCTCTATTTTTTATTACGTGACAGATTTTTTTACTGACTCATGATTTTTAAAGCATTTACTGACATTTATTAAATTTTACCTGCAAATCTAACACCAGAAACTTGTGCCTCATCACATATCAAGGAGTCCCAATGAAGTCAAATAACATTATTCAGTCAAGGAGTCACTAGATGCACTACAAGATGCTGCAAGGACAAATTGGTTTTGCAATGGTGGGGTAAGGTCCTAAGCCCTTTCTTTAAACAGTCAATGCACCCGGCGTATTTTAGACTATAAATGTTACGTATTACAAATAGAGACATTTACTGGAATAAACTGCAAAATAATTTTTCTTAAAAGTTAATGAGTCTGTAAAGATTTCCTGCACTCATCTACTCAGCTAAGGAGAACTTCTAAGTTAGCTGGTCTGATTGTGTGTTACTTAATAAGCTTGCTTAGAAATACTTCAATAGAATTTGTTTGATCAATTTTCTAATTTACTTACAAATATTTTGGTCATGCTAAGAAAACTACATAACGTGCAACATGCATTATTGCTCAGTCTTGACACCAGCACGAAAAAAACTACCCAGAAAACTCACTTAAACAACTTGGTTTCAGGGGTTTGTGGGGTGCTCCTTTTCTTTAAAATGAAACAGAAAAAGTTTTTAAGTAAGATTTTAAACTAGAAGTTTAAACTTTTAAATTAAAAGTTTAAACATTACTCTCTTAGTAAGTAGGGTGCTTGGGTTCTATGTCACTTTCACATATCAAATAGCTACAATCACAAAATTTACTTTTGTATTACTAATAGTAATACAGTAAGTTCCCAGAGTAACAGTAGCTCTTTTGGCGGTCTTTTTTTACAAGTCAACCTTTCGTGTTTGCCTAACAGCTGCATTATACACAGAATTGACTAACTTTTAATAGCTTTAAACCTTACAAATCATTTTAGTAAGAAATAAACTACAAGGAGAAAATATAAGTCTTCTTTTTCAGTCAAATAGCACAATCATTTAAGTGCTTTTTCCAGTCTCTTTTTCTAAAAAATATACTGAAGTACGCATTCCATGTTCTTAACTCCCTCACAGGATATTGCCAGGAGTGGGACAGATGGAAGGAAGACTGTGATGAACAGTCACTGTAAGTTTCTTTTATACCTATGATTTTTAATCTGTAAAATACTGGTATAAAAGTCACCAACTTCAAAACATTCCATTTTCCATTTAGAGAGAAATATCTGGACCTACCATAATAACAAATGCTCAGTCTCCTGTATATTGTTCTGCCGTAACTCAGTATAGCTACATATGCTTAATGGGATTGAAATCGAGGCTTGAAGTGGAGAAAATAATTATTTTGTATAGAATATGACCAAAGACTGTAACACTGTCACAACAGCTGAAAATGTTAGCTTGCCTTCCACAGGATGGGACGACTGATAGCCTATGTGACAGTGCTTTGGGATTCAGCAAGCAGTAACACAGGTTGGGTATTTTCAGGCACTTTTTGGCCTCCATCTGCAACGTGGAGCAGTAATAAACCACAGCAACCCATGCACATGCCAGGTATGATGTGCTAACTGCACCAGCTGCAGCTTGGAAGGATCACAGCTCAGTTGGGAAAGTTTGGGGGAACAGCTCACATGTTCAAGGCTGAGTGCTTCCTCCTTCAAACCAAGTGCAAATACAGCTGAAAACAACTACACCTTTACAAGAAGGTTTACAGCTCTGTATAAGCAGGAATTCTTGGGAGCTTACAATCTGTCAACTGCGACGCTCATTTATTTCCATTATTTGGAAAGCCACACAGACAGATGCTCAATTAACATGTAACGACCCTTTTTAATTGAGGTGGTGTGAAGCCCTGCTCTTGCATTGACGTACACCTGTTGTAAAACTTCACTCTGACCTTTCGCACACGAGTTTCGAACAAGGATGAAAGTTGCCTGTTTTTCTCCTCCATCCATCCATCCCTTCACCACCACCCCCCCTCCCCACCCGGAAATTCCCTGTTGAGTAAGCATAAATACAATGCAAATACTAATTTGCATTCTAGGGGCAGAGCTGCCCCTCTTCACCGAAGCTGACAGCGCAGCTAAAGGGGTGATAGAGATAGGAGCTGGGGCAGATCCCGCAAGAGACGCCACCAGATGTGCAGCAAGATCTGCCTCCCTCTCCCTGCCCACAGCTAGACCACACTGGGCCTTGTTTTGAAGGAAAATGTCTGAGGAGGGAGAAGATTTCTCTTCACCCTTGCACAGGCCACCCCAGGGCAGGGAAGGAGAGGCGTGGGAGCCACGGCTTGTGTGGATGAACTGCCCACAAAAAGGGGAGTTGGGGCTCCTGACCAGGGGTCACTGGATGGGCACGTTTGGAAAAACAACCCCTGAGACAATTACTAGCTTTACGCAAATTGGAGGCGCTCTGGTGTGCAGAAAAAGAAAGGAAAAAACCAAACAAAAACCACAAACAAAACCAAAACCTACAAAAATCCACACTCAAACAGAAAACCTCCAACCCAAGCTGCAAAGCTGCAACAGGGGCCACTTTACAGAACCGAGTGTTTTCCCTGTTTCCTGTTGCTCTTAAGAAAAACAAACACTGTTTAGCAAGTTTTTGTCGGATGCCCCACAAACACACTAACAAAGAACGCTGAGGGAAAAGAAGGTCTTTTTAAACTGATTTCTGCAAATGTCACAGTTACAATTCCTTTAAAGTGAATTACACACGTGTGATTCGTTACTGCTGTTAACACATGCTTTTACAGGAGCTGACATCGAACAAGCTGAAATTTTAGCTAGAAGTTCTTTCGTGTGTGTGTGTGCGTCCCCC
The DNA here is from genome assembly GCA_018697195.1 of Certhia americana. Classification (NCBI taxonomy): domain Eukaryota; kingdom Metazoa; phylum Chordata; class Aves; order Passeriformes; family Certhiidae; genus Certhia; species Certhia americana. Next base: position 58,463,541 of record CM031878.1, read on the forward strand.
GTCCTTACATAGAAGATCAAGAAATCTGCATGCAGTGTCGCTGACAACCCCGAGCGCGTCCCACTGCCCGTAAGCCCTTCTCCTCCGTTCCAATACCCTGGTAGAGACTACTTTTTGTCCCTTTTGGCAAGCCGCGGGTGAGGCAAGCAACCGCTTTTCCAAATCGGGTGATAAAGGCAATGTGGAAGATGGGGGGCGGAGGAGCTGTGTGACCCCCGCGGACGCCCGAGGCTAGTAGGAATTGTTCTTGCCCCGGTGTCGGTGTTCGCCTGGCCCGGAGACGGAGCCCGGGGGTCTGACCCTGAGAGACATGAAAACAACGCATTCCCACGTCCTCCGCAGCCCTTCACATACATCCACTTGGGTGCCCGGCGTGCCAGCACGCAGCCTCTCTCCAGCCCCACCGGACAAGCAGTTCTCCATGCCCGAGGCTGTCCCGCCGGTGACCATACTCTGTTCTCCGGCGGGACCCTCACCGGGTGCGGCTGCAAGCCCTGGAGGAGACCCCCACCGCCCTCCACGACAGCGCTGCGCAGGCAGCACAGGCTCGGGGACCCGGAGAGACCTGCGGGCACCTCCCGGGTGGCGCAAACCTTCCCGCCCAATTAGCAACCCATGGGGAACGGGGACCTCCCGGCGACGTGCCGGTTGGGGAACAAAATCCAGATAACTTTTGGGGAGAAAAGGAGAGCCCCTCTCCGTGCTGGCAGTGACCCGGGACCAAGCGGCAGCGGGTTCCGCCGGACGGGACACCTGCCGCGCCCCGCGGGCAGCTGCAGGGGGGGAACTTCACGGCACAGACACTGCCAACCACCTGAGCCTCCCTTCTGCCTGCCCGCCCCGGGCCAGGGCGGCGCCGGGATGCCCAGGAGCGGTACGCCAGGGGTGCCAGCCCACCCATCTGCCGCCGGAGGTTCCTCGGTCCGGGTCGTGTCCCCCGCAGGTGCAACAATCACACCGGCAGCAGCCACGCCGGCCGGCGGGCACGACACATCAACTTTCTCCCCCGGACCCCCCTCCCCTAGTACGAAACGTCTTCTCCAGCCTGTTCCCCAGCAGCTTTCCCAAAAGAGAGCCGCCCCCTCGTCCGCTTACCTCGCATGGTGTTGGTTCCCCGCTCCGCGCAGTCATGAAGCTAGGAGCCCAGGAACCGCACGGCACAAATCCCGTCTTAACACCCGCGAAGGTGGCGTTCGCCGCAGCTCTGCTCCGCCGGGAAAACCATACCTCCGGGGCGGCTCCGCGGGGCGCGGCTCCGCGGGCTCCCCGCCGCCGGGCGCGCTGCTCCGGGGCGGCCGCCCCGCGGCGGAGCCTCTGCGGGGAGCGCCTGGGCGGCCGAGCGGCGGCGAGGGGCTGAGCAGGGGAGGAGGGAAGGAGTTACGTTAGGAAAAAACAGGAAAAACACGCGGAGGCAGAAGAGAGGGGGGTGCCGCGTGGATGGCAGAGCATGTGCGCTTTCACATGACAACGGCGCCCCTCAGCAGCTCCCCGGTGCGGATTTCCACTGCGCAGCCACAGCAACGCACGGAGCGAAAATGAGACCCAGTGAGAAAGCGGCAAAGAGGCTTATAGCGGGGGGTGGGCGGTGCTGCCGCCGCCGCCCCGCCCGCTGTCAGCATCGCCGCCAATCGCCGCTGCCCGCCCGGCTCCGCCGCCGCGGGTGGCCCCGGGTACCGCCGACACCCGGTCCGGTCCGGCCCGGTCCGGCAGCGCGGGCTCCGCGCCGCAAGTTGCGCTCGCCCTGGGAGCGCCGTGTGTCCTGCCCGGCAGGCGAGGCTGGGAGCGGGGATGGGACTGGCGTGCGGAGCCCTGGAGCTCTCGGAGAAAGGCAGCGGGCGCGGGGAATCGCCCCGTGTGGCGCTGTTAGTGAGGAGGCGGTGTCTCCCGGGAGAAAGGCGAGAGCGCTCGGTCACCGCGCTGTGACCATCGCGAAACTGCGTTTTCCGACGGGAATGGGAAAGTTTGGTGGTGAGTCATTTTCTCCTTAAAGAGTGAATCTGGACGTCGAAAGCAATTTGTTTTCCGGCGTTAGACTAGCAGGAGGTTCTGCAGAAACCGGTGTGTTCTGCGGCCGGCAGGATTTTCACGACTCACGACTCTCTCTCTGATTAACTGATAGACGAACTGGTGTTTGTCCCCGAAAAAAACAAAGAACCCAAACAACCTTCCCCCCCCCCCCCCCCCCCCCCCAAATAAACAAAAAAAGCCCCCAAAAGGCAACAAAACCCACCCACCCAAACAAAAATACTTCGGGATCTTTTCAGTTACAGTTTTGGTTTTTTTCCCCTGTATGATAGAGCATGGAACACAACCGGATCTCAGTAAGGCATCTTAAAAACAAGTCCCTGTTATCAAGGTTTACAATTCCTAGCTCCAAGCCTAAAATGAAAAAGAAAGCCTCTGATTTAACTAAAATGTATCCATACAAAGTTACTATATCGACCTCATAAATCAAAATGGGATATATGTATATACTTGATACTGTTAAATATGTACATAAAAATATAGATTTATTTGTTGCTACACGAATTATCAGACTAAATTCTATTAGGTCTGTTTTGCAAGAGATCATAAGTATAATCTCTTTTTCTGTCTTAGAATTTATTATAGGCAAGATACAAAGTGAAGTGCCCACTGTTAGTGCAAACTGGCAAAGCTTTATTCCTGGGGAACAAGGTTCAGGGTTTAGAGGGAGCAGTTCTTGAGGTTAGCCTCTTTCAAAACACCTGTTTGAATTGCAACTAAGAAAGATATGTATTGTATCTTACAGTATTGAAAATGTCCAGGTTTACTTGACCATGGTGAATTTTAACTGCATTCACTGTAGTGAAGTTAAAAAAAAAAAATTCTTAATTCCTAAGATATTAGATGGGATTTGTATTCTTGACCATTGTATTTATGCAATTTATATACTGCATGCTGTTAATACTCATATGGGATCTCATCCAGAAACTTTCACCAATTACTTAGCTTTCACTCTACTTATATCAGCACACCTTTCAGTAACAGTTAGTGCTCTCCATCTTTTCACTTTGCAAGACGTGGAATTTACAGTGGCATGTTTTCTTTTTAATTGGGATTTTAGCAGATGTGGTTGGCGGCAGTTAGGCTTGCCTCCAGGATTCTCTTCTTTGGATTTTCCCACAAACCATCTCTTCAATCTGTTCCTCATGTTCAAAAGTTTCTGAGGTAATTGTGATAAAACAACTCTTACACATCACTTTGCAAAGCATGGTAGGAAGCCTTATCTCATAACAGGTATAATTTAACTGGTATCTAGTATATAATTTAGTGAATAGTGCTTATTGCTCTTAAAAAATCAACTAGGAGATACAGCAGAGATTCCATCTACTCATTGTATTGGAACCAGAACGTTATTTTTTCCCTACTGAAGATTCACCTAACAGCAGTAACAAAAGACAGGTGAATTTCAAGAGGAGGCACACATTCTTGTTTCATATTGTCAAGACATCTCATTCTTGTTTATGCCAATATGAGTTTTAGATTTAATTGTTTTCAAGCTGCATCTTAGCACGAATCAAAACTTTTTTAGGTAAATAACAAGCTATCTATTTGCTATGCTGTGTATTCAAAATACCTTACAATATTACAGTAGGTTCTGGGTCATCTTTATGTGGGATTTGTATGGTGCTTTTCACAGTGGAGAAAAAAAAATCTCATTATTCCTTCTTAGTTTGATTTTGATAAAAAAAGGTTTGTTTTTTGTTTGTGTATTTTTGGTTTATTCTTTCCCCTACAAAACCCACTTAATTTGGCCCCTGGAATTAATTTAAATACTAGTAATGGTGGTGAAAGAATTAGACATGTTACAAAGTGTATAACTTCAATGAGAGACAGACAAATTATACGTACTTTATTTAAAAATAGCTGCTGCTTGAAACTGTTATATGTTGAAGTAGATAAACAGCACACAAGAGAGCCACATGATCTGAAGTCATGCAGAAATTTATAGAATATTTAAAAACTGAATGCATATCTTCAATAATTAAAATAAACTAATTTAGCCCACTAGTCTTGAAGGATGTTAGTTATCCTAGGTTTCAAAGAGAGCCTTTTCAGTTTTTTTCTCATTTCAGGTGAGTGCTTCAGAGAAGAAGTTTAGAAAACATCAGACAAATAGTTAAAATACAACTAATAATTTGTTTTGCCTCAAAATATGAACAAATATGGCTAAAGAACTATATTATTGCTATTATATTTTTACTACAAAATAACAGTGAGGAATTGCTTTTCAGAATATTCACTTGCACTAGCATCTTTCCAAGGTTCTTTTAAGACAGTATGTATTTAAGGCCACATACTTCTATCATTTTAATAATTTGCAATATGTTCATTAGAGCTGTAGTGAGTTATGCCTAATTTAGTTGCTTCATTAAAAAGTACTGAGTGAATAGTCAAACCAAACTGTATCAGGCAGGTCCCTTTTTATTCCCCTGGATATCAGTGGCTAATTTCTGTTGACATGAAAGGGAGCCAGATGCATCCCATAGTCCATATTTATTTCTTAGATTCAATGGGAGTAGCATTGGTCACAATTTTTTTCATCTCATCTGTCTCCAACTTCATTGCCAGACATTCGTAACTTCATGTAAGCAATAAGAAAGATTTTCTAGTTTTTATTTTTTATGGCTTTTGCACAAAGTTATTGACAGTCTCAGGAACACGAGCTTCTCTCATATGTTCTTCACTTTAGATTAACTATATATTGTCTTTGTCTCCTATAAAGATTTTTAACCATTATGCAATTTCAAACTGTTTCCACAGAATATTCTTCCAAATATTTTTCTTTCAAAGTAGTAAAGTTATTTTAAAAGCAGCCTTAGAAAATCCTGACACAATAAGAAACAATATTTAGTAATTGAAAAATCTTTAATTATGTAAATTTAGAAGCTAATAATTTAATGTATTATGCATGACAGGATAACCAGAAACTTGAAAAAATGAAGTGAAAAACCATGCTTGACTTTATCTTCTGTCTTGTGAAATAAAAAGCAATCCTCAGCCACTAATAAGGAATCTCAACTCCTGTAAATACTTCATGACATCTATTTCATTCTGTGTGTTCTTCCCTGCCTTAATGGCAGAAATTGTATTGTGACTTCCCCTGCTTTACGTGCAGTGTCAATCAGTGGATCATTGGTTATAAAATGTCCTAATTAAATATGTCTTGGAACAGGAATGGATACTACCTGGGGTACTAGGTACCATCACTATCTCACCCCATGACAAAATATTCAGCACCTGAAGGAACTCTTAGTTAGGGATATAATTGCTGCATTAAACCTAGAACACCAAAACTTTGAAATTATATTTTGGACCCTAAAACCCACCCAAGGAAGGAGCTGAGTTTGACAGTAGTACCTATGCCCAAGTAACCTGGAGTTTGCTCTGGAGAAACTACAGCGTAATCAAATATTGATGGGAGAGGAAGCAGCAGTGAAAGACTGTATTCCTGCAGCATAAAGCCTGCCAAGAGGCAGTGACCTTCTAGGATTTATGTCCACATTCTCCATCCTTGTACGGTCCAAGGGTTCCTATGTTGTTTTGAGGCAATCCAAGACCAAGAATGAAGGAGATAGAGAAGAATTGGAAGGAACACATGGGTAAAGTGAAGTGCTGTAGAAAAGAAGCATGAGGCAGAAGACTTGCCTTCAGAAAAGTACTTAAATCCTCCAGGCAGCCTCTGAGGCACTAGACATTATAGCCTGGGAATGAGACTGAGTATCTTCAGATGTACGTCGCTCTCACGAAGTAGTTTAAAGTTTAAATGTGAGGATGTGTTACAATAATTTTTTTTTCTCTTTAAATAGATACTGACCCCCCAGCTAACCATTCATTTGGCCTCATGGAAACAGTCTGATCTTTCAAATTTTTAATACTGTTTCACTGGAAAAATGCAAACCCATAATCCAGTTATTCATCAGGAAATTAATTAATTTTCTGGTGGAATCTCATTACTCCTATTCTTACTTATTTCTTACTTGCACTGCAGTTTTACATTTTAAAATCAAAGAGGTTCAAAACCTTTATTCTAAACTCTTTTTCATTGTATGCAAAATAGATCACTATTATTTCTGAGCATATATCTGTTTAGAAAATCATAGTATTTAGTATATAACAGTTGTTTACATAGTTGTTTTAAAATTGATCCTTTGCATGAGTACCATGTAAAAGCATAGGCATGTTAATAATTCTCTTCTAAAAGAGATAAAAGACAAACAGAAATATTGTGTATTCATTTCAAAACAGAGTATCCCTGAAAATGGAATCTTGGATATAACAGATAACAGGAAAATGAAACAGAAAAATTAAAGGATCTAACATTTTGGACTTTAAAGGAACTATGAAGCATACTGACTGAGTAATCCATAACCTTCTCTTGATAATTCAGTTATTTATTAGTATGTCATAATAAGTTATTAGTACCTGCAGAACAAAGGCTGGTGGCAAAAGGTTAATTTGGACTGAACAATTTTAAAGTAGCTGTATTCCATGGTCTTGAACTGAAAAATGTGTATTTATTTCAAATTTTCACTCAACTGAGAAATATTTAGGTTTCAGTATGCTGCCCTTCTTTCAGCTTTTGGGGCATTCATATCTAGTGTTTTAGACTAACCTCATGTACACATCGAGTCCAGTGCTGCACACCACAGCTTTACCTGTAGCTCATAGCAACAGCTGAAGTCAAGGGTGCTTAAGGGCTTCTCTTCAAAAGTGCTTTTTGTTTTTTCCTTCCTTCCTTCCTTCCTTCCTTCCTTCCTTCCTTCCTTCCTTCCTTCCTTCCTTCCTTCCTTCCTTCCTTCCCATTCCTGCTGTCATCCTTCCTCCTTCTTCCTTCCTTCTTACTCCTCCCTCCCTCCCTCCCTCCCTCCCTCCCTCCTCCTCCTCCCTCCCTCCCTACCTTCCTCCCGCACCTTCCTCCCGCCCTTCTCCTTCCTCCCGTCCTTCTCCCGCAACCTCCTTCCGTTCCATCACAGAATGGCACCTACTCCATGGACAATCTTCTGATTATAGAGCATAGATCATGCATTTTTGAAAAAATACTACATAATAAAAAGCAGATTTTTAAAAATGTTAAAGTACATTTTTAAAGAGAATATAAGAGCTTACCCCTGTTTTTGGCATGATACATTTACTGGCCAATGCAAAGCAAACAACATAGTTACCTCAGACAACAAGAACAATCCTCAAAAGCAGAAATTACTGTCAATGCTCTCCTTTCATTTAAAAGAGCTCTTTATCTTATGAAGTTATTAGTACCACTTTAATTTATGCAGTTAATTTTTCCATCCAGTTCATAGGCCAATCCCAGGAGGGAAAAAATGGCCCCAGCTCTATCCCTTATATAAGGCAGGCAGATTTAACAAGTCTTGATCTGAGAAAGTAGTAATGTGAATGTTTAGGATAAAACATATGGTTATGTGCTTTTTTTTAAAAATTAGAATCTGTGTCAGAATGCTTATTGAGCTACAATTCTGTTATTAAGAAAACCTTCTTGTGTTGTCTGGCCTAATACAGAAAGTGACATTGTTTTGAATGTTCCTTTTGTTTTATACATTTATTATAAGGTGCATTGAATGTATAACTATTTGTAGGAGACATAAATTAGCTAATAAACATTTTGTGTCTTATTTCCAAAATTGTTTTTGTGAGGCCTGATTTTTGTGATATGATATGGCTGTGACTGAGACCAAGAGAAAACTTCTAGACACAGTGATATAAAAACTCTGAACCACTCATACTTGTGAATAGATAAGTTCTCATAAGATATATTTGAAAATATTAAATGCTGGTATAAATTGAGTTCTTGGCATATACACCATCACATGCTATTGTTACTGTGTGCTACTACAGCATGAAAGTAGAAAATACTTAAATAATTCAACTATTAAAGATGTTTCAGCTGTTAAAGATGTTGGTACCTCCAGCCATAGCAGGCTCATGGGTTGATAAATGCACAGGCTGGACACAAATAAGCAAGACCAAGGATAGTTAATAGTTAGTATTTAAGAATATATTATAATATAACTATTAACTAGTTGGACTAGTTAATAGTCCTTTAAATGTCATTTCTCCAGGATGGTCACTTGTACCTCATAAACTGCAAATGTTCGCCACTGGTATCTTCAGTTTAAATCCCAGGAACAGGAAAATGTAAAACCCACTAGGACACAGTGTAGCATAAAACACAAGCCAGTTTTAAATGAAGTATTTTGGGTACTGGCAACAGTCAAGCTGTGATAGCAGAAAGCTTACTCTGAGCAATAAGTTTATTCTGCTGCATGAGCATGTTTAGCAGCCTGTTCTGCACTTCATGCTATTGTGAGGTGGCTGCTATGCAATATTTTGCATAATACCTGCCATGCAAAATGTATCCAATAGAGCAGATGCACCCAGCAAAAATACTTAACTGGGCTAGAATTACACTGTGCAAGAATACATATAATACACATTAAACATGTAATAAGGCATATTATACACTATAAAACTATAACTGCAGTTTATTCTAATAACTTCTGCCTATTCATTATACCACTTCCCCCTTACTCAGAACTTTTCTGTTTGAAATGTGACTGCTCTTAAGGTGCATGCTCTCTTTGCCAAGAAAGAAAACATTCATATGACATGAAAGAAATGAGGCATTTCTGAAGGAACACTACTTGTAGTGGGACATGTGAGCAAACGAAGAGTAAATCTCCAAACACCTGCAGTTACTGCAAGATTCTCAGATGAAATGAACAACTTCAAAACTGCTGCTAATAGGACACAGTGAAAAAACAACCAGAGCAAATGTCTCTCTCTTTGCTGTTAATGCCAATAACAAGAAGATCCTGGGTCCCTCAGGCCTGTGGTAGCTACCACTGCATTGCAGGGAGATAGCTGATGTGTCAGAATGCATTAACTTTCTTGGCAGGTGGGAAGATGTATTATATACCTGCACAAAGAGGTATTAGGTGATTAAGGAGTATGAAACCATGATAGTAAGTTCAATTAACAGATGTAGAAATGTTTGGAAAATGTTCATGTAACAACAGCAGGGACACAATTTTTAATACAGCAAAAAAAAAAAAAAAGAAATAAAGAATAGGTTAGAACCCCTGTATTCACAAAATAGGGATTATAAACAAAGATTAGAATTACATAGGGAAAGAGAAAGGTGCAAAAATTATCGCTTTGTTAACCATAACAAACTGAAATTAATGTAATGTTTATTCTCCTGTTATATTTCCAAATGTCTACCAATTTGTAAATATACCCATTTTAGCTATACAAGGTAAGCAATTTACTTTATGTGGGATAGAGAATCATACTGCTATCTATCATGCATAGTATTTCAGCATTTTTATTAAAATCACTTATTTACAAGAACAACAGTAGAGAATAATGAGGAAGATAAGTACCAACAGAAACAGGAACGGAAATTAAAACCAAATGAAATTAAGAAATGTCCTTAAAAGCACTGTGTGATACCTTGGTACTTACTTGGTACTGCATTACATCATGTTTTGTATAACATGTTTTTTGTAACCTCTGCCCAGGACACTGCACACATTACATTGTGATAAGACCAGAGAGAGGGGATACTGAGGGGGTGCGAGGCTACATAATTCTTCTTGTAAATCTTTTGAGTTTTAGAACAACTTGCACATGTAACACAAGTTCTCCTATTTTGTGCAATGACAGTAGTCTGACCACACTGGAAATGCTTGGAATCTGCAGGAAGAGTGATTTTTTGAAGGCTGATGAGAGCTACACTTAGGAAAAGATCTTAAAGCATTTTCTTTCAGCTCTTGAAGAAGTCTATAAGCTGTTGAAATTTTTATTTATTTGCAAATAAAAAGTTCAGTGCTTGCAACTTTGGAGAATAAGCATTGTCTTAGATCATTGTAAGACAAAGTATGATAATACTTCTAAAGGCTCAATAGAATAGAAAGGCACAAATACTACGCAGGTATGACTGTGTATATGTCAACATAATTTAAAAAATCTTTATTTTTGGGAGAAAAAGTGTTATGTTAGAAAACTCTAGTAGCATATTGTCAACATTAGTTATGTAATTGTTATACATTACAGACATTTTTTGACTGTCATATTCAATGTTTCTTTTAGATTGGGAAGATACTAAAACAAGAGAGTCCACTAAAAAGAAATAAAAGAAATGAATGTCAAGCATTCTAAACATCTTCAAAATTACAGAAAGTGTCAAAAGAATGATGACAACAATATTCAAATGACAACTGTGGAAACATTATTCAAATGGCAATCATGTTAGGTTGTTCCTTGCAAGCTCTCAAGGCTGTAGTAGGTTTATGTTTCTTTTTGTTTTTTCATGTTTCTTTTTCTTTCATTCAAAACAAACAAGCAAAAAAACAAATTTAAAAAATCCACATCAAAACCAAACCAAATCAAACAAAAATACATGCCAAAGGCACAAAATTAGAAACCCATTTTCATTGCTTCCTTGGTGTTATGAACTATGCAATGGAGCAGACATCTTCTTTAAAGAAGCAGCCACTTTTCCAAATACAGAGAATCAAACACCAGACAAAGAAACAAATCAAATCACTCCTCTGTGCACATCCCCCTGGCCAGCCAGATTGAATGTCATATTTGGAACAGTTTCTATGCCAAATCAAACCTTTCATTCCCAAATGTACTGGTACAGAGAAAGCCAAGGGGCAGATTTTGGTTTCAGTCTTCAACTATTTTGTTTCAGAGCCAGATCAGAAGTCGACATTGATAAATACTGTTTTGTCCATGGACATTACCCTCTTGCTCCACTAAATCTCTTCTCAAACTGTTAGGTCTTTCTGCAGCATTTTAGAGCTATTCATTCATGCCTTTGGCTTGCCTGTGAAACTGCATCTTTGTTAGTTGTCACCTGACTTACAAACCTAACCTGCACAGGGATCAGTTTTAGTTCCCTTCAGCTCCCTACATAATTTATGTAAAACACCAGAGGAGTACCCAAGTGCTGGCAGCAGGTAACGTGATGTTCAGCTCTACCTGTCCTCCATCTTATTATGACCTCCAGCCTGGCCAGGAAGGAATGAGCTCGTCAAAACCGGTCAAAGCCCAGTTCTATCTGGAAATAGCAGAGAAAATAATTTCTTATGGACACTCTGGCCACATTGTTCTGAAAGTGAACATAAATTTGCGTGCAGTGTAGGGCTGTTGCTGTGTTCTTGCTGGTGCTAAACTCGGGCCAAAACCTATCAGTTAAAATAGTAGTCAATAGTGTCTTTATATCTAGGAAATTCCTGCCAGTTCTGCAAGAAGAATGTTTTCCTGTGGCTGAACTACAGCCTAAAACAGAGCTGGATGCAAACCCACTGATGAGTGGTAACTCTAAGTTAGCCAGCTGTTGCATTTCCTTAGTGACACAGGTACCACAAACAGAGGGACCTTCCACTGGTTTCATGTAGATTTTTAAAATTTGACTCAATGACTCTTTCCTTATATTTTTAGGTGGTCCCAGATACTGAGAAAACTGCTTAAACCTGTGGAATGATGCATGTGTTCTTTTACACAGCAGGACTTTATATGATAATCATAATTAAGTGGAAGATGGTCTTGAGCTTGAAATTAATTTCTCTGTCAAAGAGTTCCCTAAAAAAATTTGCTTCCTGTGAAATGTTTTTTGAATTTTCCATTTTCTATGCCTTTATCTATATTTTATTAATACCACTTCTCCTCCCCTTCTGCCTCCCCAGTTCTTTTCTCTGGAAAGTACATTTTGGTTAAACATTTCTGCCAGCTATCTCATTCTAAAGGATCTGAAAAATACAGTTTTCTAAATACACAGTAAATACTGTAAAATTGTGTATATCAGGAAGTGTGATTTTCTTTACCTATGCTATAGAAATATAATTTTGTGTTAGTATTCTCTGTTTGCATAGTCAGATGACATTGTGATGTCACTGAGAAATATCTGCATATAGCAGTGGTTCTTTGACAGAATGAAAGGAAATGACAGAATGACAGGAAAAGAAAGCATGAAAGGAAGTTACAGAATGAAATGAAAAGTATGTGTGTTATGGTCAAGCTGTGTAGGCACTGGCAAAGCTAAGCACTCAGTTAAGTGATGTGTAGTAAATCTGTATTGATACTTGGCAGAGAAGAACAGTGAATTACCAATATTGGAGAAAAGTGTAGTTTTTGTTGCCTTAGTGAGATATGAGGATTTATGCAGTTGTCATGCCAGATTTTCTTCTGATGGCACTTTAAGTTAAGGTACCAGAGAAACAAATATTAATTGGTGAAACTGAGAATTAATAATTAAAATGTAGTGTCTTCAGAAGAAAATCTGTAAAAGACATAAACTGATAAGTGAAAGAAAGTACTACAGAGGAAAGAATAATGTGTGCAATTTGGAAATAAGACCTCTCTTTTCCTTGGTACCTGCAGCTTATGAATCTGTTGCTTGTGTAATGTTTTTATAATTCTTCTGCATGATCCATACCTTATATTGCCTTGTAAGTGTGATCACATAAAAATTAGAGAACAGATGATGTTGGGGTTTAGTGTACTTGGTAAGACTTATTATACATATCAAATGTGAATTTAAGCAGTGTCATGTAGTGGTTATATTGAACTGCATATCCTGCCTTAAAGAAAATTAGAATCAATGAATGCTGAAAACAAAAACTGTTATACCAAGGAATTCTTGATTTTAAAAATAGAAGAAAATCTGATCATGAAGAGCAACTTTTGAATATAATACAGATCCTAAAGCCACATTAAACAGTAACAAAACTTATTTATCAAAGTAAGAACACCAATTAAAAAAAATCACTGAGTCAGCCACATTTGACTAGTTGACAGCAAAAATAAAGCGAAAGACAACAAAATTTTTCTCTTCAAAATTTAAGAACAAAAGAATGGAATCATCATTCAGTAGATGTGATGAAAAAATCTGCAGAAAAACATATTTATTAAGTATACAGAAAGAATCATAAGGATCATTACACTTATAATTAAATCCATAAGGTTTCCACAGGGGCTTGTTTGAATTAAGGCATAATTTTTTGATAAAGCAGGACTGATATGAAATTTGCCAGCAGTAAATAATTTACTCTGTCCTTTTCTAAAGCAGCAGTAGCAACAGTTTGTGCTTACCTTGTTAGAAATCTAAGCTAATGTCTCCAAACTAAACTCATGCCCCAAACTTACTGGGGCTTATCTTTAAAACTTACCCTTTCCATTGCTATCTTTCGTTCTTTGTGTGGCTTGCTCCGTAAAACAGCTTGTAGAGCTGGAAATGGTCTGCAGCGTGGAAGTTAGTCCTGAAAGTCCTCACTTGGCAAAATTCAGGTTTTGTGGAAGTGGCTTTGTCCAAGAGTCCAGGAGTCTTTGTAGCAGAGGTGGTGCAGCAGCTCCAGCTCTGGCTCCATTGGCACATCCTGGGTTGCAGCAGCTCGTCCGATTCACAGACTCCTCATGGCAAGTGTAGCTCCAGCCAAGCCTGCAGAGCCAAGGGCTGCTCTTGGTTACACTGATACAGTTCTGAATAGAAGCTGGCCTGTTTTATTCCTTCATAGCTCCTACTGGTGTCAATGTCTTTGGATATGAAATTAATGTTCATTCAGGCAGCTTCCCACTCACGTAATATTACTGTCTGTCCGTACTGAAATTACAGAAAGATTTGACTACGAGAAGACTTCAGAACTTTATAAATATTCAGTTAAAGTATAATTTTCTACCAAATTGAGACTTGCTTGATACTGAAGTAGAAGCAACTGTGCTGAATTTATTGGAAATGCATCTTGTTTCAAACTGCCTTGTAGTTTTGTTTAAAGTTCTGCATGCTTCAGAGAGGAATTTGGAATAATAAATGTTTCAGCCAGGCTGTGTAAAAAGGGTTAATAGGTATTTCCTTTCACCCTAGCATGAGTTTGGGAGAATCAGCTTTTACTCTTATATATACTTGATGCAGACTACTAAGAAACATGATGAGGTTTTTTTTAATCTGAAAATAAGAAGTGATAGCAGTGTTTCTGTTTTTCTCTCAGTAAATAAATATTCCACCTTAACTGTATTCTTAAATTTAGATAAGTGCCAATTAATTATTTAGTGTAATAAAAAAAATTAAATATTAATTTTTATTAAAAAGTTATGGGGTCTGACATAATATCCTAGGGTGAAGCCAAGGACAGATAACAGTCTAGCAAACTGGCTGTTAACTTCATTGATGACTGATTTCCTCAAGATTATTGCTATTAGAAACTAAATTTGGTGTCTTAGAACAGAAATTTTATAATTTCAATTGCTCTGCCCACCTTTAAATAAGCTGATAAAGGTGTCATGTAGCATGATTTGAGGCATATTTGGGAGAGCAGCTGTTTTTAATTTAGACTTTCAGCCTTTATCTTTAGCCTAACTACCTTGGACAATATATTTTCAGTAAAAATCCTAAACTAGTAAATTGATAGCATTTAGTTCAACTAAAAATCTAAACATTAAGTTTAGGCAGAGAGGGCACAAAGATCTGAAGTGACGTATACTCTAGCTTCAATATGGGTTGTAACTGATGGCAATTAAAATTCATCTCCAACCTACCCAGGAGTATTTTCCCTGCGTCTGTTAGGAACTTTTCTCTCCATGCTTTTCTTTCCCCACTATTACAAAAGAGAAATGCAGTCAAATGAAAACTAGTGTAAAGTCCATGCAAACAATTCATACAGTTTCAATATTGCTCTGTTTTACTGAAGCAGTGCAAAGGATTGTACTACCAGCACAATGCTTAAGAAACAGCAGTAGATTTTGAATAAAGAGCTCTGCGTTCCACTGGCAGCTGAGGAGATCAAACGGAAAATATGCCAGCAGTATAGACCAATGCATTATCACCCCCTCCCTCTTGCTGCATAACTGTGCTTCATAATGTGCCATAACATTGGCAAGCACAGCTCAGAGCTTTTTAAGAACACAAGGAAGCTCATGAATAATGGTTGAATCAGGAAAGTGATAATTAAATGAGACAACTGAATGCCAGTGGAGTCCCCAGTGGAAAATACTGTTCGGTGAAAATCATCTTCATTTTCCTGGGTTTAGCAGTACAACACTACAGATAGTTTTCAAACCAACATTTTAATGAAAATATAGAAGTTTTAAAACATATATAAGGTATTTTCTTGCATGTGAGCTGTGTTTTAAAAATGGAACATATATGATGTGCTTCAAAGAGAAAAAAAATTAAAATAAAAGCTTTCATTCTTGAAAATGACCTCATCTTCAGCAAGATAAAATATTTTGCTGGTTGACCAAACAGTTGACACTATTAAATTTATATTATAAAGTGTGACAACCAATAATGGGTAAATCTTGGCTTAAATGTTTGTTTCATGTTTCTCCTTATATTAGAGGTATATTTAGTTTTATTCCACCTCCTGTTTCACCTACTTTGTGGCCTCAGAGCAAAGATGGGCTATGACAAATATCCGCTATTTGTCAGCGCCCAGTCTCAAAATTTTTTATACAATAAGTATCTCTGCTGTCTCCCTGTCCTGCCACCAGATCATGCTCCTCTTGGAGTTGTGCTGCAAGGAGAGGCTGCCATCCTCCTTGTGCAGTAATCAGTATGCTGTGGGTCTGAGAGGCAGGAGCTGCAAGCTCTATGCACAACTCTTTTTTGGTTTTGTACTCTCCAGCTAAGTGCTCTCCCACAGCTCACCCCTCAAATCAGAAATGAGAAATGAGCCTTGTTATGGAACAAAAACCTGCTTTTTGTAGAAGCACTAGAAGTCAAAGTGATTAAGTGGCTTGACATTCATGTGGACATGATGGAAAAATTTGACTGTAACACGACGGTTTTTGTGACTTATGGTGTGTGCAATATACATTAATTCCCCCATTTTTATTTGAAATAAGGTCTTGTTCCTTTATCATCTGACTTGTCATTCTTCAAAAAAAAAAAAAAAATAGCCAAAAGTGACTGACAATGGATCTCAAGGTTGCATTTCAAGCAAATTCAGAGCTTTTTTTTTTTTTTTAATTGACTTTTTTTATGTAACTTCTTGAACGGATATTTTTAGCATCTGAACTGCCTGAATTAGAATATCTAGAAAAATTACTTGGGCATGTTTTTACTAAAATACCATACAGACTATTAGAATTTATCATATTTATGTGATTTTTTCAGTAAAATTTCAGTTTCAGTCTTGGCTATGCTGGTAAATACAATGGAAGTTCGAAGAATACTTATACTACAAAAGACAAAAGCTCAAAAGCTTTATCACACTTAAATCAAAGTGGCAGAAACAGATTCCTCTCACTTTTAGAGGGAGGATGTAAAAGCAGTGAAGATTATTTATTCACAGACCATTGTACTTCACGGAACCTTAATCCATTATAGTCTGGGTTGGGTATATATAAAAGCATAAACTGTTCTTAACCCACTCAAGAAGAATTAATAATGTGAAAATTCTTTATTTTACAGTAAAAAAACTTAGAGTTGCTCTCTCTGTTGCTTTCAGGTGCCTCAGAAAACTTGACCAATGCAGATTTAATTTATAATAGGTGCTGACATATATTTTTAGACTCCCTTAGTTGTTCCAGATCCACTGTATGGTGCACATATACAGTATTTTTCTACCAGAGGAAATGAATGTGGCAGTGGCCTGGTTGCAGAGGTGGGGGTAGGTGTTTTTAGGGCTGGGTGGGTGTGACCACGGTGCTCATTCTGTACCACCAATGTCTTTGCTGCTTTCAGCAGGACAAGCTAGGCGCCAGAAACCAGGAGTTCTTCTTACCAGGCTTGCTGGAGCAGAGTGGACTATTGCCTTAAAACCCAGGTGAGATTGGTTCCTTCTGCTATCCACCATGACCCCACTATCTGTCTTTCCCCTGAAGCAGGACTACAGACTGATGGTGCTGAAAGGGGCAGCTCTGGGGCACTGAGGGCTGAGCCAGTGGGGTCACCACCTGGCAGAGGTGTTTCACAGACAGACAGACAGACAGACAGACAGACAGACACACATGAACACTCACATCGTGTTGCAGAGATTAGGAGGTGGCAGCACAAGCAATTACAGATAGCTGAGCTCAGCCAGTGGCTGCATGATCCCTATTTGGATGAACTAACTTCCAGGGTTTTCTTGTCCCTGTTTTCCATTGTTTTTGGGCTCGGGGCAAGAGGGGGACTGTTAAGCTGCGGGAGATCTCCTCACCACATTACCTTTGTTTCCCAAATACCTGATGTCATGAGAACTATCTTTGGGAAGCATTTTTTTTTTCTTTTATTCCCAGTGGTGAATACCCTTTTTGGGTAAATCACCTTCTCTTTTTTGTACTCTTGTTATTAAAACTGCTGCTGTTATTGTGGTTTTAGTTAATTTTTATTTCAAGTCTTTTTTTTTGTTGTCCCTTCCTTACTGAAAGGGACTGGGGAAGGGAGTGGTTTATTTGGAATTTAATTGCCCTGCTGGGATTAAAATCAGCACAGGCAGTAGAGCTTCATAGGCTAGAATTCCCTTCTGAAATTTGGAGAACTCTGAATCTCCTTGGTTTTCAGGAAAACAGTATGATGTGAAGTAATGATATGAATGGTTATTTCCCAGCTATATTTGTTCCCTGACCCACTGTGCTGGCACAGGAGCAAGCTGGTGGAACAGCCATTGGGATTTCTTGGTTAGGATGCTATAACTACTAAAATGTAGTTCTGCACCAGCTTGACTTCCCTCCCACATACTGGAAATTAAATAGTTGAATTAAAAGCTTCCTAGTTTTTTGTTTCATTTTAAGGATTTTTCAGTTATATTTGGGGGGGTGAAGTGAAAATCACTAGGAAACAATAATTATAAACCAATCACTTCCATTTAGCTGTTGAACCGAAGAAGGAAGAGAAAAAACAGTCTAATCTAAGAGGACACCCTAAATCGTGTTTCGTATTTTTTCAGATAGTGCCTATGACACTAGCATTATGGAAAAATTGATAGAAATGAAGTTATGCAGTGATGTTGCCAACTACACATTAGAGATAGGTCAGATTATTTATATGTGACTTCAGGAGAGTAATGTAGAAAGCTCCTTATAGCTTCCCATATGCTAATCTGCATAAAAAAGTGTTGTGAAAATATCTTGAAGTGCAATATAAAAGACAAATTTAAAATTTTATTCTAGTTATTAAAGTTAGAGGTGTCAGTAAAAAAAATACAAAAATTCCTTGCCTTCTTAAAAAATAAGGTACCTTTGTTGGCATCAGGTACCAGAATTGATTTCAGCCTTGGTGTTTGTAGTTTTTAGGAGGATTTTTTTTTTTTTTTTTTGTGTGTGAATAGACTATTGTTATCCTTATTAGATTATTGCCCACATTTTATCCCAGATTTAGCTAAATAATACTTGCTTGGGATGTCAATCAGAAGGAGAAAAAATTGTGCAAAAAATAGCAAAGACCAAAAATGGCTAAGCACCTTAAATAATCTTTAAAATTTCATTGTGAGTGCATCTTTAAAGCCGGATGACATTGGTTTAATTTAGATCACATGTGAAAAATTTTAAAATATGATTCCTGATGCCAAAGAAGATAAAGAAATCCGGAAGGTGTCATAATCTCATAATCTAGTGAATTAGGAGGGATCTGAAACCCACAAAGCTTTGAATTACTCTTTTGTTTGCCACTTGAAGCATCTCTTTTAAATGGCTTTAGTATTCGCAGCTGTAGGAAAGACATGACAAGACATGACACATTTTAAGTAATTCACAAGTTTATCAGAAGAAAAGATAAATTTCACTTGGGAGAGAAATTTATAGCTGAAAACCATCAAATGACTTTTTCTCCAGTTTTGGCCTGCTCTGAGACTGTGAGTAACAAGGCCCTTTAATTCTGGCAAAAAAAGAGGCCACAGATTTATTATAATGTCTCTTATTAGGCAAATATCTGGGGGTTTTGTATTCTTCAGTTGTCCTAGAATAAATTTTATAAAGGAGCCAATCTTTTTTTTTCAGGTACGGAGAAATGTCAGAGTTAGGAAAAGTCAGACTGTTTTGGATTGAGCCCTTTACTCCCAAGGGTTAACACTTGCCATTTTCATAAAAATTCATCTTAGTTGGCAAAGTTATAAATCTTTCTGAAGCCAAAGTTAAGTAAATATTTACAAGAGTTTAGTAAATAAAATCTCCAAAACCTACCTCCCTTAGGATGTGGCTTGATCATTCTTGGCTACACTTCACATCTGCTACCTAAGAAAGGTATTCTATTGACCCCCTTTTTTAACTAAGGAGACCTATGCTAATCTACACTGATTTTAAATTCTAGAGTCATATTACAATCTATGTATGGAGATCTTCCTTGTCAAAGAACAAGCAGCTGACTTTCTCATTTAAAATTTTAATTCCTGATTGAGACAAAAAATTTTAAATTTAATTTTAAAATTATAGCACTTACTGATACAAATAAATTATTCTGGAGACCCTGTTTCATGTATTTCACTCTCTCAAAATCAGTACAACAATGACCCTTTCAACTTCTGTAACAGATGTGGTGCATGGTGAACTTCTGGGCACATCCTGCTTCCTCACTGAAGCAATATGGCACAGTGGGATAGACAGCATGCCTGTCTGGGGAGCAGTGCTGAGGAGAAGGAAGCTGTGCCAAAGACAAAAAAAATGAAAGGAAGACCTGTTCACACAATGCAACACTGCAAAATTAATGAAAACTACTAAACTCAGGATTTCCACTAATCAAAATATCCTTTGACTTTTTTTTTTTTTTTGAGACATAAATTTAAAAGAAATAGTTAAGAAAACAGAAGAGAAGAGAATGGGACAGATGTCAAACAACGTAGAAATCTTAGAAGACTAGATGAGAGTAATCAAAAGCAAAAAAAAGTAATCATAAGCAAAAAAAGAGAGAAGACTTACAGTCCAGAAATATAAACCAGGAACTTGAATTAAGTAGATTTCTTCCTCATAGCAGATGCAGGTGTCTTTATGTGCTTAAAAATACTGACCCAAGTGGCACATGCATGATTAGCCAAGGAGGCCTGTGAGCAAGAGAAAAACTTTACCTCATCATTCTTGAATTCCAGTGCAATAATTTTATTTCTTGATCATGTTTGGACAAGATTCCCAGGCATTTAGAAGCAACTCGGTTTTCCAATTTATGTGACAACTTTCATTTGTTATTTTTGTTATATAAGCCACAACTGGAGTATAGAAACATAGAATTTGTTTGTTCGCATGGACCTCACCTGTAAAGAAGAGTGGGTAAGTAAAAACACTAGATATGGGTTTATGTGATGATTCTCCTGCTATCATATAACCACCTTAGGTGGTGAAAAACTGATGTAATTAGGCAGTCTAATAGTTTTATTATTTTGAATTTTAGAAGTCCTCTCTTTTTGCTATATTCCATGGACCGTTTTCAACATGTCATGGTTTGAATGACAGGTGTCTGCTAAGGAAGGCAGGAGCCTCCTTTGGAATGGAGAATTTAAACCCCCTCCCTCTGAATTATTATAACTTTGAAACCAAGGGGCACTCAGGGAAAGATATGTGAATAGGAATAACAGTTCATTATTAGGGGAACTAAAATCAACAATGAGATCAAAACACATGCAGTGTTACAATAGAGATAAAGAAAGAAAGAAACAAACAAACCCACTGACAGAGTCAGGATACAATCTGACACCCTGTGGGCAATCCCATTACATGGTGGATGCAGTCCCAGTGGCAGATGTGGCTCTGTTGAAATGATGCTCCTGTAGAAACGTGGAGTTCTTCGCTGAAGGTCCAGTGGTGATAGATGGGCCTGATCTTCCTCTGAGAATCCAATGGAAAGGCTGCCTTGGTGTTCCAACTCCCAGATTTTTATCCAGGTAGGAATACTTGGCTCCTCCCCCTGAACGGAGCATTTCCCAGTGGGATGATGTAATTCTATCAGTGAGACTCAATGGCCCATGAGCAGAAGATCTCTTCCTGGAGGGAGGCTGGGCTGTGGAAGAGATGAGAAAACTGCCCCAGCAGGTTTATTGACAGTTGGCCATGGACAGACAATTACACCACCCCCCACACCCCAGTTTAACAGATGGTGATAGAATACAGAATTCTGGTTACATTTTGCACTGCAACCCATGACATACACCAGAGTATCTTACTGCAACATATGTGACTTTTCACCAGCTTGAAAAATAACAATTAGGGTCTTTATCTAGTGACTCAGCACAAAACATTTTTGCCCAAGTGGTGGATTTTTCACAGCTCTTAGTCCATTTTCTGAAACATGGATCCATTGAAACTGTTGTTCTATAGCTTTGAATAAGGCATCTAGTAATTATATTGTGTAGTAGAGAGTTGATTTCATAATGCCTTAATTAAAGAATCATGCTATCAGCATATACTTTTGGTGTGACTAAACACTTTAATTATTGTGCCAAATTTGATAAGAAGCTGTCAATTGTTTGTGAAATGAAAGTGGAAAATGTTTTCAAGTAGTGCTTTACTTTTCTCCTCCCCTCTGAAGACACCTCTTGTATAACAGTTTTAGTAAGCCTGAAGGTACTTTTCCCTTTCTGGTTCATGTCCTTGTCTCCCGTTATTTTTGCATAACAAACAAAAAGTTGCAAGCACTTCTCTGAGACCTAGAGATTGATTTTAACAACTTGTTTCTTGTGGTGAGTTGATCTGGCTTAAAAGGTGTGACTTCCATAAATCTAATTTAATTGTCAAAAGTATTTTCTTTTCTCCTTTATGACCTACTTGCCCTGTAGACCTCTTTCTCAGTTAGGCCTCATACTCTGCTTTGCCTATTCGTCTACCAACTTTAATCGTCATCGCTTTCAAATACTAACTGTCTAGTGAGATTGATACTAGCAGTAGATTTTAAAATTACTGTGATTGAGAAGACACACACATTCCAAGTGCCAGCTAAGCTCGAAGAAGGCCACTTATTCTAAAATGTGTGCAGTTAAATGAAAACATTGGAGAATGTTAGTCTTTGAACTTTCTCATTTGTTACTGTAGCAAATAAGATAATTTGGTTTGAAGTAACTCACACAATCCAATAGTTACCTTTTTAAACTCTTCCTCTGGTACACTGAAGTTACATAACCACATGCTATGACTTTGGTAACACCAGAGAGTCAAACAGCATCAAAATCATATTTTATAGACTGAAATCTAGCCCCTAAAATGGCCATCTTATTTTTTAAAAGGAAATAAGATCTAAACACTATGTTTTAATTCACTTATATGTATTTATTCCCTTGCCTTGCCTTCTTGGATGAATTTATTGATCATGATCAGGCCATTTTCTTTCCAAGGGAAGAGGCAAAAGGATGAAGTTTCACTCATAAAGAAGGCAACTGTGAGGGGTCTTCAGTACTTGGCAGATCTTACTCAACACAGAAAAATTAGGATATATGGCCAGATCATGAGTATTCACATTGTCATTGCTACTCCACCAAACCGCTCACAAACTGCTTTTAAACAGTGAGTTTCAAAACTCACTTTAAGTTCCATCTATAAGCTTGTAACACTCAAAATGTTGTCTTTTTTCTTCTGCAGTTGTTTTTTCACCTTTATTGGACATATTTTTGGTTCACGAGGCACTGAAGAAATATATGACGCTGCTTTAAAACATCTGATTAGTTGCCTTTTCAGGTGATCATTTATTCAAAGATGAATGTTCTCCTAACACATAGCCAGAAAATTAGAGATGTCAGGAGCAGAAGATTAAAGCATTTCTCCTGTTGACACTCTAATTTTCCAACAGCATGTGTACATAAAACCAAGTCCTGCCCCAAACCTTCATTCCCTTTTAGCCAACCGCAGGTTTACTGAAGTGAGTAAAGGCATGGAGAAGAGAGCTGAATGAAGCATGTATTTCACAAAATGCCATCATTCACACATCATTTTATCTATTACTTTATTCTGAATCATACAATCAT
The DNA here is from genome assembly GCA_018697195.1 of Certhia americana. NCBI lineage: Eukaryota > Metazoa > Chordata > Aves > Passeriformes > Certhiidae > Certhia > Certhia americana. The sequence continues at coordinate 58,486,445 of CM031878.1, forward strand.
AGAATATTAAGGACCTTAAAGGTCATCTAGTCCGAATTGCCCTATGAGCAGAGACACCTCCCACTAGACCAGGCTTGCCCAAGGCTTTATCCAACTTGGCCTTCAACACTGCCAAGGTTGGGACATCCCCAACCTGCCTAGACAGTCTATTCAAAATTAAGAATTTCTTCCTATTATTGTTGCAATCCACCCCTGAGTACTGGTTACCTGAGGTTCTGGTCAGTCAGTTGCTTGGGGCAGATTTGAGTGAAGTGAGATTGGATGTCCAGAATTTATATATGCATATGTATGTGCATATGTATATATATATATGGCACAGAATGTTCTGAGTTGGAAGGGACTCGTAAGGATCATTGAGTCAGTTCCTGGCCCTGCACAGAACCATCCCCCAGAGTCAGACCATGTGCCTGAGAATATTTTCCAAACATTTCTAGAACTCCGTCAGGTTTGGAGTTGTGACCACTTCCCTGAGAAGCCTGTACCAGTGCAGAACCACTGCCTAGGTGCCTCCATTGTAGTGCAGAGAGAAGGTACAATCACCCAATGGATCCAGCAGCACGACTTGCAACATAATTGTTGCAATTTAGGTGTCTGCTCAACAAAGTGATAGTTGCAGTCTTGTTCCGGAGGGGTGGGGGAAGCCTCTGTGACACAGACTTCAAAGGGTTAATATAGATTCAGGTTCAGGTGAGAACACTCAGGCACCTCCCTTGAGGGGAGTTTTGCAGTGTCTGTTCCAACACTGGGTCATGCACAGTCCTGTGGTGGAAGGCCCCAGAAGTCAGTCAGGGGTGGTCTTGGATGGTTTATGGTCCCTTCTAAGACATGACCTCTGTTTCTCTCAGCAGCACGGTTATGCCACTTATGCCATGTCTGTGGGGATGAATATCTTCAAGCCTACAACTGACTGTTCCAGTGCCTCAAGAAAGAGGTTTTCACCTGAGACAATTGTGAAGGGAGGAAATTGGCATGATAAAAAGCATTATCCCCTCTCCACAGGATCTGTTTCTTACCAGCCTTTTCCTTTATCTGGTTCAACAAATAGCTTGTTTCTAAATAAATGTTGGTTTGTCATCCTCTGGTGGTGGGTGCTCACTCCTCTGCACCTGGGCTGTTCGTATGCAGATTGGTCATTTCACCACCACACACCCAGTCCACACATTCATCTTCTCCTCCCCTTTTGTTGGGAAATGCAAAGCTGGCCTTTGCAAAGCACCCTGCTATTTTGCAAATAGGTGATAGTTTGTGTCATTAACAGTAAATATTTCAGTCTCCCACATACATCTAGCCTAAATTTTCTCTCTTTCAGTTTGTAGCAATTACTCGTTTTACTTTCAGTACAGTTCCTCCTGAAACATCCTTCTCCAGCATCTCTGTAGCCTCCCTTCAGATACTGGAAGGTTGTTCTGAGGTCTCCATGTAACCTTCTCTTCTCTGGGATGAACCTTCTCAACCTTCTCAGCCCGTCTTTGTAGGGCACATGCTCCAATTCTCTTACCAATCTCATGGCTCTGCAACAGTTCCATGTCCTTACACTGGGGACACCAGGACTGTATGTCTGATATACATAACACCATAGTTATGATCCATAACATGATCATAACTCCAGTTAGGATCTCTCAAGAACAAAGTGGAAGGCAGGATCGTCTCCTTCAGCCTGCTGGCCACACCTCTTGATGCAGCCCAAGATGGCTTTCTAGGCTGCAAGTGTATACTGCTAGCTCATATTGGGTTTTTCAACCATATCTTTCAAGTTCTTCTCCATTGGACTACTCTCAATCCCTTGTCCAACCAACCTGTAATTTTTGCTGTACCCAGGAGTGCCATGTCCAGGACCTTGAGGCTATTCTTTACTTCCTCACCTTGTGGAGGGGGAAGGGTTTCCCTCCAGTCAGACCAGTGATGAAGCAAGTGGTCAGGACAGCACCAGGTTCCACATGGTGAGCCCTTGCATGTGGGTTGTTCACCTGTCTTGTAGACTCTTTTGTTATTACTGTTTTCTTATCTCATTGCTTTTTCATTAAATTGTTATTTCAAACTGTGGTCTTTACCTTTTGTGCCTCCAAGTCTTCTCTCCATCCTCCTTTGGGGGGAGGGCAAAGTGTGAGTGGTTGAAGGCTCATGGTTTGAAGTGCTTCAGTGGGAACACTAAATTGGAGAACAACATTGCTAAACCATGGCAAGTAGGACCTTGCACTTCAGTTTGCTGAAGCTCATGAAGTTTGCGTCAGCCAAAGCATGAGGTGGTCTCTCTGGGTAGCACCCCTTCCTCCAGTGTGATATCTTCACCATGCTGTTGTCAGTGAATTTGCTGAGACTGCACTCAATGCCACTCTCCATGTTGGTCACAAAGATGTTGAACAGGATTGGTGCCAATGCTGATCCCTGAGGGATGCCACTCATTGCCAGTCTCCACAAGTACAATGAGACATTGACCACAATTCTTGGTGTGCGGCCATCCAGCCAATTCTTTTTCCACTGCGTCATCCATCCGTCAAGTCCATGTCTCTCCAATTTGGAGATGAGAATGTCATATGGGGCAGTATCAAATGCTTTGCATAAATCCAGGTAGATGATGTCAGTTGCTCTGCTGCTCTCCAGTGCTGTATCCCCATCACAGATCACCAGATTTGTCAGGCCTGATTTCCCCTTTGTAAAGCCATCCTGGCTGTTACCAAGCATCTCTTGGTTTTCCCTGGCCTTAGCAAAGTTTCCAGGAGAATCTGCTCCATGATCTTGCCTTGCTAAGGTGAGACTAACCAATCAGTGGTTCCATGGGTCTTCTGCTTTCCCCCTTTTATAAATTTGGCTTATATTTTGCTTTTTCCAGCCACTGAGGACTTAATCTACCTGCCACAATTTTTCAAAATTGATGGAAAGTGGCTTAGCGATTATCACAGCTCCTTCAGGATGAGGCCTTGGATGAATGTCATCAGGTCCTCCTATCTTAGTTTGGAAGACAGGGGTGTCTGCCAGGGAAACAAAAAACTGAAGCCTCCCTTGGACTTGCTATAATTCTAAAATTAAAGGGGGTCTTAGGCAAAGATGTGAGGGTAGGAATAACAGTTCCTTACTAGTGCGTCTAACAAGATAAATTAACAACAAGAACTATAGTGTTAACAACAAACAGAACTAAAGAGAAAAAAACCACAACAACCCAGTTACAGTTTTTCTCTGGTGCCTTCCCCCCCCTCAGTACTGTCACAACCTACCAGAGTGAGCAGCAGTCCTGGGGGACGAGATGTATCCAAGGCTTGGCAGTGGTGGCTGGAGCTGTAGGAATGTCCCGCAGGACACAGCATGGGGAAACTCCGAGCAAAACTGAAGAAGCAGCAGGTGCAGGGCAATGGGGCAGGAGCTCCCGACAGGGCAGGGAGAGGACAGGTTCCAAAATCCCGTGGGACACATGAAGAGACAGTGGTGGGTCACTCTGAGCTGAGCTCCAGGTGAGGGATGGTGAGATCTAACTGTAGTCCAGAGCCGAGCAGTCCTGGCAGTTCCCTCAGAGAGCAAAATACTGCCTAGAGCAAAGTGAAGTCCGGGTGCCACCCTGTTCCTGATTTAGCTACTTTCTTTTGTCTTTCCCAAGCACCCATGAGTACTCTTGAGCACCCAGCAATCAGCTTCCTAGCAACTTCTGGGAAAAATTCTTAAGAAAGCAACCCAACCCCCAACACCTCCCATGGACTTGTTCATATTCAGATTCCTTAGGTGGTCTCAAACCTGATCCTTTCCCATAGTGGGTTAAAGGTTTTCATTCTCCCAGTTCCTGAATTTGAGATTGTTCTCAGCTTGGGTAGTGTTTGCTGGAGGACTTCCTGTTGAAGACTGAAATACAGAACTCATTGAGAACCTAATCCTTCTCTTTGTCCAGGGCAGGCAGGTCTCCTGCTTCCTGCTGCAGAGGGTCCACATTATCCCTTAACTTTCTTTTTTTTTGCAACATACCTATAGAATCTCTTTCTGTTATCCGTGTTACCCCTGTGTGGACTCAATTCTTGCTGGCATTTGTCTTCCTTAACCTCATCCCTAGAATCCTGTACAATTTCACAGTACTCCTCCCAGGCCACCTGTCCTCATTTCTACCTTCTGAAAGCTTCTTTGTTTTTGCTCTGAGTGTTCTCATCAGCTCCTTATTTGTCCATGGAGGCCTCCTGACATTTTTGTCCAATTTCCTCCTTGTTCAGATGCACTGCTCCTGAGTTTGGAGGAGGTGATCCTCAAATACCAGCCAGCATTCTTGGGACCCATTTATTGACCTGCCAAAATCTTCTGGCCGTTTCAAGCACCTCTCCTTTGACCTGGAGAATTCATGAAAGAAATAGTGACCTCCAGAGCCCTTTACCACCTATCCCAGGGCTCTCTAGTCCATCGCAATGCTTCCCAGCCAGCTGCTGGCTATGTCACCTGTGCCCACATGGAACACTAATAATGAGTGATAGTCATTTGGTTAAGCTAGGCTTGGCAGGCTATTATTGTTAGTAATAATATTAAAATTATTAATTAATAATATTATAAATATTATTATTATTAACATTATCCCTGATCCAGGCTTGAAAATGGGTCAGGCTGACATGTGCCTCCGTGCCTCTTAGAGTAGAGTCACTTAGTATTATTACCCACCATCTTTTCTGGGGTGAATTAGTTGTCAATTTCTTGATTTGTGGAGAAGACTGGGCTGCTCCAATTATCTTTGGCTGTTTTCCAGTGTGCTGGGTGTTGCCTCATTGATCTATAGAACTATAAATTTCTGGGTGGTGGTGTTCCACTGTGTGGTAATATCTGGTTTTGAAGAAATCCCCCTCCTTTTGTTAATTCTTTCCCTCTTCCTTTTGTTTTTGCTTGCTTGAGTTATTTTCTTCACTGCTTCCCAATCCTTTGTGTTAATGCCTTCCCTCCCTTCCATGAGTGCCAGTGGATGAATTTTCAGCCTCTCTTCAGTGGGCTATGTTTTCTGCCACCATCAGGGCTTGGAACAACTGTCCAACTCCCTCTGAACTTCCCTGATACCCCTCAGTCTTTAGGGTGCCTCTTGCAGCTTGACCATTTGTTGCTGGAGGTCCTACACCAGGACATACCTGTTGGAGTCCAGTGAGCAATCCCTCTCACACTCCTTGATACTTTCTACCTCTCCACTCCCTCTTTCAGCATGCCATTGGGTAGCTTATCCCACTGCTCACACCACAGAGAGGTGTTATCTCTACTGCCCTCAAGCATTGGGGACAAGCTCAGCCACCCATTGCAGCTGGTGACCTGGAGTACTGCATGTGGATGTGTGAGGTCGGTCTGGACCACCATATTACAACAGTGGCTTTTGGCTGAATAGAAACCACAATTAACTCCCTTCTAGTTGGGCAGTGGCTCACTCCCTAAATTAAATTCTTCTCAGGTACGGCTGGGGGGGCTGTGTCCCACTCTTGTGAGCTGTCACACCCTGTCTGAGGTGCTGCACCCTGTTCAGCGGCTCCCTGAAGCCATTTAAATCTCCCACAGGTGCTCATGGAAATTCCCTCTCCATGTCTGATTGTGTCCTGAGGGCTTCCAGATCCACATGGGACTGCTGATGGTGTGTTCCTGAACCCAGGAACCCTCCTGTACAGTGTGATCCCACTGTCACCACTGGGCTCCCCTCAGTCACTGTTGCTGCCACTGCTGCCACCTCACTGACACTAAGTTCAGGGTAGGTTCAGTACAGATGTTAACATGGAAAGAATGGAATATCAGGATGACTATATTCTGGCAATCCCACACTTTTTTCAGCATCCTTGATGGGCAGTCATGGCAGTAATTTTTTCTTACAACCATTATTATTTGAGGTTATTGCTTGTCATCACATTTGACTTTCAAGGAGATGCTGCATATCCCATTTAGGTAACTATTTGCTTAGTTCATCAAGTTGCTTATTAGTAGAAAAAACCACCAACTTCATAAACTTGAAAGGATTATCTGTGGATGTGAAGCAGCATTCAGCCCTGCAGGGGAAGAACATTCTACTTTCTAGTGAGCTAGGAAGCTGCTCTGGGTTTTTACTAAACAGTGCTCACTTTCTCAGCAGGTTGCATGGTTCGTGTGCCCAAAACCAAATGAAATATCAGAGAAAGTCGATAGTCTGTGGTATCATGACTTGAGAGGTTCACTAGTTCAACAAAATCCTTTTAGGGAAAGAAGAATAAAAGTCCTCCAAAGCTAATTATGTAAAATGTGGAGATTAGCATATTTTATAATTATGTTCATCTCTTCCCATTCCATTTGTTTTTCCTATGTTTTGTTTTTTTGAATAAATTTATTTTATAATGAGCAGTGAAAGGCAGCATCAAAGAACTTCCTTGTTTGGGACCTGAGTTTGTGTGAAAGAAACAGATTGCTTTCTGATGGTTCAGGTTAGAGAGGAAAATTCCTGATCAGTCAGGGGTACTGGGTTGGAAATGGTATCTGAATCTGAAATACTGGAATGCAATAGACAGATATCTCAATTTCACTGTTTACACAACCTTCTTTAACAAGGGCTCATAGATGTAAGCTACTGAAAACTCAATTTAATCCTTCCCTACTTTTGTCTTTTTTTTTTTTTTTTTTTTAAATTAGGGGTTTTCCCCCCCCCCCCCCCCCCTTTTTTAATTTAAAAAACAGTACAGCATTTTCATGGAAAGCACAGTAATATTTATTGAATAAAACAACTGTTTCTAGTGGATTTTTTGTCAGAAAGACAACTTTCCAGAATTATTCAACTAGACTCAACTTACATTTCCTTCTTTGAATCCTGTACTTAAAAGAAAACATTCTGCCAGTATTCCAATAAAATCTTGGACACAGATGTTTTATTAATTTTTTATCATATATTACAAGGCCTGTTGCTATTCTTTTTCCTCAAATTTTTTGCTTCATAACATTTTATGAAGCCCTATTCCACAACTCATTGCATTTAATAATTACATTCACATTACATGTATTTCCAACCATTGCTTTTCTGTCTTCTCTCCGTATTTCTCATAACCAATTTTTTTTAATGCTAAAAGGACTAAAGCAAGAATTTAGTTAAATATTTTTCCCCACTCCCTTAGGCTGTGAGGCTGAATTAAATAAACCCTGCTAAAGGTAATAAAGCAGTCCTAGCTGTGCTATAGTGATATCAGTTGTCAGAATGTCAAAGGGAATGTGAGGATTGAATTCACTGTCACCGCTGTTGAAGGAAAAAGAATCCAAAAGACCAGAAAACCGTCAACACCAGGTCTCAGTCCTGAGAGGAGCTGATACAGAAAAAGCGAGTCTTCCTAAGAGAAAGATGTATTTGTACCAGTCTAATGGAAATTATTGCTGTCAAGGTCAGTATTTGGGTATGTGTTCACAAAGCAGGAGCGGCATTCCTGACGCAAACATACTGGACATTGCAAGAAAGATGATAACCTCCCCCCAGACAAAACTCCAAAACAAAGAGAGGGAATTGCCTGTTCCAAGCTCTCTGGGATACTACAAGTGAGCACTGTAACATGGCAGAATTTATGAGTGTGACTAATACAAGGTGACAGCTCAGTTCAGATCTCTCTGCCCGTCTTTAGTGAGACCATTTTAATGAAATGTTTGTTTACTCTTCAAAAGCTGAACTCAGCTTGCAGGGAATGCCTATTTTGTATTTATCTCAGTCTGGTTTGGAAGAGCTAGATATTTAAGTGACTAATAAACCATAGCATTGGTGAGTTGGCCTCTTATGGGAACAACAGCTCAGAAAATATCTGCCACCTCTCACTAAAGGCAGCAGATTCCTGCCTTCAGGATAGCTATAGCTATAGGAATTCCCAGGGGAATGAACACAGGAAAAGATCAAAAAAGATACTTTAACAAGGATTATTTGAGAACAGTGATGGATGGGCTATTTTCAGCAATTATTATAACAAATTGACACAATGTTGCCACCATTCCCTAAATAATGCAAATATTGCAAAGTGCTCATAACAAGTAAAGGTGGAGTACAGTTAAAAGAAAAATTAAGAGAGAGAGAATACTAATGGTGATAGGTAGCTGCATGCAACAGCAAATACATTTTTTATTGTATTTAATTAAAAAAAGAAGGTTTCAAATAGGACAAGAACATTTTAATATTGGGATGCTAGAAATCTAGGTGGATTTTCTTTCTTTTTTTTTTTTTTTCCATTGGATTTTAAGGACAAAATATAACTGAAGTGAAGATGTTCTGCACCCTGCCTATAAATCCACAGGATCATAAATCAAGGGTCCCAACTAAGACTGAGGGTTAAAAGGAGGGAAAGAAAAAAACCCCACAGGCTTCAAAAGCACATCTTTTTCCCAAAAGACTGAAAAGATGTTAGTCAGCATGGCATCTGAATTTTTTGTGTGCTTTTGCATGGGAGAAGAGAAAGACACACAGAGATTAACTATAGAAAATAGCACCGCATGGGGTACAAGTGAATGCCCCATGGCTTTCCACTACATTCACAGCATCACAAACCTCTGCAGGCAAGACCATCATTCTCTGATGCAGCCACAACAACTTTACAATGACTCTATCTGAGGTCTGCAACCCTGATACAAGGCTCTCCTCTTCCCTCTGCTGTACCACCATGTGTCTGTTCCCTCTGGGAGTCAGCAGGAGCTTGTCCCATGTACTCCAGCTGTCCACAGTAATGTGGGGGTAGTTGGCTTGGTGTCACCTCCCTGTCATCACACGCAGGTTTGTCATGTCTCCTTTGTAACAGGGTACTCCCAGCACAGACTGGGCTTTGGAATTTTTCCCCCTGAAAATGCTGCAACTCAACGAATGTAATTACTAAAGAATATAGTATTTTGCTAAATTTTCAGTGTCCCAAAAGCCATTACTAATGAAGACAGATCAAGTTCTGCTACTTTCATTAGGGAAAAGGCAAATATTTCAATATGAACTAGAATCCAGACTTAGATAAAGGTGTAAAGACACTGTGATGTTCATTTAATCATTGACGAGTACTCTTAATAACATTTATGGCAGTCAGTTTCAAGGTAAATGCAGTAAAATATGTCTCATTTTATTGGATTGCTAGGATATGGCAATCTAACAAGAGTATACCTAGAGTTTAAGACATGGTGTTACAGACTTTGTATTAAATGTTCTGCATGATAGTTACACATTTAGTTGTTGTCTCTTATTAATTTTGTCACTATCACTATGTATTACTATGGGCTAGAAAATTTAGGAAGCATATTTTATAAATATTTTCTAGTTAAACAGTCTGCAAACTGGCAACATGATTTTTTTAACCTTTTGTGAGGTGAGACCAAATATTGGCATTTATTTCAACAGTGCTAAAATGTAATCTTTCATGCCCTGGCCTATGCTTTTTCTCTTTTTTATGTCCTCTCAGAAGAACAATTTTAAAAATTGCTTTTACACAGTCCTTTTTAATGGATTTTCTTTGAAAGGCTTCTTATGTAGAAATAAACCAAATACACAAGTAGAGATTTACAGATTATGCACAGAAGATACTCTATAAAGAATAAGTCTACATGTTTTTCTGCATGTACATCATAGAAGCATATGGACAGATAATCACACTTTAGATTTTATATAGTCAGATGAAAGATATTCTTTTTTTTTTTTCAGGTTTCTTTTTCCTCTCTGTGTTTCTGAATAAAAAAAATTGTAGCAGAAGTAATATTCATGATTAGGATATTTTTCTCTTATCCCTTGAATACTCTTTTAAAGCAGTTTTCCTAGCAGCAGCAAAATCTTCACCATATGCTAGCTCAGCAACATTATTCCTATTTCACAATGAAAGATAACAGGACTTTTATACACAAACCCCAAATTTCACTCAGATAGTGAAATTTTTGTCAGGCATAGATAATATCAGTATTCATATAAATACGTCTTACATTTCTGTTACACTGATTCCAGTTCTGAGTGTTTCTTTAAATACATTTCCATGAATACTTAAAATATTACAATGATTTTTGAGCCCAGAAAATCTTAACAGACAGAGAACTGGAAGAAAATTATATTTGATTTTCACCTGTGTTTGGCAATTTCACTGAAGAGCATACTGCATTTTGCAGTTACAGCATGCAGAATTAGGTATCTTTCTAGGCAAACTCACAGGCCTGCACTGTATGCATAACAGTATGCTACATATTTTATATTAAAAAGACACAACTGATAGCTATGGCTGCTGAATTTCAATACTACTATGTGGGGTTTTTAATTCCACCCTACAATTGAACAATTGCCCTTCACTTTTCTAGTAGCCTTTATTTTTACTTTTTAAGGTAACCATTTAAAACCAAAATATTCTGGAGTATCCATTCAGTGGAGAAGATGACATGCTAATGAAAAGAACAGTAGTAATTCACTCAGTAGATACCTACCAATCATGGTAGATGTCTTCTTTTTTTGATCTTCAAAGATGTTTAACTACAGCAATTTTTTTACTTGAACTTAAGTCTGATCCCCCTCTCAGCTTTTCTTATTCAATTCAAACCAATTTGCTATAATTTAAAAATTCTGTGTCACAAAGAAATATTTATAGGCTTATTGTTCACATTTCATTCCATAAACTTCAAAGATAGAAACTTCTGCTGTATATATATATACTTTATATACTATTTCCCTAGAGGCTGGGTTTTATATAAAGGAATCTGGATAAGCACAATGTTATTTACTTAGGAAGGCATTTAGAACCTTCATCTTCTTTCATCCAGTTAGAATAAACATGTGATAAATGTGCCACTTTTATCACTCCTCATAACACCCCTCATAACACTAATCAGCAAGAGGTGCTAAAAAGTAAAATTAGCTTAATCAGCAGAACCTTTGTTCTTCTTATCCACTCCTAATTTCCTGTCCAAAAGTGGGTTTTGAAACACTTCTAAAAAATGACTATTCTCCCCAAGGAAAAGGGGAAGTAATTTAAAAATTATTATTACTACTGAAGTACTATATCATACCACCTATCACATAACCAAAATAATTGCTCACACATAACAGCACATCTAGAAGGGAAAAAGGTGAAATAGGGGGTGCCTAGGGCTGCATCAGGCCTTGTGTACCAGAGCTGAATTTAATTGTGCACCTTTAAACTCTCCAACAATATCCTTGTTTTGTTCATCCAGCCATGCTAGCTGTGCGGGTTTTGAAAAACTGTGATCTTAAATGAGATAAAGGGATTGATTCAGAACAGGTGTAAGTCAGAGATTCTCTAGATAATGAAGACCATAAATTCCCAAAACAGACCATTGTGCCAGCCTGAGATTTCCAAACCCTGCAAAGTTTTGGAATAATTTCTTACTGTCATAAGGTGATTGAGTTGTGCAACCTTAATGCTGAATATCTTCACGTGCCACTAAAGTTTATCGTGAAAAATTTCAAGCTAGGAGGGATAGGTATGATAGATATGATAGGAAATGTTTTGCTGTCACATACTTACTTTTGGGTTAATTTCAGAGACTTCACAGAAATTATTCTGGGTTCAGATCAGTGTAACTGACAACTGAACATATTCTTAAATCTTTGTGATGTTTAAGCTTGTGGTAAATATATGCTCCAGGCAGATGATTAGCAATTTCAAACTTTTGAATATTATTTTGTGAACTGTGATGACATAAATGGCAGGGTGTGCACAAATGTGGTAAATGGACCAGCTTTCTGATGTGAGTGAAAGTGAAAGATATGCTGTTATCTATCTCCCTGGTCCTAGAGCCTTTCTGCTGTCTTTAGCTGTTAGACAGCTAGATCTGGGAATTCACTATGCTTTTAAAACTTGACTTCTGTAAGCATTGTATGTAAAGAGAAGAACCTTTAAACACTGAACTTCAGCACAGAAAAAAAAAAAAAATTTCTGAATGCACAGATACCAGGAGGCGTTTAATAGAATTTGAGCCATATTACAATTTTTGAGAATATTATTCCCCAAAATACTAATGTAGATTCCTCCAGTTATTATATTTAAAGGAAAAAAACTTCCTAAAGATATTAATTTGTTGGGTTATAGTAACCTCTGGATAGACTTGTGAATCTAATTGTCTCGCTTACATGCGTAAGGAGGCTTCTAAAATCACTGGTACAAATTCCCTACTGTATGGGACTCGTATAATTCTGCAAAATTCAGTTGAGATACACCACTATAAGCAAAAATAATAGGTGAAGAATAAGACAAAATGGACTTCTGTTATTCTGAAATCCATGTCGCTCTCCTTTCTTGCATAGGCTACATTCCAAAACCAGGCTACAACTTTGCACAGGATTGATAGAGTTATGTCTGGTTTTGTCTGGTTCTCATTGGAGCTTTCCATATTCCACACATACAACGACAGATTTATTGCCTGTCACTGAGTAGAATGAAATACAGCAAGAAGGAAATGTAGTCCATTTTAACTTTAGAAGCAAAAGCTTAATTAAAGTACTGGCACATTCAGTTCTCACACAGGCCTGAATAAGTTGTCAAATAACTCCAGTCACTTTGATAATGATTTCTTAAATATACATCCAAAAGAGAACAGCTTCTATTGGCACATTTTCTTATTATATAGTGCTCCTATAACACCAGATACTATCTGAGAAATTATCTGATATGCTTATATATGCTGATATACAAGTAGTCTGCTTTGGAGCACTTGCATTACATAAGAATTCTGCTGTATGTGTTTTCAGCACAATAAATAAACTACATATAAATTGAAAAAGCACCATGCTCATACCATGTCAAAAAAAAAAA
>CM031878.1:58499242-58547580 GCA_018697195.1 Certhia americana
AAGAGAAGAGAAGAGAAGAGAAGAGAAGAGAAGAGAAGAGAAGAGAAGAGAAGAGAAGAGAAGAGAAGAGAAGAGAAGAGAAGAGAAGAGAAGAGAAGAGAAGAGAAGAGAAGAGAAGAGAAGAGAAGAGAAGAGAAGAGAAGAGAAGAGAAGAGAAGAGAAGAGAAGAGAAAAGAGAAGACTGCTAAATAAGTGAGCCATACTTAAGTAAGAGGTGATAATATGTATCTTTCATTCTAAGCAATGCCTTTTTCTTCACTTTTTACAGATGAATGGGCTGGAAATATCACACCTAGGTCAGTTAAGAGTAAGATGTCCCTTTACTTTGTTAAACCTGAATCAAAGCTTCTAAGCAAGTATTGTGTGGGGAGTACAGGGGTCAGTGAGGAAGGCATCAATCCTTTTCATCAGAGAAAAATGATGTTATAAAGCTTAAGCTCCTTCATAGGCTCTCAGGTAAAAAAAAAAAAAAAAAATGTTCTTCTAAAGCAGAACAGAAAGAAAACCCAGACAACCTCCCTCTCATTATTCATCACAATTAAATAATCAGAGAGTTACACATATAGCATATTTTCTGTTTGTTTCGGTTTTGGAAGAGCTAGTTAATCAGAACTTTTTATTTTTCAGTTTCAAAGGACTAGACTCCCACTGACCATGTGAATTCATGATTTAAACTCACAGTTAGAGATGGTATTGATTATTTTGACTAATGTGAGGATAAGATGTCTTATATCTAAATATCCATATCCTTGGTCTAAAAACACACAGGCCTCTTCTTAATCTAACTTCCATATGCCGTGAGTGAAAATGTTTGTGTTTTAGGGTAATGGAAGTAAAAATATTAAAATAATGAATATTTATGTGTAAATGTTAGATTCTTTGGGCAAGGGAAGTGGTTGTTGTTATTCATATTATTACTAAGGACCAGACGATGGGTCAGACCACTGCTCCTTTTCTTACATGCAGCTTTTGCACTGAAATCATTCACTTTCAATATCTCAGAGATGCTCCTGCATCTACATCACCTTCCAGAAGTATGATATTCACTGATGGTGGAGGTCTCATAAACTGGAAATTCCTTCCCCCTCCATTGTTCTGGCTATGTGCTCTTAAAAAAAAAATTAAAATAATTCATTATGGGGAGCAAAGCCCATTCCTTACAGCACCTTCTCCTGCTATTCAGAACTCACTAATAGTCTGCAGCTGTGCTAGCTGGAGATAGGGAAAAAATAATAAATTTGAGTGTCTTTTTTCTGTTCACATCTCAACTGCTGCTTGTGGAAAGGATGAGACAGATTTCAAGTATTTGGCCACCACTAGCTTCTTCGACAGGTTCATGTCATTTCAAATTCAAGACTGACTTTCCCTGAAGATTTTTCATTCCAGTTTTCCTATCAAAATCTCTGTGTTTATGAAGTAATTTTCCATGAAAAGTATTATACTCTATAATACTTGAAATTTTCGAAGATATTTTAAATGGCATTGTCTTCAAGGTGACATTCTTTTCTCTAGTACCTCATAGATGTAGGAATGGTACTCCCTCCATAGCTCTGGAGATTTGCTCTGCAAACAGTCAGGTCCCTGTCTCTTACTCACTTGAGTATCTTATTTTCCATTTAAGTCTTCCTAAAGCTGCTAAATGAAATAATACAGGTTCTTCATGCTCTTTACATAGTAGCTGTTGCAGTTCTCTGGTCTTCTGTTCCTAGACTGTGACTAGGACTCTTTTTTCCATTTCACAGAGACCCAGCCCACTTGCTGTGAGTAGTATGATAAGTGACAGTATTATATTTGAAACATAATGCAAATATTAAATTATTAAATTATGAAGATCATAATTGCAGTATTTCAGTGAGATTAAACTGTGCATTTTCTTCATGATAAAATTGAATATTTTTACCTCATAGGTTTCGCATAATTAGCATATTCAAATAGAGACTCTGCACTAGTTAATCTTTAAAAATATTTTGCATGTGTTGTATTTAATACCCACAAATGAAGCATCTCTGAGAGATAATCTCTCTTATTTTCTAGTTTCAAATTTGGAGGTAAAGAACTTTGCTATTTCTACACTTATTTGTGCTGCAAATTCAAGTGGGAACTGCTTCAAATGGGAGTCTCATAAAAGAATAAGCAGCTTCTCTTTTTTAGAAAAGAGTTTGGTTTTTTTATTCCCTTTCCAGCTCTGGAAAAGGTCTATAAGAGCCTGAAAGAACATTTACAGAAACCATTCTTAAGTGCCTGTCCATCTTATCTTAATATAAAAACCCCACAGACACTGACCTTTCCTCCAGTTGCTACACAGCGTACAACAAATGGAGCTAATCTGTTCATTTGAGATAGCTGTCAGTTAGCCCAAACGCTATATTGGGTGCTCAGGAGCTGTCTATTAGCTTCAGTGTATGTAGAGAATGAGCCAGCTAGTCCCTTAGCTGTTGATTTTAATTTATCTAATCTATTTAAACCAGCAGGCTGATCTGTACCTGTGTTTGGTAGAAAAGTTGGTCTAAATGACCCCTGGTACAGCAAACTCAGCATATCTTCATGGGAATTTCCAGTCTTAATTGAATTTGTATAAATGAACATATATGTATATGTCTGTGTGTGTTAATTTGCCTTTAGAGAGTGACAAGATTTTATTTTAATAATTTCATTATTTAACAATTTCTTATGTAATTTTAAGTTCTCAAACTATAAATTATGATTTCCCCACAATTTTGGCATTATTTTATTCAGTAAAGGCAATTTCTTCATTGCAGAGTTCTTTTGAGTACTTTCCTCTCAAAAATAAAGCTTTATAAATAATGGAATTTTTGGCTTAGTGCCTAATCAACATCTTCTGTTGCTGTTGTTGTTATTATGGTTGTTGTTATTATGGTTGTTGCTGTTATTTTGGCAGTTAAAATATTTTTCAAGCTAAATCTGAATTATTCCCACGAATGTAAAGGAAAAGGCATTTCTTAGCTAAAGAGAAGATGTTTCCACCATTATTTTTTTTATCTAACTCCCAACACACTAACTCTGCATCCCTAACAAAAAACAGGTCCAGAGCACAAACTTTAGTCCTTTTGTCAAGGCAAAGATTTGAGCCTGGTTTGTTATAATTCTAATAATGAGAATTAGACTTTCTAAAACTTCTACATTTTGTACAAAGTTTAGGTTTTTATTGCACTAGAAGAAAAGAGAACTATTAAAAAATCTCATTTCTGAAAATTCCTCTCCTTAGGTGATGGAACCCACTCTTCCAAACCTTCTCCAGTGAGCATCTCCAATGAGGTGTTTAGCAATGCATAGAGGGCTACACAGAGCATGCAGGCTTTCTTCACATGGTATAAGTTTTCAACACAAATCTTTTAAAAAAATGTATATATAAAAATTATAAAATAAGTCAATAAGGAGTTAAGAGTCCAAATCTTCAGATGTGTGCCTTCAGCCACAAACTGCTTAAGGACCACACAGCTGCACACTCACTGGCTCTACCACTACTGGCATGTAGGAGAGAGTCCAGAGGGCAAAAATGAGAATGTTTGTGGGTCGAGGTAAGGCCACTTAAACAGGGAAAAAAAGAGGAAAACCCCTTCCAAATTTTGTAAATACCCAATCTCCCACCACCAGAATATCAATGCCCAGCCAGTACTCAAGCAAAAGAGACTTTGAAAGAATTTCCACAGTCCTTCATTTTTTATTGCTGAACATGACATTCTAGGGTGTGGGATAGCTCTCTGGTTAAGGCAGTTCAGCTGTCATGGCTGTGTCCTCTTCTAACCAGCCTTTTCACTGAGAGGACAAAACAGGTAAATAGAGATGATGCTGTCCAGGTACTGTTTAGCAATAACTAAATAACTAAACATTAATAACCAAAACATTTGTGTGTATCAGCACAGTTGCTGTCACATAAGCCACAGCATCACATGCTGTGAAGAAAATAAACTCCGTGCTATTAAAATTTATACCTTATTCCATACCATTTATATTGTGCTCAGGCACTATATTCTTTAATCTATTTTTCTGAGATACAACCATAGTGTGCCCTGCCTTTGGACATATTTACAGATATAATTCCCTTCATTAGCTTTATGGACCACCCCCATTCAAATATCCATTCAAATGTACATTCAGTAATTCAGTCCTTGGCTTGGATTCCTCCGAATGATCATTCAGGACAGGACATCACACCTAACACGGTGTGTTAGATCCTTGCTGCATGTGCCCAATTCCTTATTAGGTTCTTCCTCCATTTGTTGCATGGCTCATGCTTTCGACTTTCTGATACAGAACTATGACATCACACAGCAACGACAGCACACAACTGAGACCACAGATGATTTTCACCCAAGGCAAAATCTTCTCAAGGTGCACACTGGGTTTTCCTGTCATTTTGTGCTATAAACCAAGATCCTTGAGCAAATTGGATCTTGTGAATGGGTTTGCCTTTTCCTAATCCATACTTTCTCAGAGTCACTAATGTGGCTATAACTGTATGTCCTTCAGTAGTAGGGATTTAGTTTGGGCAGAACCAGGTTGTTTAGCAGAACATCTGGTGTTATTCATCCAAGTGACCTCTGCTGGATTTGAATCCCAAATGATTGAAGGTCCCAGCACCCATCACTCTAAGTTTAAGTAATGGTTTTTAACTGTTCAATTAAAACTTGGTGTGAGATATGTCAGGATGTCTATGGGTACAATAATCTGATTTGATTAATACTGGAGTACCTTCTTGCCTTGAGGCTTATTTTCCAAGGCTCAGGATGGTGTTTCAGGTCATGTGTCACATTTTCGGCCACTGTTGGAAGCCAGTGGCAATAATATTGGCAGGGTCCTGGTAATGTAGGCCTCCCCACATTAGCATCTCAGCCACCATTCTCTGTGCCAGAAAGCCAAGCTTCACCTGTTTGGGTCTTTTGATTATGTTGCATTCCTAGGACAACTGGTGCAACAATCTCAATCGGTCCTATTCACCCTACGAACACAATGCTGTATCCCCTCCTTGGTGTCCTGATGCATCATGGATCCAATGAATAAAATGCTGATGTCCTAACACCAGTGTTTTGATTAAAACACAGTCTTAAGCATTGCACTTAATTATAAAGAAAATTAATTCCATCCCAGACAAACCCTGTACAGTAATAGGTTAAAAAGAGCTGACATGAATTTCTCACACCTCGCTATTCATATGAAGCAAAACCCACCAAAAGATAAACAGTAAAACCTTTTCCATGGGGACTATCAATTTAGGGAAAATATTCAAACTATTGGCTAAGTGAATTTTTCTTTAAAAAGAAAATGGCAACCTTAGTTTCCTATTCCTTATCTTCTCTACATTATTTTCCTTTATTGCAATATTAACTGTGAGAATGGTGAGGCGCCAGAACAGGTTGCTACAAGGTGTTCTGGATCCCTCATCCCTGGAAGTGTTCAAGGCCAGCTTGAACAGGTTTTGGGCAACCTTGGCAAGTGAAAGGTGCCCTGGCCTGTGACGGTGGGTGGTCGGCACCAGCTGATCTTTAAGGCCCCTTCCAACCCAAGCCATTCTATAAGCTTTGAAGGGTATTGGCTGGTTTTTATTCTTGTTTTTAATTCAAGCACCTGTTGGTTATTTTTCAAAGATGGCTAAATCAAATAAAATCAAATTAAGATAGTAGAATATTTCATATAATTTTAAATTTGGTTCATATTTGCACCTGCTGATGTATCTGCCAGATGAAAATGCAGTTTTTTAGAATAGCAAACTGTATTCAAACAAAAGAATGAGCATTAGACTTCTGGTGGATATTACTCAGAGAAAGAAAGGAAAAATGTAACTATGTTATGCTTATTCTGTAACTTGAGATTGAGCATTTCAGTTCAATTTGATTACAAGTGTAAGATCTAGCATTAGTCACTGATATGAGGTCTTAAGTTAGACAAGTATAAAAACAGAGTCCTTTTAAAGTCTTAAGAAAAATGAGTAGTTGCTGGTAGAAGAAAAAGTGCGACATTTTAGAAAAAAAGATGGGCCTCATGGTTTTGTCTCTTTTTTTTCCTGTCTATAATAAAAAGGGGCTTTTCTGAATTCAGAGAGCCATAATGTCTTTTATAATTGCTCATGAACGACTTTTTTTTTCTTAATGAAAAAAATATTTTCTTTACTGCTTATTCCACATTTCCTCAGGGAACATGCATTTTTCTCTACAAAAACTGAGCAGTTTGTATAGTTTAAAAGAACTATTGAAATGGTCTTTTCAATTTCCTTTGATAACTTCACAAACATTAACTTTATCAGCATTTATACATTACAAGAGGAAATTTGCCAACAAAGAGACATTTTAAAATTCCTTTTTTGTATGACCCAAACTGTTGCTTGCTCTGTTGACATTTAGTGATGATTCTATCATGAATCACTTGATAATTTTATTTCTTTTTAAAAGTAGGCAGGGTTGGTACAGTGCCCTTCTCCTGTTTCATATAACATCTAACCCAGTTTGGATGCTAGAGAAATAGATTCAAACACAAATCATTAATAATAGTGTGTGAACATGGGAAGATCAGAGCTGTAGGCAGAGGCACACAAACATGCATTGACAAACGCTTAGTTTTTCACCTGTAATTTCCTAATATAATCTTACTGGACAAGTGAAAAACACAAGAGAAACACAGTAAACAATAGCAATAGGAAAAGCTATGAAAACTCCTTTCTGTGATTTGCATCTGGGTTGCAAACCTGATATTATCAGCTGTCAGCAAGGCCAATCCTCAAAATGTCTCTAAAGTTGAGTTTTACACCCATAAAGAAACTAAACTTAAATTGTTCAGGCTCTGTGGGAGAGCATGGGTTCAAACCTGTCTCATATGCCATAAATGTATATCTCCATTTCCTCCTGTAAAATCAAATTGTTATCATTAACTTCTATTAATAATAGGAACAGAAAGTGAGTTTCTTTTAAAAATCCAAGACTCACAAAGTCCTAAAATCTGTAGCCACACAGCATATTATTCTAAACAGACATGGAATTTTTACCTACCTCATCTTGAAATCCTGGCTCCAAGAATTTTTTAGTTTATTAGATTGACTGATTATAAAACAGGCAAGATTTCCTCCTGGAATCTTATTTTTTGAGCCTTATATTTCAACATAATTAGCTATTAGCTAATGGATTGAGAAATATATAATTAAATGTGAAAAGCCAAATGTGAGTGAATAGTAGTCCTAAATGCAAGAAACAGAATTGATTTATCTCCTAGTAATAGTAACCTATTATTTTTAATAACCTTTGTGAAAGAAAAAATGTGCACTGCCTATTCTATCATGCACCCTTTATTAAGAAATAAATACTATTATAGTAGAGATAAAGCGCTAATGGAAGTTCTAAGTGCGTGCAGGCTAGGAGGACTTAAAAATGAAAATTATTATCTTCCAATCTCTGATACCTTTTCAACAGGAAACACTCTTTGCATTTATGTCAGGACACAGTGCAATGAATAACTCTAGAGCCATTTTATTCATTATTTTATCATTCTTGGGGTCTTGTAGGATTGAACCTACTGAAAATACTAATTGCATTCCTATTTGTCTGTGTATAATAGATATCACATTTCTAGTTCTGTTTCATATTGTCTGTATAACATTTCTACTTCTCTGATGATAACATTTTTTCATTGCTTTTAGGATTTATCTTTTGAGTGCTGGAGTGACTAGCTTGGGAAAAATAACAAATTTGTCCCATAGCAACCGAATATTCAAAACAAGAATATACTGGGTTTTTGTGTGTGCTTATGTGTTTATTTGTGTGTGTGTGTGTGTGTGTGTGTGTGTGTGTGTGTGTGTGTGTGTGTGTGTACCTGGGTGTAAACATACCATTCTTAGTTACACATTTATTATTAATAAATTCCTGTTGCTTATTCCTGTGCTTAGACTTCTGCTGTTTTCTTCTCTTCTAGCTGACTCAGCAATAGAAGACAATACAGAAAATTCATTCACTGGTTGGGACGACTGAAATTAATTTGCCACTTTTTGACACAGTCAAAATAAATAGAATCCTTACGACAAAAATGTCATGCCTTAAACTTTCCTGCTTATAATAAATTCTGCTGACATAATATGTCTTCTTGGGAGTCTTGTGAACTGAGACTGATCAGTTCAGCAGGACTGAGAACCTGAGATGTTACTTCTAGGATTTCACACTCTTTTGGATAATTTCTGGAGTCTGTCTACAAATTTTAGGAGGTAACCATTCTAGGAAGACACATCTCTGAGTTCTACAGGATTTTGCTTTCTCTTACAATAAAAATGACATGATTAATAGTCTATACATTGAATGTAGAGACTCAGAGATTGGTCAAAGCCCCCAAGTTACTGACACCTCTGCATGTAAAATTCCATCAATTAGAAGTTCAATTCTTAGACAGAGTATCAAATATTGCAGCTAAATCACCTTCCTTGCAGAGCTGCATCTCTTTCACTAAGCATCTTAACTAAGAAATATCATGGTATCACAGAGGAATCATGATTTAGGAAGGGTTCTCCCTGGTTCAGCCCCCACTGAAACTTTCCAAACATGTCCCTCTCTCTCTCTCTCTCTCTCTCTCTCTCTCTCTCTCTCTCTCTCTCACTATCTCTCTCTCTCTCTCCTGTTTTTCTGTCCCTCTTCCCCCTTACTGGAAACAGCAATGAGATAAGTAAACAAACAATAACATCAGCAAGGCTAATGACAGTGGGTACAAGAAAGAAATGCTTCACATGGAACCTGTCAGAAGACAACATCAGGCTCCTTCCTCTGCCAAGTTTACTTGACCAGAGTGAAATCCTTCCCCCTTCCCCATACCCCCAGCAATGACATGAGGTGGAATAGAATAACCTCTGGATTCTAACCATGGCTCCTCCTGGCTACTTTGAGAATTAACCCTGTCCTGGCTGGATCCAGGACAAAATCCATCAGGGAACAGACTACGCATGGCATGTGAAAGAACAGGCGCAGTTGGCATATGAACAATCATGCAATGTTAATTGTTATTTGCATCTCTTAGTGAAAAAACAGACATTTTAAAGAAAAAAAACAGAAAAGCACAAGTAAGAGAGGAAGAACAACCTGCTAAGAAAGCTATTGAGAAGTCTTAAATTTTTTTCACATTGAACAAATATATTCCCATCAGAAGCTACACATAAAATGTGGTTTAGGAATCTTATGGCAGAATCACCAAAATTTGAAGTCAGCATACTCAACAGGCTTCAAAACAGCTGGTTTATACCAGACATCAACATGTCTGTTGTTGTCTTTCCTAACCTATCTTCAAACAGCATAATTGTAAGTTGGAGGTAAAGTACACTTCCCTAGATCTCACTGATTCCAGCTTAATTCCTCTGACACTGTTCATATGTGTTACATGTCAAAACTAAAGATGGTAAACATTAATGGCTAAAATGGTACTTAATTTCTTGTAATCTAAATTTATTTTGTCTACTTTGATCTTAGTACTCTGTGTGCTTTATTTTACACCTGCAATAGAAGCTTGAAAATTCTTGTATGAGAAAGATTTGTCCTGCCTTCCTTAAACAAAATGAAGACAAGCAATTATTTAGAGGTAATATTTACATGTTGCTGATTCTTATTTGATTTGTTCCTTTTCAGTATGGACTTGGCAGTGCTTGGAATACAGAAATATAGATGATGGGAGAGAAGAAAGCTAAGAAACCTTGTCACCCTCTGGAGGACAGATATGAGATTCATTGTTTTCCTGCCAGAGGACAGTGAAAATACATAGAGCAACAGTAGCAGATTTTTTTTTTTTTTGTGTTCAGCTGGAATAAGGCAACAAGCAGCTTCCATTTGTCTGGTCTAATTCACTCCGGGACAAAATCATCCAGTTTCAGGTTTGATTTAGGTAAACCATCTCAAAGTACATTAATGGACTCAAGAGCCCATGCAGCCAACGTGCATGTGACCTCATCAGAATTTCAGCATCTGCCTCTACGCACTCAAAGCACAAGAGCTCTTTAATTGTTAATTGTGAAAATTAAGAATTTTAACGAATTGTTTCTTTCGTGATTGTGTACCAGGGCTCTGGAAGTAATTTGGCTTATAAATGGGGATTTCAGTAATACCAGTCCTACTTGTTGTATTCCTTAAGCTGCGCTACAAACCTAGCTGCTTAATATTTAGAGAGAAAAAGATCTGCTTCAGATCTAAATGAAGAAGTATTTCTGACCAAACTGAAACTTAAAGAATTCAAACTATAAAATTTACTACTAAAAGCCATAGCCACAGTAGTTCACAAAGCCATCTGCAATAACCTGCAGCCTATATTTTTAAAATATCAATCACTGTCTTTTATAATTTGATCTACATCCTGCCTGATTTTGTACCCCTGTTTCCTAGGTGCAGAGGCAAGGCAGTAGAGATTCAGTGCTGATTTTTCAATACCAGTCACACAGCAGAGAGGGGGCTGGTGTGTGGTCCCAGCAGGAAAAAAGCTGGGGCTGGAAACAAAAAGTTTGCCATTTTTGCCTGGGTCTCTTCAGGAAGAAGGTCCCAGGTCAGCCTGATGGAGCTAGTCCTGCCGCTGCCACCAGCCGCTCCTTTTCCCATTCCTCTTAGTTGAAGCTTTTGTGTTTTGGTGCTGAAAGACGATGATGGTGAGCCCAAGCTACACTCTGAGGAAAAGAAAAAGCAACAAGAGTGGCAGCAGCAGCAGAGTGAGGGCAGATCTGTGCAGGGCCCAAGTCCCAGGAGAGCTGAGTGGAGCGGCACCAGCACTGCAGGGACCCATGTGGAGTTGTACCAGTGAAATAGAGTGGTCTGAGCAGGCAGAATACAGGATCTAGCTCCCAAGAGGCTTTGTTTGCCTTAGCTTGCCATTGCTGATTTTGGACTGGGGGTGGGCGAGGAAATCTTAAACTTTGAAGCTCTAAATTACATCACTTTTTTATTTCCCAAGTACCACTGGCCCCAGTGCAGGGCCACTCCCCATCCTGTATTTGTCTGGGAAATCATGTCAGGTGCTGTCTTTGGGAAGCACTTTTGTTTGTTTGGTGGTTATACTTTTTTGTGAATAAAACACCATGTCTCTTTTGTACACTCTTTATCATTAAAATTAGGATTATTGTGATTTTCAGTAAACTCTGACTCCAATTTATAATCTCACCTGGTGTTCCTCCATTTTCAGAAGGTGCAGAGGCAAGAAAGGAACAGCTTGAGTGGGTTAAATATTCTAAATCGGATTTAAAACCAGCAAACCTCATATGATTTTGGGAAACATTTTGGTGTATTTTATTTCATTGCTTATTTCCAGCCATAAAATAACTTAATTTTCTACAACATTCTTTCTCTGACTAACAAAACCAGCAATTAGAGCTGTAATATTCAAAGTGCTTACCTTTTGGGAATACATTTTTCCACAAGTTCTTTTGTATGCTGAAGACTGTAAAAGCATTCTGAATATTCACAGAAAATTTTATGCTTGCATCTAAAGTATCTGAACAACCATTACAAAAAGGGCTATTTGTGTTTGAAGGATTATGATTTTGCAATGAAGAATATATATTGTTTTTCAAGGAAGTTCAAGTCAGGATATTATAAGCAGACTTGAAATTCAGCCTTTACTGAAGTGTTTTTTAAAATTTGTACCTTGTTTCCTGCCTGCTATTCTACCAAAGTTTTAATTTAATTGCATACATTTGTTTGTCTGACTTAAAAGAGGCTTATGTCTAAGCTGAACAGTGCAGACCCCTCAGGGTCAGTACATGCTATCTAATTTATAGCAAAAAGTTTCCTTAAATATAAGTGACCCTTCAAATAAGTGTTTGCTACTGTTTAATATGAATGTTGCTGTATGAATCTTTAATATAATTTTTCTGGTTATGCCATTACCCACTTCCTAGTCTTCATGAGCAGTATTTGCTCTCATTTGTTTGACACTTATTTTTTTTGTCGTTGAATTGCAGGTCTACTAGTCATCTTTTTATTTTAGACTTCCAGTTAACTGTGTTCTTTCTACTGTTCTAGACCTTCCCATTCAACACTTACTATTCCACCAAACTTCATTATTTTTCATCATCACTGTGTTGGTGATTTAAAAGAAAGTAAAATGTTTAATTTCAAAGAATTTGAAGAATGTTAATCTTGAACTAGAATTCCATGGCTAATTGGAGGAGAACATTTTGAATAACAGGAGTATTACAAAAGGAGGATTTACGTTCCCTTAATAAAATTTTCCTAGAGTTATCCTTGTTAATTCCAGCTGTCTACAAGATATTTATCATGCAAAGCATTTCACAGAATCACAGTATCACAGAATGGGTAAATGTGGTAGGGACCACAGGGGGTGATCTTCTCCAACCTCCCTGCTCAAGCAAGGTCATCCTAGAGGACATTACATGGAATTGTGTACAGCAGGCTCTTGAATATCTTCAGTGAGGACGACTCCACACTCTCTCTAGACAATCTGTTCCAGTGTACAGTTGCCTGCATGGTGGAAAGGTTTGTCCTCATATTCAGATGGGACCTGTGCATCATTTTATGACCATAGAAGAAGACAACTGCTTGGCACCATTGAGAAGAGCCTGGCTCTATCCTCTTGACACTCTCCATTTATATGCTTACTTTGATGAGATTCCCTCTCAGCTGTCTCTTCTTGAGGCTGAACAGGCCAAATTTTCTCAAACTTTCTTCATAATAGAGATGGTCCAGTCCCTTAATCATCTCTGTAGCCCTCCTTCAGAGCTCCATGAGCTCCATGTCTCTCTGGTACCAAGGAGCCCAGAGCTGTACAAAGCACTCCAGACTTGGCCTCTGGAGCAACCCTTCCACTAGACTGACTAGAAGGGCAGCACCGTCTCCCTCAACCTGCTGGCAATACTCTTCCTAGTGCACCTCAGGATATCTTTCACCTTCTTGGCCACAGGGGCCCATTGCTGGGCATGGGCAGTTGTCATCGACAGTTTGTTGCCCACCAGGACCCCCAGATCCTTCTCTGCAGAGCTGTTCTCCAGCAGGTCGGCCCCCTGATGATACTAGTGCCTGTGGTTATCCTTTCCCAGTTGTAGGACCCTGTATTTGTCTTTGTAGAACTTCAGGGAGTTCTTCTCTGACATTTCGCCAACCTGTCAAGGTTCTTCTGAAGGACTGCACAACACTCTTTGGTGTCAGCCACTCCTCCCAGCCTTGTATTATCAGTCAACTTGATGAGAAGGCATCTTCCCCTTCATCAAAGTGAATAACAAATAAGTTAAGCAATACTGGGCCCAGTATTAAACTTTGAGGATCATCTCTTGTGACAGGCTTCCAAACAGACCATGTGAAAATTATTTGGATACTGTAGAATTTGATGTCCAGCCAGTTCTCCATCCACTGCCCAGTCACCCAATTTACACTCTCGGAATTCGTCTGTGAGGATTTTGTGAGAGACAGTGGTGAAAGCCTTTCTAAAGGTAGATGATATCCATTGCTCTCTCCTCATCCATCCAGGTAGTTGTTTCATCACAGAAAGTTATCAGTTTGGTCAAGCATGATTTACCATAGTGACTCCATTCTGACTGCTCCTGACCACCTCCTGCCCACATGGATAGAGATGGCCTCCAGAATGAGGAGCTCTTTGCCCTTCCAGGAATTCAGGTGACAGTTTTCTGTGCACTCCTTCTGGATCTTTTTGAAGGCCAGTGACATTTGCTTTCTTCCAGTCCTCAGGCACCTCTCCCCAACTCCATGACCATTCAAAAATTAAGGTGAGCATCCTTGCTGTGATTTCCACTGGCTCTCTAAGCACTCATGGGTGCATCCTGTCAGGACCCAAGGACTCGTGGATGTCAAGTTTGCCTAGATGATTCTAACATGAGTCTCCTTTACCAGGAGTCAAGGACAATTGGGTTAGATTCTGTCTTTCTTCCAAGTTTCCTTTACTCTGGTCTCCTGAGTTAGAGTTTTCTGAGGGATGATCTTGTCAGTGAAAATTGAAGAAAGAAAGCATTCGGTAATTCTGCCTTTTCTGCATCCTTTCTTACCAGGCTTCCTCCACTTGTAATGGGCCCACATTATTCTTTGTTTTCGTTTTATTATTGATTTACTTGGAAAAGTACTTCTTGTTGTCCTTGATATCCTTGGCTAGATTTAATTTCAGGTAGTCCTTGGCCTTTCTTGTCGTGTTTCTACTTTCACAACCTCTCTGGGTTCATTCCAAGTGGTCTGATCCTGCTTCCATCTCCTCTGTTCTTTATGCTTGAGTAATGAAGGAGTTCTGTGTTCACTCACACATACCTCTTGCCCCCTTTGTTTGATCGGGGTGCATCATTCTCAAGCCTGCAGGAAGTGATCCTTGAATATCACACAACTCTTTTGGACCCCTGTCAGCTGCAGGTTACTCTGTCCTATAGGATTTGCCCAAGAAGATTCCTGAAGAGGTTAGGTTCATGGTTACAATCCATGGAGTCCATGGAGTCCATGGTTACAATCTTGCTGCCCTGCTTTCTTCTCATCTGATGTTGAACTCCATGGTCTCTTCAGTTGTGTCTGCCCCCAGCCTTCACCAAACACTGAGGTGAGCTTTGTTGATAGCAGCACAGTGCCAATAACACCAAGGCTGTGAGTTCAATCCCCGTATGGACCATTTACTTAAGAGTGGGACTTGAGGATCTTTGTGGGTCCCTTCCTACTCAGAATAGTCTGATACTCCAACAAGGCTTCCCTCTTTGTTAGGATGAGGTCAAGCAGCACATAATTCCTGGTGGGATTCTCCCCTACCTGAAACAGGCATATATTAATGCTTTCTAGGAGCCTCCTGGATTGCTTGTGCTTTTCTGTGCACCCTTACATCCAGCAGATATAAGGGTAGTTAAGAACCAGTGTCTCTGACTTTGAGGCTGTTTCGAGCTGCCTGTAGAAATCCTCATCCACTTCCATCTCTTAACCAGCGAGCCTGTAGCACACATCCACAGCAGTGATTCCACCCTTGCTACTCCCCCCTTTTACCCTAACCTATAAGGTCTCTACTCACTCTTCAGAGACATAGTAAATATATTCCAAGTGTTGTCTCAGACAGAGGGCAACCCCACAGCAGGGTATAATAGTCTTCATGACATAACATTCCTTTTTGAATTCCTTAAACCAAATCTGAAACCAAGCTAATTACATCTTCTGCCTGCACATTACAATGTATCATCGAAAACACAAATTTCACATATTTGAATATATTCAAATATATTCACATATTCTGGTCTTTCAGCAGCAGTCTAATGAATTAGGAACTTAAAACTAATTGCTTCTACAAGGAGACTGTGAAGATTGAGGAAATCACTTCAATGGCATATATTGATCTATCTTAAATGCAATGACAGAGACATAATTTTAATATGAATAGTGTTCAGTACATCTCTTATTATGTTAAGGATGTACCATTACTCTCATGAAAAGCAATGATGGCTGCATTAACAACGAGCAGTACTCCCTTTTGATAAAGATGTTAATCATTATAATATTCATACTACAGGTTTTGTTTAGTAATGAGAGATATTTTTCTTTGCTATAACCAAAACGGAACTTTTTGATCAAGAAAACTTATTAACGTGTTTGGCTCAGATACACATTTGTTTGAACCTGGTATGAGCAACCCACAATATGTCTTTTCATATAGGTGTAATTGTTTAAATAAAATTGTTTAATAAATTACAGATTCACACAGATTCAAAATTGTCTCTCTTTTAAGCCTTGTGTTTCCCGATGATATTGCTTATACAACTTATTACAAAATACGCTTTTGTTCATTTCTTTGAAGAGAAAGGAAGTGAAGACACTCTTTGCAGAAAAGATGGCCACTTTTATTACCTTCACCCTGGCAAGATTGCAATAGATTTCATTCATACATGTCTCTGACATTTATGCTACTTAAACACACAGGCACACACTGAAGTATAGCCATACTAGTCAGAAGTACAGTAACTCCAGAAGTCTCCCTGAAACTATTAAAAGAAACCATCCCAATCAGCTAAAAATATTGGCTCATGGGCAGAAATGTCACAGCTTCTTGGTTTGATCTTCCTTCTTTCCTCCTTCTCTATCCAAGAAAGGTAAAATGAAGATACCCTGTTTTAGCTATCAGTTGAACTCTTGTTCCTTACCATAGTAGTTCAATCACCTGTTACATGGTGTCTCAATTACAGCAGGAAAAGATCTCTCATACATACCGTTTAGTTTTAACCTCTAGATACAAAGGTGCTCAGTCACCTGGTCCTGTGGGAACCAAGAAAACAAGACAGAGCAGATGTCCCTCCTCCAAGATGGTGGCCACCTTGTCAGACCATGTATTCCAGAAGACAAAGACAATATGGTGAAGAAACACTACTTGGCTCAATGTTCCCCAGGAGCAAAAAACTTGGGGGGCAGTGGCTTACGAAGGAGTTCAGGAGCAGATGGGAATTGCTGTCATTGCCTAGGAAGCTTTGGCCCTGTGATGTTGGTGACAAAATCTGCCAGATAGAAAGTTTCTAACACAGTTTTGAATATTAGAAATTGGTCATTCTTTATTGAAGCATGCTCATCACTCAGAGGATCATTCCTCTAATTGAAGAGCATGAGGTAAAGAGCTTTTACCGTTAACAGTGATTGTATACTCATCAGCTATCTCCACTTATTGATGTATATGTATTGCTTAATTTTACATAGTCACACCCCTTATCAAAGTCCTTCTGTGGTTCTTTGGGGTCTTTCTTCAATGTACAGTGTCCTTTTTAGGCTGCTCCTTGACTCTTGCTTTTGAATAAGTGCAATATCATTGTTTTAGATAATTTCTGCTTTGTCAGCCTGTAAGAGCTGAGCTGGCATCCTGCTTGAATTTTGCCTGACTCATATTTGCCTGAGTTACATATTTTATTTATTTCTCCGTGGTTGTGCTGTTCTGTTCTAGTTCTACTGTCCTTATTGGTGTCAGCCCTGTTTCCTTTCAGAAGCAGTGGTGGCATGTGTGTGTGTGACTGTGTATGTGTGGCCAGTGCTGCCACTTGCTGCCTCCTCCTGCCACCCATTGGACTTGTTTGATGTCACTTGGGCCACTGCCCCGGTGGCAGGGGTGGTGAAGGTGGGAAGAAAATGGGCTCACTGGTCACCGGAGAACAACTCCCCTTGCCCTGCTGGTCCCAGCTATGCTTCTGGAGCTGTCACTTCAGCACCGTTTGACTTGGGAGCTGCCCTGCTGCCTCTCCTCACCGCCTTGTCCTGCAGAAGTGTACTGGGAAGGCTTGGGAATTGGAAAAGACCTGCTGGCTGTATGGTGCCAGGGTCTGCCCTTCACTTCAGTGATCTAGACAAAAGGGACCCCTTTCTGGTTGTGGCCTTTTTCCCTGTCAAAATTACACCAATGGCTGTGATGTGAGTGGTACTTGAATAGACAGCACTGAAATCCTCAATATCCTTGTCTCTCTACTCAAGACACAACAAAGAACATCAGTGAATTAAATTTTCACAAATTTTGTGCCCTTTTACCCTTATATCTCTGTTTCTATCACAGTACTTCAGTCCTTTGCAAACTCCTATCTTTTCTGTGCCCATGACCAAGATGACTTTCCATGCTGGGTGAATTGCCAGTGCTATATTTGTTTTGCCTGGCTAGTCAGAAAGTGAAGTGAAAATTGAGAAGCAACATCTGATTTTCACCCAGCTTACCCTCAGCTAGGGGTGTTACTGTTTAACCAATTGCTGATTTTGTCTGTATTCAGAGAAAATTAATTGTCTTCAAGACCTGTCCAGTTTGACTGAAATTTCACAGTAGACCAAAATCAACATGGGGGTAGAAGAATTGATGGATATGCAGGAACCTGATAACTGAACATCTAACCTGATAACCTGATAACCTGATGCACTGAACAGCTCATGTCTTACCCAGGTTAAGAAAAGGCATGAAAACTATTTTATTGCCCACTTTCATAGCATAAATTACGAACCATTCTATAACTGCTTTTCATCTTCTACAGTTCCATATCTCAATGAAACAACTGGCTTTTAACCTAAGTACTTGGCTGTCTGTCTGAAATTCCCTGTTTCATGTGTATATGCTTCAGTTCTTAAGAAATCGTCATCACATCTTTTCTTCTGATGTACAGTAAAGGAAGTAAAAACTTCACTTGTCTCCTATGCATGGCTTCCTCAAATCTGTTTGGTCACATAGCTGAAGTCAGTGAGTCAATGGTTTTAGGAAATAAAAACCAAACAACATTACTCTTCAGGTGAATTTCAAGCCTATTTTATCTCTTAGCTGATAAATTAACTGACACATCATAAATGTTTGCATAAATAAATAGGAGGAAGTATGAACATAACCATCTTCTTGTCCAATCGTGCTATTTACCCAGTCTTTTAAACACTAATTTTTATGTAACATATGCTCTGTTTTCTGTATTTAAAAGATTTATAGAATTGCAATGAAAAATTGCTACTGTTTTATCCCCTTGAAAAGTGACTTTGTCTGCGATGAATATCACTGTACTGGACTGCTCTCAGTGTACAAGTCAATATTCAAAAGCATACAAATCTTACGCATGAATTATTACATAGAGACATCATATTATGTGTTATGGCATAATGCCTGTGCAGATATTTTGATGCCTAAATTTCCTTCATAGTTTCAGCTGAGTGTTGTGTACTTCCTTATTTTCTGTCTTGAGCCTTCTCTGCCAAGGACTGGCATGCTAACAAGGGAGATGTATAGGGCACAAGATTGTGGTTTGCCTGTACAATGTCTCTAGGACCATGAACAGTTCCAGAAGATTCCTAAATGATTCCTAAGCACCTGGATGACAATCTTGTGGTACAGGCACAAAAGGTACGAATTAGGAAAAGTTCCTTGACTTGTTGCTTTGACTTAATTGTTAATGAATTAAATTAACAGAGAAGGTCTTGTGGCTGAAGTGGTTATTGATGGCCGCCCTGGCCACAGACATCATGAAACAATCATGTTTACATCTGGTGGTAACAGGAAAAGTACCAGAAAAACTTCAGCTCTGGATGTGAGGAGAGCAGATTTATGGTTACTTAGGGAACTACTTAATGATGTCCTCTGGGAAAATGCTTTCTTTGGAAGTTGCTGGGATCCATCAGTGCTGGTCACTTTTTAAACCCCATGTCCTAAGATCACAGGAGCAGAGAGAGGCAGAAAGCTGGCTTAGATAAGCAGGCATCTTCTTCTGGAGCCAAGGTACAAAAATTGATTGTGTGGCCAATGGAAGCAAGGTCAGGTGACATGGGAGGAACACAGAGATGCTGCTTGCCACTATAGGGAGAAACTCCATGCAGCCAAAGCTCAACTGGTATTGAAGTTAGTTGTACTGTGGGAGACAAAAGAAAGTGCTTTTTAAAATAAGTTAATAGCAAAAGGCAGTTCAGTAATGACTTTGTCCTGTTTGAGAAGGATGAGGGTGGTGACCTCACAAACAGGGAAAAGCCAGAGATATTTATTACTTTCTTTGCTTCATCCCTCAAAACTAAAGATGGGCTGCAGGAGTCCAAGTGTAATGAGCTGGAGAATATGAGAGTATGAGAGAATATGTCCTGAGCTGAGGCTGTGAGAGTGATAATCACACAGTTACTCCTGAACTTGTGTGGGATTTGCCTCTCCGGATGGTGGTTGACTGGTCACTTGAGACTCCCCAGGGCTCCATCCTAACACCAGTTCTTTCCACATTTTCACGAACAACTTGGATATAGGACTCCAAAGTATACAGAGTAAATTTGCTGAGGACAATAAATTGGGAGGAGTTGTCCACTCCCTCAAAGGCAGAGAGTCCCTGCGGACAGACCTCAACAAATTACAGGCCTGGACGATCACCAACCATACAAAGTTTAGCAAAGACAAATACTGGATTCTGCACTTGGGATGAGACAAGCCTGGAGGTATGTACAGGCTGGGGAATGAGAGGCTGGAGGGAAGTGCTTCACAAAGGGACCTGGAGTCCTGGTCAGTGGCAAGATGAACATGATCCAGCAGTGCCCTGGCAGCCAGGAGGGCCAAGCATGTCCAGCTGGCAAGGGAGGGGATTGTCCTGCTCTGTTCTGCTCTGCACTGGGGCAGCCTCAGCTCCAGTGCTAGGGGCAGGTCTCAGGGCCACAATAAAGAAAGACACTAAGCTGTTAACATCTAAACAAGGATGGTGAAAGAGGGGAATGGAGGGGAAGCCATATGAGGAGCAGCTGAGATCCCTTGGTTTGTCCAACATGGAGAAGAGGGGATTGAGGGGAAACCTCATCACAGTCTTCAACTTCCTCATGAAGGGAACTGGAGTGGCAGGGATCAATCCCTTCTCTCAGGTGACCAGTGTGATAGCTCTTGAGAGAATGGCATGAAGCTGTGTCGAGGGCAATTGGCTGGATATTAGAAAAAGAGTCTTCACCCAGATCATGTTTGAGCACTGAACAGGCTCCACAGAGAAGTAGTCATAGCACCAAGCCTGCCAGAGTTCAGAAACACTTGGGCAACACTGTCAGGCATGTGGTATGACATCTGGGGTTGTCCTGTTCTGGGCCAGGATGTGGACTTTGATGGTCCTTGTGGGTCCTTTTCAAATTTGGATGTTCTATAATACTAAGATTCTGTGATTCTTGGATTTTTAATTCTTTTTTTAAATACCAAAATGTCACTGTCTTATAAAAGAGACACACTCAGATAAATGCCAAAACAGATCACTTTCATTTTCCCCTTTGGGTCAGACATACTTCCTTCTCCTCACAGGAGCTTTTTAGCACAGAAAAACAGATTCAAAAGCCTCAAGTGTCCTGTACGAATCTTATCTGATCCTTAACCAGTAACATTGCTTCTGTGTTCTGTAATAAATCAATGCTACATTGTGACTTGACTGAAATGCTCTGTATTTTTCTGTCATGTCCATTATATAACATATACATAACTTGAAGTCAGATACCAATCATAGGTCATAGGGTTATTGTTCTGCCACTCTTAAATCACATTAGTAAAGCCCATGGTGGGTATTTCATATAAAACTTTCTGTTGGTCTGTGTCCATAAGCAGGGAAATATTGCTGAATTTTCAATGGATACCAACACAGTGGTTGTGTAATGATTCCATGCTGTTAATTTCCTGAGCAAATGTAATAAATTTTATTCTTCAAATGTTTTATGTTTGTGTTTCAACCTGTCCTCTTGTAAAGAAGGCATATTTTACATGTGAATTCTTTTCCTTATATTTTCAATGTGACTAATAACACTGTAAGTTCACCTGTTAGCTCTTGCTAAGGCACATAAAATAATTGCGAGCTATAGGATTATGAAGATTATGTCAGGAAGAAAAGAGAAATGCAATTTCTGTACAACAAACTAATAACAGAATCTGGGATTAGTGCTCTCACTGTAGATTTAGTATAGAATTTCATACTGTAGGATACCTCAATATCATTTTTGTGGGTTAGATTCTGCCTATCTCTGGTCACCAGCAGCACCAAATAGATAAATATTTCTAGGAAAAACATTTACTAATTGATTTAAACCTCTCATGGCAGTTGATTCTTTCAATTTATATTTACAGAATGTTTTGTGTAGGAACTAAACAATAACACAAAAAGCAACTTCTTTTACTACTTCCAGGAGGAGAAATGTTGTAAACTGGAATTGAATTTAACAGTTAGGGAGCAGTTAAGAAGACCTAGGATCTAATTTCCTTTCTTCCAGCACCACCAATATGGTTAGCATTTACCTCTATGCAACAAAGCCTTAACGAGTACTTTTTAAAGAGGAATTTGCATGTATCTTACATGTAGCTGGCAAGAGTTATTTCTGTCATTTTATATGGCATACTTGTTTAGATGGATAACAAGCCCAGTAATTTTTCATTGCCCAGGAAAAATCCTAATATGCCCCTCATCTTGCAACACACAAAACCTATACTGAATAATAGCAAAGGACTTACACAGCTTCTGCTAAAGTCTGCCATAGAGTTCTGTGTCTTTGAATGTTGAACATACTGCATAAAACAGCAATTACTTATGCCAGTCCCTTAGATTTTGCAGTAGATGCTCAAAAGGGAAATCATTAATTCTTCCTAAACTTTTCAAAGCCCTTGGTTTGAATTTCCATTAGTGAAACTTGTAGTAAGTTCATCACTGTTAAACAGTAGTGAAAACTGAAGAATATTTAAAACTACTTGGAGAAAAGTTTTTTTTTTTTTTCCTTCAAAAAGATGTGTTCCTGATCAACACAGCATTTTCAGCCAGTACAAAGGAAAAAATAACTTATTGGGCAGATCTTATTTGGAAAAGAAATACAGGCAAAATTTTAACCTAAAACCTAATTTCCTATTACCACTGTAAGGAATAGGAGATACACTTAGATATATCTTTTAGTGTAAATTTTGCTTCAGAAAGAGAGAACACTTTACCCAGTCAAACCCCTGTCTGTCACTATTGCTACTGACTGATCTCTTAATCAAACTCTTTGTTTCAGAATGGCTACAGTGTTTGAAACAATACAAATATTCTCAGAGGTCCCTTTACAATGCAAATTTATGCATTGGTAAAAAGAAATCCCTTTTTTTGTCCAGGTAAATTACAGAGAACAGGCACAGTATAACTAGGCTGTGCTGTATGTACAACAAATAGCACATGACACCAGGAGTAGGTGGTGACATGGTGTTTTCTGCTACTCTTTCACTGTAGGAGTTCTGACATTTCTTCATATCTTTGTCTTCCAGTAGGATTTACTGTGCCATTGGGACTTTTTTTTTCTTTCCTTCCTTTTTCTTGCAGTTTGACTCAAGGCTTGAGCTCCAGATGTTTTATTATTTTCATCTCAGATTGCTGGCACTTGCTCTCTGCCCACAGTTGTAAAGCCATGTGTTTCTGGCTTCTTGGTTCCCTGTTTGGAGGCTGGATTATCATTTGCTTGGCAGGGATAGCTGCAGGCATGTGGGATGGGTGCTGCTGCATGGGAATCTGCAGTTTGGGAAGCCTTTTGTCAGTAATGCTTGGCAGCCCTTTCTGGTCTCAGTAATGTACTAGGACCCCACAGGCATCTTTAAAGATGAAAGGAAAGAGCTTAGTTGTCTTAATTGCCAAATCCTGATTGCATCCCGGGTCACACTGCTTTCCTTCTCCATTCCTTCAATGGAGACCAGAGTGCTGACTACCCAGTTATCCCTAAATACCCTTCCTCATTTTGGAGTGACCCAGCTGTCATGTCCCACTATCCCTACATTTTCTGTGCAGTTACAGGGGTTCTCAGGCACAGCACACCTGTCACAGCAAAGTACTGCAGGGCCATGGACACTGTAAAACTACTGAGCCACTGACTGTGCCACTATACTGTGAACTATACTGTTCTAATAAGGCACAGTAATTGGAACATGTGTCCAGGAGGCCTGTGTCTCCTGTACATGTTATCAGAACTGTCAGAAGTTACTGACATTGGAAAGCAGGAATTGTAGAAAAGCAAGAATTCATTCTCCAATAGAAGACATCAGTATTCTTATTAATACTATTGCCTATATAGGCAAAGAAAATTGGAATGAAAGGAATTGCTCTTGTTTTCCCAAATATGTAAAATGAGTGTAGTAAAAAACCCACATTGCTACAGCTGGCAATCAGTAGCACTGGCAATACAGGCTTGTCTTGACAAAATTACAGTAGCAATAAACAATGTCTTGCCTTAAATAGAAATTTTCTGCTTTTGAAGGTTTCTGCTTTTACTTGCACAGAGAGGCTGGGCTTTGCTAGTTTGTTATTTGACCCAAAGTCTTCTGTTGCATGCTATTAGGATTTGGTGAGGGGTTTTTTGTCAGCATTTCCTCCTCTAAAATGTAATATAGTTAAATAATAAAAATAAAACATTTTTTGGAGAACATACTTGTTTCTACACAAATGAGTCCATGAGAGTAAAAAAAGTAAAAATTAAAATATTTAAAAAATAATTGCTTTGATTTCATAACATAGTAATTAGTTGGCATTACCTGCTACATTTAAACATGAAATGAAATGTGTTTCGTGATTGAGATTCATGTCAAGCTCAGGGTTTTTCAGTTCTGGAGAGATGAATATTGCCATCTCAAACAAAGGGTATATGGTTGGAGCTACTCTTGCTATAGAAAAAGCAAAGGCATCACTAGGAAAGAGAATGGGGTAGACTTGGCGGTACATGCCACCTCCAGCTGCTCTCTCAGCAGCAGCATCAGTAAAACTGACTTCTTGTGCTTGGGAGAGCCAAAGTAAGCAGGAGGCCAAACTCATTGTGCTCTCCACATCCACTACCTGCAACTTTAGGAAACTGACTTAATGCCCTTGCACTGATTATATTATATGTTATCATTTCTCTTTTTCAGTGGCTAGCAAAAGAGAGAGTCATGGTGGACATTAACATCTTCATCTCAGAGAAATGCATAAATCCTTTTCCTGGCAAATTCTAAGCATTCCTCTGAAGGAGAACAGATGCTTATAGATGGAAGGTGAAAAGGACTATATAGATCTTTCATTATACATGAACTTATATATAATCTGTTCAATCTCTTGGTTTTAGGTTCTAGGTTTTTTTTTAGGATCCAGCATTTAGACTTCAGTATTCATATATCATTTTCATTAGTTAGTAGTCTCTGGACAAACAGAACAAACACTGGCTATTGATGAGGCATTCTCTGGGCTGTTTCTTTTCCCCATTTTTTTTTACTTCCAGAATTATGAGGAATATAACTATCTCAACTTGTTTCTGTTAATGCACAACAGAATTTAATTCAACATAGACCTGGAAAGTATTTTCTGTTTAACCACTTATTGTGCCACCAGATACTAGGCTGGAATTTTCAACAGGGACCACCTGAGGCCCACTTCTCCATGGCATTCTAAAGTCAACACACTTGATATGAAAAAGGGAAAAAGCTGTTAGCAGAGAGTTTGGGAACTGTTGGAACCTGAAACAAGTCCTTGCTGATGATCCAAGACCACCTGAATTTCATAATTCCTTTTTTTTGGATAAATTTGTTTCCAGAAAATACTGGAGGGAAATTAAACCTTTTGTTTCTGATTGACAGAGCTGGGTTATTTGGTTGGAGGCTTTCGTTTGTATGTTTATTTTCTTGTGTCTCTATATTTTTCTTTTTAAAAATCGCTACTTTCATTCTTTTGCCCATAGCTGCATTTTCATTTAGGATTCCCTCTGTACATTTTTTTCTTTTTTTCTCTAAATCCTAACTAAAAAGTTATCAGAAATAATTATTAAGCATATTTAAATTTTAGTGTGATTCAAAAAACACGATTGTGGATACTTCCTTTTCAATATTATGGCAGAAGGCTTTCTGAAATGCAGCAACATTTTGAAAGAAGAACAAAGACAAAAAAGCATAAACCAAAAAATTGACACCACCTTCCCCCCCACTAAACAATACCTTAGAGATGGAATATTGGAATATTTATCTTTACTTTTGGAAATAATTAAGAAAAATGGACCACGCTTAGCTCCTAGTGGTGAGGACCTATTACAGCACACAACTGGTGCCATTGATTGATACAGGTTCATAGAACCGGTATCCACTCCAGAACCTTTACCACTGAAACTTTCTCCATGGAGCCTAATGGGGGAAAGATGGTTCCAGCTGATATAGCCTTTTAAATTGTCGTATCAAAAGCATATATATACTGAAATGAAGAGACCAACAGTTTTTGTTAAGTCTCAAGTGTTGTGGTATTCATCCCTGGATGAAGGGATCGAATGTACCCTCAGCAGGTTTGCTGATGATACAGAACAGAGGGAGTGGCTGATCCACGTGAAGGCTGCTCTGACATTCTGCAGGACCTTCACAGGCTGCAGATTTGGGTGGAGAGAGTCCCAGTGGGGTTAAACAAAGGCAAGTGTAGCGTGCTGCACCTGGGGAGGAATTACCCCAGGTACCAGCACAGGTCAGGGGCTGATCTGCTGGAGAGCAGCTCTGCAGGGGAGGACCAGGGATGGTCCTTTGTGGATGGCAAATTGATATAAACCAGCAGTGTGCCATTATGGCCAGGATGGCCAATGGTATCCTGGGATGCATTGGGTAGAGTGTGGCCAGGAGGTCAGAGAAGGAGATCCTTCCCTTCTACTCAGTCTTAGAGAGGCCACATCTGGAGCATTGTGTTCAGTTCTGGGCTCCTCAATGCAAGAAAGACAAACAACTACTGAAGAGGGTCCAGTGAGGCCATGAAGATGGTGAAGGATCTGGAGCATCGCTCTTGTGAGAAGAGACTGTGGGAACTGCGCCTGTTTTGTCTGGAGAAGGGGAACATATTAATGTCTATAAATATCTCCAAGGTAGGTGTCAGGACTCTTTTCAGTGGGGCCCAGTGACAGGACAAAGAGCAAAGGCCGTAAACAAAAACACAGGAAGTTCCACCTCAACATGAGGAAGAACTGCTTTAGAGACATTCAAAACCCGCTGGGACAGGTTCCTATGTGACCTGCTTTACATGACTGTCTCGGCAGGAGTGTTGGAGCAGATGAACTTCAGATGTCCCTTCCAACCCTAACAATGCTGTGGTTTAGAGACTCAGAGAAGTGTGCAGGTGAGGGAGACATGCAGTGAAACATAAGAAATACTATTTTTCCAGCTCCCCAGCAAATCATAAGAAATATGAAAAGGAAGAAGAGAACTTCCAAGTAAAATACTACCTGCTTTACAACTGGTCTTGTTTTTGTTTTTTTTTTTTGTCTGGCAAAAGTGGCTTGGAAATATATATTAAAATTGCTTTTTACAGTCTAGCATATGTTCTCAGTATAGTCCAACAGAAAAAAAAAATATAGAGAAACAAACCAAGCATATTATTTGGAGGCAAATGTGGAAGAGATGATTGCAAAGGATAATTAGGAGTTTAATGTAGTGCATTTATTCTTCAAAGGTTTGTTATCTACTTAGGTCTGTACAGAATGAATTATAGATTATATATATGTAGGTGCAACATTTATACAATCTTATTTATATCAACTACCTTCTTGTCGTCACATATGGTTTTGTTCTTCCCAGGAGCCCTTCAAGTTTAGTTATGAGGATCACAGACTTTTCAATGGGATCAAAAAGAATGTCTGTTTTTCAGATAATAAATAAGATTATGAGTCTGCTTCTATTTCTATCCAAATCAATGTCAAGTCCAAGTATCAATGTGCAGAAACCAAGCTTGTGATCACATGGAACATCCATCCATGGCAGGGAAAGGAAGACCATTTCCTGACTGCTACTCCTGTGGTTTAACTAAAAACCTCCTCTTTGTCTCAAATTGTTGTCCCCTCAGTTGCACAGGAAGTTACACAAAAGCTTCACTAGGCCCATGACAAAAAAATTACATAGTTCTGCTTTCCTTTTGCTTTTGTTTATTTACTTAGCTGGTGAAATGGAACAAGATGATAATAAATGATCGAACAAGACTAAGACAGAGAAATGGTAACACTCCAGAAGTTCATGCTGTTGTACAGAGAAGCTGTCGAATGTTTGCAGCTAGACAAATTAATTGTTTCTGAGAGAACATTTATACACTGAACTTGGCGGGCTGTGAAATTTTAATGCATTTGATCCAGTGTATTAATCAAAATATACTCCAAAACAATACTTAAGTGAGGAATCACGATTCTTGTGGCTTTATGACCTTTCTGGAGTGCCCAGTGTAAGATTTTATTTATTCATCTCTTCATTGAGTTACTGCTTCATTTTTGAAGAAGCCTTTTTTTTTCCCTATCTTGTGGATTCCAAGATGTTCATCGCCAGACACTTTCTGATGCCAATCCACCTTCACAAAGAGAAAGCTCATTTTCATGAAGTTGTATTTTTCCCTAACGATACATTTTTGGAGTTGTGCTCTCGACTCTACATATTGCAGAGAATATGATTATAAGACTTGTCTTTGCTCTAAGCTAAATAAATCATAACAATTGCTCCAGCACTTTCCTAGTGGAATTTAGTCCAATCTATTTAACTTGTTTAAGGTATCTAGGTTGACTAGATTATATATTTCTTGCAATTCAATACTCCCTAACTTCATGGTGCTGCTCAAAAGGTAACTTGGATTTTCTGTGTAAAAACTTGCTTATACTTGTTTTATATTAACCTAGTTTTATTACATTCTTTGAAGTCACTGAAGTTTTATAAGTCTGCTGAAAGCAAACTGAGCACTGAATTCAAATTACTTATTCAATAAGTTATCTAGAATCCGTTTTAAAAAGGAGTCACAAAGAAAAGATGAGAGGTGCCAAATTTGGGTACAAATTACTCCTGGGGAGATTCTGATTGGATGCAAAAGGAAAATTTCTTTCACAATGAGGACCATCAGCCATTTAGAATGACATCTCAAGGGAAGTCCTGGATTTCCCAACAGTAGATGCTTTTGTGCAGCAGTCAGATTCCAGACATTGTTCTTGAATCTCTTTTTTAGAGAGCATATAGCAGTTCAGGACAAATAAAGGTAACAAAAATTGGTTCTATACCACCCACACATGCAATTTTGTTTATTCCAATTAGGAACTTTCTGTATCATGTGGTATCATACATGAGCAAATGATGGAACAACTGGCTGAAATATTGACCAGCTTCTCGCTTTCCAGTGACACATCTTTTGGGTGTTACAAACTCTTCTAGATACTGTACAGATTTACTATGACACCTGAGGTCCTGTTCTGTATTGAAAGTAGAAACAAAAGTCGCTGCTTCCTTCCTCTCTTCTCAATTTATTAAAAACCTAATCAGTTTTAAAAATGAGTAAAGATTTTAAAAAGTGAATGTGAAAATGGAAAAGTATTTACATACAACAGAAAACACACTTAGAGTAGAGCTGGCAGAGGCTAAAAAATTTTGGTCCTATTTGTGATGTGCTATTACAGTCTATATTTTAAGTTACATTTAACAGGTGGTGAGGAGGACAAAACTCTAACTCTTGTCAGGTGGTGGTACACCGGTTGAAAGTAGTTTGGGTAAAAAGTTGTAATAATAAAGTCAGAAGGTCACAAAAATATAGAATATTATAGGCAGACAGTGCCAGCCAAGCTACCATTATATCTTTTGACAAGTCAGTATGTAATTTTAGCTGAAAAATTTAGTGAGATTGAGGGAGTGGGAGATTGCTTTCAAAAGTCTCTGTGTCTCTTGTTGACATTCTAAAAAAAAAATTTTTTTATTTTTATTTTAAAAAGGGTTTTTATTTACCCCATTAAAAAAAAAAAAAAAAGGAAAAAGCACCTACACACTTGTGAAAAAACCCCCAACAAATAACCCTGAAGGTAAACATGAGCTAATGATCAATAATTAATAATTCTAACTTCAATAAGTGGAGAAAACTGGGGATAGGTATTGCTGATATTGCTCTAGTACAGCAAATCTGCAAACCAATCAGTTAAATCTTTGCTACTGAAAAGATTTAATGAGATTTTATAGAAATGCTAATTTAAATAGTTAGCATAAGTGAAAATTACCAAAATCACACTTTTTCAAACAGTTCATACGTGATGAACCAACAGACAATAGGCTGACTTCTGAAGCTTTTATTTTCTTAAAACAAGACTTGCTCTTGGTTGTTCACAATAATGTTTTATTCCTCTATAAAGTGACTACTCAAATATGGAGGCTAAGCTGTTAGTGACTCAGGTTCAAGTAAGGTAAGTCTAAACACTTTTACCCTGTCATGAACTTAAGTGTTTCATATTTTAATTGACAACATTCACATCGTTGAGCTTTTCATTTAGACTTTGATAAAATCTGCTCAGAAAGGCAGATGGCAGGCTGTTATTTTTAATTCACAAGCAATGTTAAATATATGCCATATGTTATAGAACTTTTCAGGCACAGCCTTTTGAATGCTATCACAATAAACTTACAAAATTACATAAAAGGGAAATCTGATAGAGAGCAACACCATTGCAGTTTACATTTTTGAGAAAGGAAATAAAAATGACCAGACTTCCTTCTTGCTAAAATATAATTATTCAAATCACCATACAATCATTGAAACGTCAAAATTGGTGCAGAAAGGAAGTATTTGTGGGCTTCTTTTATCTGTTGTTATGCATCTAGGAAAAAGTCTCTGCATACACTATATGCATTAACCATCGTAAAGAAAATGTTCGTGATGTTTTACACTATTGTACTTAGGCAGCTTTGTGTGGGGGTTAGTAATAGTAATGAAAAAAAATGGGCCAAGGCAAAAACAGATTTTAGTGTACTTTGAGGTCACAGCTGTTGTCAAAAGAGACATTCAAGTTACAGCTTCCCAAGAATGGGAGCTGTAGGAGCTGTGGGAGCCCTAGGAGCAATTGCAAGGCAACTCTGAAATATTTTCTGTTTAAAGAAAATATAGTAAGGGATAAATGGAAGCCCACAGCCTGCTGTAGCAAAGAAAAGTATGCCAGGCTTCAGTAGCTAGTGGGAGACCCATATTTGAAAATACTGCATCCAGCATGTTCCTGAATTGCACATGGACTTCTGGCCTGTGAGTTTCCAGGAGCAGCTCAAAGAGGCAGACAAGGTGGGATGTATAACAACAAACTTTTGAATTCAATGTGATACAGAGAGTGAGATCTCTCCCAGGGATGGAATAACAACCCTGCAGGTCAAAGCTGGGGCGAATGGTGTCTTAGGAATGTTTCTGCTTCTGAGCAGGGGATGCATCCTCACAAATCTAATGATTAGTTGTGCCTGAAGCTCTCCCTGGAGAGTCCAACAACCAGCACTGAAAAGGGAGTACATTCAACAGCTCCTGTGCACCCCTGATCAGTCTGGACTAGCATGGTGAAAGTGTCAGCTGGGCTGTAATGAGCAAGCATTGTTTATTTGGTCTTCTGTTTTGCATGGTAAAGTTGCTGGAATCCTGAATTTATTCAGCTGCTGAACACTGCTTGAAGCCACTAGAAGTGAAGCTTTAAAGTAATGGTATAAATGTATGTGCAGAATGCCAAGAACATTTCTATATAGTGTAGAGATGGATGAATTATTCATTATGAATTATTCATAACACAATTTTTGACATTTTTCTGGAATAAATTTCCATTTTTTTTTTAATTATTCACAATATCACCAAATAATTTCTGAACTTTTCATTACCGATCATCAGAATACTTTGGTAGGTTCTTGGTTTCTTTTTTCATTACTCATTTTATTCAATGACACCTGATTAATCCAGCCACTTCTGTAATTTTTAATATCTTAAGCCACAAAACCAGTAAACTAATGAGATCCAGCACTGCTATGAAGGCTGTTAGAGAAAGTGCATAAACATTTCCCTTTTAGAAATATTTCCTTTTGTAAACACTCTTGTACAAGACTCACAGAGGTAAATTTGGTTATAATTGATAGGTTTCTAGAACTTGCAGTAGTATTATATTTGAGTATTTGTCATTGAGACAACTACCAGTTGAAGTGGTTTCTGAAGTACTGGCTGACATTCATATTTCTTAAATTGAATTGATCTAAATCTAGTTTTCAGGTAAATGTGGGATTAGTAAATTAAACTCAGTGAAAACGTATGACTGCACAAGCTGAATAAGAAATAAATAAATTCAGAATCCGAAGCCATCTTCAGTGATATTCATCTATAAATAGGGGGAACAAAATTCAGAGCTATACAGAGGTTAGAGTCTAGAAATTGCATGTAAAGCTCTACAGAAGAAATCTACATCTTTTTATCAACCTTCTACTTGGTGTGCATCTAAGGAGCAAAATTGCTACTGAAACATCAGAGCTTTTGAGACTTACCAGTAAGCAAAACCAAAAAAAGGCAAAAAATGTCACAACAAGTAGCTCCAGTCAATGAACTTTAGGTCTGGTGGCAGCTTTAGACTACATCTGAGAAAAGCACCAGTCACATATAAACTCCCCTAGATGCTCTGGGCTAAATCCCATCCTTGCAAGTTAAGTGGTTGGGTGAACAAAAATAAGAATTAAAAAAAAAAGAAAAAAAAAAAGATAAGAAATACAACCTTTTCTTGCCCAGTTTCCATGGAAATGAAAGTGGAAAGACTGCTGGCAGTCAGTAGCTGAGTGTGAGAACTCTCGCTTGCAGATGTCAGTTCCTCACTCTTCGCTGAAAACTGCAAGTGTTGGTTTAAAAAATCAGCTGCAAATGATGTC
Organism: Certhia americana; assembly: GCA_018697195.1. Taxonomy (NCBI): domain Eukaryota; kingdom Metazoa; phylum Chordata; class Aves; order Passeriformes; family Certhiidae; genus Certhia; species Certhia americana. The sequence goes on from CM031878.1 coordinate 58,531,262, forward strand.
TTCAAAACTCTGTGGGTTTTTTAAAAAAAGTTGATAAACTAGTTTTAAAATGGGAGCATTTAAAATGTTAAAGTCATTACATTTCCATCCACCCGGCTGCTGAGACACATTCCTTTTATAAGCAAAAAAACCGGTGACTACATTTTCAGTTACAATCTTCTGGATTTCCCTTTGGCTCAACAGTTTGAGTTGATTACTTTGCTGAGTGTGCTGAAAGCCTTCCCCACTTAAAGGAGGCACATGGTCTCTTATTGGTTTAGTAAAGCACTCAAGGATCCTGTTTAGATATAGATTGCTAAAATTTTAAACATAACAGGGAAATGAATGGATCAAAATTTAAATCAAGATGTGATTATTTGCATATAATATCTTTCAAGTAAAGATTAATAACATATTTGAAATAAAGATTGAGAAACCTTCTCAATGTCTTGGGTCCAAACTGTGTGACAGTTTGGACCCAAGTTTACAGTTGTTAAAGTAAATGGCTTAATGTAACCCAAAAGAAATAAATATTTTTCCTTCTTATTACAAAAAAGACCGTACATATGTCAGTTATATCCAATGCACATTCTCTAGAGCTTACAAAAACTCGCCTCAATACATTTATTCCACACTGTATCTCAACAGGCAGTTTACTGTTCTTAAATACTACATGGAGAATAATGACTGTGAGGGATTTTCCTGAAGATCCGGTCTTAAAGACAGATAGGATGTTTTTTATGTCATGCAATATTTATTACAGTAATGCATAATTTTCCCTGGAATGACTGTCTGCTAGTGGGCTAAATGAGGAAGCAACTAACTCATTCACAAACAGCATAATTTGGAGCTGAGGCAAATAAGCAGCTGATCTTGCTTGTTCTGTACACTGAAGCCTTGAGACTAGTTTTCACTTTTTTCCTTACACATTAATTCAGATTTTGTAGCTGCTGTGGCAGGTGGAGTATTTTATTCTCATCTCATTAATCAGGTGTGGGTTACTTAGGAAACTCTATAAATACCTGCTCAGGAGAGCAAGACAGTATAATCCATAGCAAACCAGTTGTAGCACCATGAGGGTGCAATGGAACCAAGTCCTTGGTGCATACTCCATATATTGTGAGGCATCAGTGAGGGAAGCTGTATCACTTATACAGGGAACAAGATTGTCACTTAAACCATGTGAATGTAAGAGAACAGAAGGCAATACTGTAGTAAACTTTCTGATTGAATGGTAATGACTATAGCTGAGTTTAATACACAAAGTCTCCCAGTCTCTGCTTCATGGTCTGACTCAGAGAAGCTATTGTTTTAGTTCTCTGAACTGATGCAACACGCAATCATGGATTTTTCTTTTTCTCATTTTAATTTATAAAAGAAAAATAGAAGAAAATTTTCTACAAGCTTTTATTTTACTCCCCCCTTTTAAGCTATACTGATTTCAAACTACCAAGGATAATCAGCAATTCCCCAGAAAAGAGATTTAGTTAAGTCATTGTATGCTTATTTGGTTGTAGGCTTATGTATGCAGAAGCCCTTGAAATGACAATAAAACCACTGCTGCAGAGCAGAGGAACTTCACTGGTGGAATTCTGCAGGGCTCCACCCTAGGGCCAGTTCTATTCAACAACTTCAAAAACAACTTGGATGCAGAACTGGAAGTAACACAAAGTTTGTTGATGACACTAAACTGTGAGGAAGTGTCCAAACCCTCAAAGGCAGAGAGGCCCTGTAGAGTGACCTGGATAAACTAGAGAGATGGACAATCACCAACCTTATGAAGTTTGACAAGGGCAAGTACTAGATGCTGCGCCTGGGATGGGGCAACCAGGATGTACAGACACAGTGGGAAATGGGAGGCTGGAGAGAAGGAATGCAGAAAGGGACCTGGGGGTTCTGGTCAGTGGCAAGCTGAACATGATCCAGCAGTGCTCTGGCAGCCAGGAGGGCCAAGTGTGTCCTGGGGGGCATCAGGCCCAACATGGGCAGCCGGGCAAGGGAAGGGGATTGTCTTGCTCTGCTCTGCACTGGGGGAGCCTCACTGCCTGGCAGAAAATCCAGTGCCGGGGACAGCTTTTAAAACAGACATTAACCTGTTAGAGAGCACCTAAAGGGGGGCCCAGAGGATGGCAAAATATCTGGAGAGGAAATCTTTTGAGGAGTGGCTGAGATCCTTTGCTTTGTTCAGTCTGGAGAAGAGGATACTGAGGGGAGACCTCATTGTGGTCTTCGATATCCTCATGAGGGGAAGTGGAGGGGCAGGAAATGGTCTCTTTACTCTTGTGACCAGTGATGGGACCTGAGTGAATAGCATGAAGCTGAATCTGGGGATGTATAGGTTGGATATTGGGAAAAACCTTTTCCCGCACAGGGCTGTTGAGCACTGGAACGTGCTCCCCAGGGAAGTGGTCACAGCACTGAGCCTGTCTGAATTCAAGAGGTGTTTGGAAAACACTCTCAGTCACATGCTGTGATTCTTGCGTAGGAGCCATGAGCTGGACTTAATGATCCTGATGGGTCCCTTCCAACTCAGAATATACTGCTGTTTCGTGATTCCTGACACACTCTGCCTGCAGAAGAAGGTTCTGAGGGCATACATATTGAATATGAGGACATATTGCATATGAAGACAGCATATTGCTTTTGCTGGTTTTTTGACAGCAGGTGTTTAGAAGATATTTTGTCATGTATGAACTTCCGGTGAGAGGGATGAAGCTGCCAAGTGACCTAACTAGTCAGGAGTGGTGTAGTTTAAACCAAGTTCATAGACTGTAGTCAAAAAGCAGTTTTCAAAAAGGAGACAGAGATCTCCTTCTTTTTTTCATCATACACTACCTCAAACTTACCAGTTCTCTACACACATTTTGTTATCATTGTATTCCTGTTCTCATTCTTCCTACTTGTTAGGGCTTCTAGTCCATTCCCTTGAAACAAACATTTCTTTAAGTGATGCATGTGATGAGATGGGTCAACATATCTACTCCTGCTTTTTTACCCCTGATTTGTGGAGATAGGTGCAATTAACCAGCATGGACCGCAATGATTTTTTTGAACTGTATTTTCTTACAGCAAAGATGAAGCTCACCTTCCCTGGGTGGGTGAGCTATGTCATTGTCCATAGTAAGACCAGTCACTGTAGGTGATTCAGGCATTTGTTTCTTTCCTGAGGCTTATTGAAACTGTCTTTATTCTTGACAGTCAGTGTTTCCAACTAAAATGCTTTTTTTCGTCTCTCTTCAGACTGTCTTCCAAGCCATTTGTAGCTCTTCTTCATTGTTCTCTCTCTTCTAGACCTTTTGCATTCCTTGTTTCCTCATATTTTTTTAGTGGGAATCTTCCATTGACACTGCAGTGATGTTTTGTCTCCTCTTTTATATACCTTTTATATGTTCCCTGTATGCTTAGCTTACATATTTGTAGCCTGATACTGTAGCTTAGCTCTGGTATTTCCCTAGGCATGAGGACAAAATCTTCTAAAAGTCTCCCTGTTGAAGGTCTGAAGCCTTATGATATCTTGGTTCTCCATAGGAACCAACATTGGAACCAGACCTCTAGGATATTTTTTTACAAACAGAACACAGGCCTCTTCTGAGGGGAGGAGATACTAGAAGTTGCCAGAATATTACTTTATCTATTAAGCCTCTCATTGGGGAATCTTTGTGAGAGATACAGATTTCCAAAGTCCATAGAAATTGTATATGTGCCATGTGCTGTATTTTTTGCGTTTTTCACCCTGTCAGCCATAAGGATCCACCTTATGGTCCACCTGTGCACCATAAGGATCCTTATTAAATGAGGTAAACCCTGTTTTATGCCCTTAACCATGTCTGGCTCGTCATGCTAGCACCAGAGAAAAAAGCACCACCATGAATGAAACCTTATTTTTGAAACACCCTTCTCTCAGCTGATTTTTAGGAGGCTTTTCACAATCTGAATGCAGCATTCAGGAAACTAAGGAAGTAATGTAATCTGATTCCATGCTCTGAGGTATGAAATGACTTTTTGCAGGTGGAAGGGAATAGCTCCCCATCCCAGACCTATTCTTTACAATATTTCTTATTTAACTAAACATAACTTTTGAATAAGTCTGCAACAGGAGACAATACAGGACAAAGGGACATGCCTAGTCCTCACTCAGTTGACTTGGTGTGACCAGGGAGTTGATACAGCATGGTTTATTATAATAGGAGTGTTGCAGCTTCCAGAGGTTTTCTCATCTATTTTATGGTTTTCCAATTTGTCTGGCTGCCCTGTTTCCTTCTGTATAACCAGTTATTTGCAGAGGTGGTACTGCCAGCTGATGATATTGACATTTGGCTGACGTAAATTAATTTACATCATTAGTCTGATTCTTAGTACTCTGTTGCCCTCAGAGCACTGATATTAAACAGTGAGATCATAAAATGAGCTGAAACTCATTGCAAAAAAGTAGTAACTTCCTAAGAACATGATTTCCTTCTCTGTACATAAACTTGTAGTTCACTTTTTCCATGACGTTAAGAGTCAGTAAGAATTAAGTATACATTGCAAACAAAATTTTTAAGGTATTTATGTGACACATTAGACAATTTAAGCTTTAAACTAATTTCTTACTGCTCCTATAAGCACAGTGCAATATGACAGAAACCCTTAAAAACTGTGATGATGAGTGACAAAGAATTCATATTCACCTAACATCTGAGATTAGGAAAGATCACAACACGAAAAACTATGTATAAAAAATTACCAAGTAGCATCACCTTACTGACAGATCAAAACTTCAAGAGGCACAACTATTTATGCTCCTATTCTCCTCCACACTCTCCCTTGCTCAACTTTTTATTTATATCAAATATTTCATACATCTGTAAAGTACTGGTTATCTACATGATGGTACAGCAGGAGAATGAATGGGGTTGCAATTGCTTGATATCAATATGCAAGTAATAAATATTGGGCTGATGCTTCATATATTGACAGTATAATTGTTCCTTTTTTTTTTTTTTTTTAATCCAGCGATACATATACATTAATCAGGTGCTTTGTAATATTTTTTTCTGACCTGAAAACCTTCCCCATTCTTCTGCTTCTCATCCAACATTCCTAAGCACAAAGATCCACACAATACTGAGATTGAAGGAACATTTCCATCAATTTCAGTAGAATTAAAAAAAAAAAAAAAAATCACAAAATTACAAGCATGTAATGAAACAGTACGCATTTAAATTTTAATAGAGATGGAAGAAACATTGCTCTTATTTATGTTCCATAACCCCGATCTCCCTGAGATAATCAAAAACACTTTTCCTACTCTTTCTTTTATTGGGACTGTGAAGGAAAAGGGAGACAGAAAGATTCTTTTGAAATTTGTATCTAAAATCTTGGAGCCTGTTACAAAGTCTTTAGTGAACATAGGCCCCTGTGATGAAATTTTGCTTAAAAACTGTTAATCTGAACTCAGGAGCTATGTGGTTCACAGCAGCAGCCACTACCAATTTGAACTGATTGGTGGTGCACATTCCTAGCTGTGTTACTTTTGCTGTTTTCTTCCAACTATTTGTATCTAATTTCTCAGATGATTCAGGCTTGCCTAAGTTTTGGAAGAAATCTAGCTCTATTTTATTAAGACAGGAACTTGAAAATAGTACTTTGATTAACTATCCGTGCCCTGCATCTGCAAGGCTTCTTCAGTCAAATGCTCCATTACAAGCCTGCCACTGTAGCTCATGACTGTGATCAAATGTCCCAGCAGAAACTTCTTTAGGCAGGCAGCACCAAAACTACATCTTCTGAGCCAATGCACCCAACCAGATTTCATACTGACCTTCCCCCAGGAAACGGAGAACTTTTCTTATAATTTGCATACAGCTGCAAAGTGTCGCTCACTGCAGTCTTGAAGTTTCCCCCATTAGCTCCTTGCAGCATTTTAATCAATAATTTCTAATGGCAAATGACAACAGTGAGAAAGGCCACCCTGCTAACTGTAGGAATATCATAAAAATTGAGAAATAAACAAGAAATGTCACAAGCTTTCCAGTGAATGTTCCATGACATACTGTTTGTGTTAGACCGTTAATCAGTCTTGATTCTATGATAAATTTGAATACTAATCCCTTCTGAATAGGGATTAAGCTTCAGCGTGTAGAGGAGGGATTCATTAGAATTCATCTCATCAAGACACCGCTTGAAAAAAGTTGTACAGCACTCTGTACCTCAGACCTTTCAGTGCTGACAACCAATTGCCAAACCACCACCGAGTGGCTAAAATCAACAAACTGTAACTTATGTATGCCCATATTTTCTCCATCAGAAACTGATGATGTTGTGTTGTTGTCTGGAGAGGACTATCTTTAGGCAAAATGCTTTCTGGTTAGTTACACTAGACAAACCATCAAACAGTCCTGAAAAAGGTGACAATAAGTAAGGGAAATTCAGTGGAGATCATGTTGACAGAGTATGAGCATGAGTGTTTTGAGGCCCCATCTGTTGATTTATGTATCATTGGCCCACTAATTTCACTATTGTGCGGGCTCACAATAGTGAAATTACTTCATTGATTCAGCATGAATCAGACTATGTATTAATGCATTGCTGGAATGCCCTTTCCCAGGAAACATACACACTCTGGAATAGCTTTGACCTTCTCCAAACCGTATTCATGCAAAGGCAATGGTGGTTAATGCAAGATGTGGTGTGTGCTTAAAAGCAGTTTCTATTTCTTTAGCTACAGGGTAGAATCAATGAGTGTTTTGACCACGAAATTAGTAGGGCAAACTCTCCAAACTTTTAGGACTCTTTTCTGTGTCAACTCAATTGGCATAGCTTTGATGAGCACATGGATATTTACAGATCTCATAAGCTGAATATACTTGGAGTAGTCCACAATGCACTCTGCTGTTGCAGGGGAAAATGTCAGCAGGCACTCTTAACTAAAATGCTTTGTTTACTGCAAGTTGTGCATGGCTATGCAGCAGTTACAGTCCTGCATGCTATACAAGTGCAATATGGCCATACTCAGGGACTCTCTCACAAATAACTCCCTTTCTCTGCCTGTCTGACAGTGCCCCAGAAAAGCAGTAGATGAAGAACTAAGGGCAGAACAAAAGTAACCTTGAGACAGGTCATTATTCACAAGTTTCAGCTTGTAAGGAGAGCTTCACAGTCCAAGTCTCAGTCATTATAAGCAGCAGACGTGTTACTAATTAATTTTGAAATGTGTGTAAAAAAAATCAAACAAGAATTCAGATGTAGAATCCTAACACTGTCACACCAACTGTTGTTGACCACTTTTGCAGGGACTGCAAGCTTCAAAATCAATGTGCTGATCTCACTGACCCTGTGAGGGTGTTGCTTCATCTGGAACATTAGATATTGACCCATCTGGGTTTTGTACCGTTGACACACTCTTCAATATATTCCCATCTTTTGAAGACAACTTAAACCTGAAAGTATTTTTTCAAAGAGAGAATAGAAGCCATACAGCATGCAATTTGCATGGGAAAAAGAAGAAACATCACAGTCTATGAAAATTTCCATCCACATCACTGTAAAGCTGTTCAGAAGTAACTGCTGGAAACAAGAACCATGACATGGTTGATGCTAAAGTAAATAGTATTACTAGATATCACCTTTAGTATTTTTAGTTAGATTCCTGCGAAAACCTGAAGCTTTTGCACTGATATAGAATTTTTGTTTTTTCAGTCAAATATCACTTTTATCCCCAATGATTAAAATAGTATTGTCTATTTTCCTTGCCTGTGACACATGAAAGAAAGATGGGTTATCTTTGAGGCTGGATAGACAGTGTCATGCAAAATGAAATGTACTGCAATGACAACTGTTAAAAAAATAACCCAAAATCACTGGTAAAAGTGCATGTATGGAAACTTAGATGAGTTGCATCCAGAGATCTTGGGATTATTGAGCATAGGTAAGGATTCTATACTTTGAGTGTCCTAGCAAGAACATCTGTTTCATCCAAGACCATACCTACATCTGGATGCTGCATACAATTTTTAAAAGAATTCAGTCAAACATTATGATGTAATTTCTGCTTCAACATGTTGAAGACTTTCTCACAAACCCTTAAAATAGAAGGCTTAAAAACTTCCTATCTCGAGAAAACATATTAAAAGGAAACTTATTATTGAAAAAAAAAAGCTTATTTAACATGAAAATATGTCTCACAAAGCTTGCAGTATTTACTTATTGCACTGGATTTACCTACCAGGGTGCTAAAGCTAACACTAGCTTTTCACAGAAAAAGCAGCTACAAAACTGCAAAGGCCCTTAAATACTATCTGTTCTGGTCAATGTACTGGCACATTTTCTACCCTACAGATTCAGTGACAGTAAGAGCCCAACTGGGGGCATGAAGAAGAAAGTCCAGGAAAGGTGTGCTAGCTGGCACGTACAGGGCAAAGGGTCTGCTCTCTCTTAGAAGTGAAATCTGACCATGGTTGTTGACTCATCAAATATTGTCACAAGTCAACTCTGAATGTGGATTTTGTGGCGAATTCAAATTGTGGCTAATCATACAAGAGACAGACAAGAACAGTAATTCTTTCTGCAGTAAAGTCAAGCTTTCTCTTGTTATCAGAGATGAATTCTAAGAAATGTCATGCTCATTGTATTATCTTTCTGTTTTTCCCATTCTAGTTATACAGCTCTAATGTCTTTCAGAAGGCACATATATGAAATCTTGTATGCTGTGTAAGTTTTGCACTTGAAATTTGATTAATTTGTTCAAATACATTGAACAGAGGTTTTGTTACAACATAGGAAAAAAAGATTTCCTGTAGTACATTGGAGGGTGAAATTTAGTGTATGAGAGTGAACTTTAAACAGAGACTCAATTGCTAAGAGGTTGGTTCAAAAGGGGAACTTCATAACCATCATTTCCTAATGGAATATGCTTCAAGATGTATCTGAAAATCCCACGTTATCCTACATTAACACAGTGAAAAAAGCTCTGTAAGATTATCCAACCTTTCTCTGTGCTAACACAATTTGACAATATTCTTGAGAACATCACCAGTTCAATATTGAATGATTTATATGTTGAAAACTTTCCCATACTCTTCGGAGACTTGCAATCCACCAGACATCACTTCCAGAGTAGTGTTCATGATCCTGATCCTTCTCCCAGCTTTAATCTAATACCCTTAAATTAGTTATGTTTCAACACCTGTGAGCAACAACCTCAGTTCTGTGATAGTAGTTGCTGTCTACTGTTCATAAATGGCTTGGGTTTTTTTTATCATTTGCACTTAGTCAGTCAAGCTATATACAAGCAACTTGTCAATTCTCCCTTGTAATTCTCCTCTTTTTGTCCTGCTGATCTTCAAGCTTTTCTTTTTAGAATTTCCTTCATATGGCAAGTGAGTCTCCCAAAGTGCTAGAGATCTATAGGCACTGTAATGTATTTAGAATTATTTGCTCTATGTATATTCCTGTATTGGTAGGTCAAAAATTATCAGTTTTTGACTGTGAGCTTTTCCAGGTTAAATCATGGCTGAGCATCTAATCTGTTTTGGAATGGTCAAGGTGTTCTATCCCAACACTAAATTTTCTTGGAATTAAAATATGTGAAAGTGGTTAGGAGCACTCAGAAAAGCAGCAGACCACTCAGGTGGCTGTACTCTTCCCTCAGATCTTAGGAAAACCTTTTATTTTCTGTCTGATGGTAGAAATCTGGATGGAAAGTCTGGAACACCCTAGGTTTTCTGTCCACACGTGGTTATTACTTTTCTTGACTTTTCTCCCTTGCACAATTCCTGCTGAGCTGTTCTGCACTGGCCATTTCCCTGGAAGAGGAGTCTATTAAGCCAGTATTTGCTACCAGCCACATAACAATTCTCCTAGTTCAGGTAAATACTCCATACAGACCAGCACCATGGCTATTATTTAAAAGGGGCTGAGACAGAGATGAAGCTATGTGCCATGGTGATGAGGTGAAATTTAAGAGTTTCACTCTTTCCTAGCTGTGTTCCCCTTCTTCTGACTAATACACACCACTTGCTCTGCAGGGACTGAGATCTTGATCACACTAGGAAATGGACTGGTACTGTGCCCAGCTGTAAGCATTTACCATAAGTACCTAAAGAGGGATAATCTCCAGCTGGATGGAACATGTCTGGGTACAGGATGGGCAGCAGAGGTGCAACTCAGCATCTGCAGCTTGCCATACCTAATAATGGCCTGGGCCATCTCTAGGTGAAAGTCCCTCTGGTGTGTGCTCTGCCCAATACACAGGTAATGCTGCTGCCCAGGGAAACAGAGAGCCACAAAGCAAAATGTGGACAAGTCTAGTCTGAAGAACATAAAAGGCAAAAGTGTATCTGCCTGAAGTAAAGGCCTGGAAAAGAGTAAGATATTTTTGATCTAGATGTTTTCTTGATATTTTACCTGTTTAACAGATCTCAAAGGATGCATTTTCCAAGTATTTTTCCACTCTCTATGAAACCCATGTATACTTCTTGTATTCATAATACTGTTCCTCAGGTTTACTGGCGAACCTAAAAAGGTTTACACTCACTTCTACATATTTTACAGTAGATTATCATACAGCTGAAATTGCTGACAACAATTAAGTTTATTGCTGCTGTTTCATGATTGGTTTGTAAATGCTTCTGAATTTGTCATATGTTAGCGATTTGGGCTGAAGTGTTTAATTTTTTTTTTTTTTTTTGATTATATTAAAGAACAAGTCATGCTTGCTTCAGCAAGATTTATTGAAGCACAAGTATATGGCTTCACTCATAAACAGACTGTCAGCTATTGAAAAAAGAAAACCATATAGGAATTCCATCTTTAATACCTGGCCAAGAAAGATGACAGATAGGGAAGTATACACTTTTTACCAGAGTCTGACATTTTTCAGGACATGGGGAAAACATGCTTTCTCATACAGTGAAAGTGCAACATATTTTTTAAAAAAAATCTTCACTTTGATGACAGTCAGCAGAGAGTTAACAGCTAAACCCTAAGTGCTGAAAGAACCTGGGGTCTGGGAAGAAAATAAATAGCTTCTGACTGTGTAATTAAGGTACACACATGAGGGATGACCTGGTGGGTTGACCCTATCTGAATGCCAGGTGCCCACCAATTCCTCTCTATCACTCCTTTCCTCAACTCAACAGGGCAAAAAAAGATAAAATAAAAGGCTAATGGGTTGGGTTAAGGGCAGGGAAAGAGCCCTCACCAACTGACACTATGGGACAAACAGACATGACTTGAGGAAATAAATTACAAATTTATTATCAAATCAGAGAAGAGTAATGAGAAAAAACCCCTATGTGGTCTCTCTGTCTCTGCTGCTGCTGCCTCCTTGTGTGGAAGGCTCCTCACACTCCTTCCCTGCTCCAGTGTGGGAGAAAATCATCTATGGACTTATCCAAGGGGAGTCCTCCCCATGGGCTGTGGTTCTTCACAAACTGCCCCAGCATGGCTTTCCTGTGGGGCAGCAAACCTGCTTCAGCATGGGCTTCTATCCATGGGTCCACAGGTCTTGCCAGGAACCTACCACAGCATAGATTTTCCATAGCATCACAGCCTCCTTCATGCAGCCACCTGCTCTGTGTGGTGCTCCAGAGCTGCAAGTGGATCTCTGCTCCCCCTTGGGCTTTTGTGGGCTGCAGGGATGCAGACTACCACACCCCAGTCTTCACCAAGGCTTGCAGAGGAGTGAAGATTTCCCCTTTTTCCTCCACCCCCCCACAAGCTGCTACCTCAGATTTAGGGGGATTGGGAGAGGGGATTCAAAAGAGGCCCCTTACCTCAGGATGTATTCCAAAGCTTTATTCTCAATGAAGGGATCCCAGGAGGCAAGGAGGGAGCACATGGAGGAAGAGGGGTTTTTATCTCCTTTGGGGTTGGGGTCAGATTACCTGGCCGAAAGCCATAGGTCAGAGTCAAGGGGCAGGTAAATCAGGCCAGGTTACAGTCTCTGGGGGAGGAGTTTTTGAGGAGAGGCCATTCCCTAAAAGGAATGCAACAGAGAGGTCTCTGCCGAGCACCTGGAGTACCTCCTGTCTGTCCTTCTCCCCTGACCTTAGTATATGCAGCGCTGTTTCTCACTCTCCTCTCTTCTGCTACAATTTTTTCCCCATAAATACTTTATCCCAGATCTTCTGCTTCTGGTGATGATGGGCACAACCAGCCCAGCAGTGGTTCACCTCGGAGACCTCTGGCATTGGCTCTACAGGATATGGGGAAAGCCTCTGGCATCTATTCAAAGAAGCCACCCTTTCCAGCCCTCCAGAACCAAAAACATGGCATGCAAACACAATATGAATGAATTAATAGTGCACATGCCACTGTCCCCCAGCACTTTTCTGTGCTTTACTTTACTGACTTACTTGTCCTGCAATGCAGTTGTGTTGTAATTAATAAATATCTGTATGAGCCCAAGGCTTGCATCCTTCCCTCAGTGGCTGTGAGAAGACATCTTTGCCTGCTTTTCTATTTGCCACCTGTCATTATTCTTTGTACGAAATGATTATGGTACTTCAGTGGTAAAACTTGTCTTTACATAGTTTGAGGTTGCTTTTACTTGTGGTATCTCCAGCCTTTGGTGCATTTTCTACAGTAGTGCTGGAGAATTATAGCAGAACATAACATTCTTGAAGATTGCTCTCTGTTTGTCTCAAAGAAACACTGGAAAACACAGCCAAAAGTGGAGGGAGCAAGAGTATTTGAATAATGTTGTAGTTTGCACACTTCTATGCTCTCCAAAGTGAATGATTTTTGCAGACACAGAGCTCTTAGTTCATCAGCTTTATTGAAATCTGAACATATTTCTAGTTAAGCTTCTTCTATGGCCTAGAAGAAGACAATACTGGAAAAGTGTTTTTGTTGGATGCATTTTTGTGTTGTATTCATCACTTTATTTAAGTATCTCAAGCATATTCAAAATTGTTTCTGTGATACTTCATTTTAATATGGGGCTTTTTCTCATTCATACTATTTACTATTCCTTGGCCAATGCCAAGACATGGCACAACATCTGTGAATTTAAAGTCAGACTACCCTATCTATACTCAGTCAGCAATGTAGTGTTGCAATCAAATTTATACAATGCCACCCTTCAGAAGATTTATAATACAGTGGCATTATTACAACATTTATGAAGCTTCTGTGCCAGTTAATTTTCTTTCCTCAGAAAGAAAGACTGTTTCTCATCATTAGTGTGAAACTGCATGAGTTTGGAGAAGAAATACTATTCACTATTAAAGGTAAAGCAAGTAACAGACATAATTTATTTGAGGTATAGTATAGTAGTCTTACTTTATTTATCAATTGAAAAATATTAACAAATACTGAAAAATATTTACATGTAGAGAAAATCTTGGAATACATGGAAATGAAAAAATTTGTAGCAAATATTAGACAGTGCCATTAAGAGATTTTTTTTCCCTGTATGACACAGAAGTGAATATCAAAGGAATGAGGTGAGAGTTTGATTTCTTTCAGTGTGATACATTGGCAAGAAGTTTGATAAAATATTGCAGGTGTTTTTTAAACACCTCAGCTTTATTCCTGGGAATGCAATATTGAAATTGGGGCATTCACAAAAGCACTGACACTAAGCTCTTCAGTATTGTTAAAAATTTGAATCTAGTCAGTTGCATATATTTTTTAATCACATCTCCTTGATTCTTAGCTGTGTGGTGCCAAATGCACTCAATATATCAGTGGGATAGTCAGGGATGAAATTAGCTCTCTTTTTGTGCTACTTAGTCACTTGTGTTTTACATCTCCCATATTTCAAACTACTTACAAGCAGTCTTTAAAATCATCTTTAAAGAGAAGCCAGTGAAAATGTCTAATAAATTGTATTGACATGATCATTAGTACAGAAAAGTGAAACTTCTGGATCTGAACCCATAAATATCAGACTTCTATAAATGAGAATGTATGTTAGCTACACACAATTTGGAGAGAGAAAATTATCTTTTTTTATTCCTTATTTCAGTGGTTTTATTTATAACATTCAATAGGTAGATTCTTCAGTCAACCTGAAATAACTAAGAGAAAAATTAGACTCACTATTTCTTTTCTTAACAACCACAGAATAAAGCAGCCAGAAGTGTGCTAGTGGTACAGAGGACAGCTAAATTATCTGTTTTTTGTGGGTAGAAACTACCCAAGGAACACCATAAGTCCTTGAAAACATACTGCGTGGAATTCCTTTTGCTTCATTAGAAGGAATGAAAGGCATTGGTATCATGTCTATATCAGCTCAAACAAATACCTTGACTTCACTAATTAACATTTTTCTGCTCTTTTCATCCAACCAGAAAAGACAGAAATCTGTTTTAGCAGGATTGAGCCTGATCGTATCTCTTTCATTTTGAAATCCTTGTCAATGTTAGCATGCAAACTTGAAATTTCAAGTGTCAGAGAACAACTCAGAGGAAATTAGTTAAAGTGAATTTGTTGCCTAATTTAAAAAGGAGTTATAAGTTTCTATAAGAAGATTAATACTTTCCTCATTAACTAACTGGTTTTGATTTCAAATGAGAGCCATGAGCGCTGTCTCTTTCCAGATATGAAAAGACAACCTTAAGAAAAGAGAAATATCTCCATGTCCTCTGTGTAATTTTTTCAGCTCCCTGAACACAGCATATATTTACTACAAGACTGGACTTATGTGGGACCATCAATTGTATGTAACACTATCTAGCTTTCAATAAGAAGTTCTGCAAAAACAGACTCTCCCCTGCTGCCTTAATTTAAACCAACACATGGAATACATGGTGTTAATAAAATACATTATGATATTTTGGGCTAGGTTTGGTTTCAGAAATCATGTGAAATTTGTAGAAGATTAATTCCGTAGTACAGAAGAACGGTTCTGAAGTTTAAATCTCAATTAATTTGTACATGTGGCTGGAGTTTGTGAATGTAGATGATGAGAACTTTGGTCTAGCAGTACAGCATTTTGTTAGATATGAAATTCAAAACAGAAATATCCTTAGAACTCGTGGTTTTATTTTCAGAGTACATTCTCTCTTTGACCTTGATTTTTGATTCCTAATGTTATCACAGTTTGGCAACTTCTTGTGAAAGATCTGCGACTGGAAAGCAAGTTAATAGTACAAGAGTTCACAATTAAAAAAAGCCATTTTAAAATGGGAAATATTTATCTAAAATTTGTTTAGATGCAAGCACTTTCAGATGATGGAGCTGTCTGTAGCATTGTTTGCTATTGCTTACTGAGTGTACTCGTGTACTGTATGGGAAGCTGTGGGTTTAGGGACATGACATGTTAATTGTAATATCCTCTGTCTAGCAAGGTCCAGGAGCTGCAAGCTGACCGTGGAATCAAAGAGGTTCAACACTCTCCTGAACACTACTTATCTGCTGAGCTGATTGAATAACCTGATAATGTACAGGAAATGTGTGGTCTGACACAGATAAGTTAGCAATGATTTTTGTGGTCCTACTTTTAAAGGAAGTTTTAAGAGTGCACTACAAAATTATGTAGCCAATGACATCGCACAAAAAGAACTGCAGGAACCTTTATTGCAAAGAGTATTGAATATAAGCAAGATGACAAAAATTTCCTCTTGGCTGATGTTTGATAGCTTAACATAACAGTGTTAAATACCTTTACACAAATATTTAATTCTAGGTATATGCACAAGGTACGTCTAATCTGGCTTTTTATGAACTCTGGTAATCACTGAATTCAAGTTACTTACCATAACTGTCATTGACAATCAAATGCTTCCCACTCTCGAGCAATTTTCCATTTCCTACTTTTTTATAAAAGGAGTCTATTGTAAGAACCTACACTGCTCCATCCCCGATAAGAATATCTTCATTCTAGCACCCAAAGGTAGGTTTCCTTGGCTGCATGCAGACCATTACTGGCATGTTCCCCTTTTCTATGAGTCACCTTAGAGCTACTTCACACTTCCTCACTTTGTGTGGGGACACTGAGATGAGAAGAGAGCAGAGTGTGACTATGAGTTTCCACATTAAAATGATTTACTTCGTAGAAAAACTGTAGTGAGTTGGGGACAGGAAACTAATCCTCATTTTTGGAGATGAAAAATATGTACAGGGAAAGATTTGGGCCATTTCTCGTGTATGATCACATATTCCCTCTGAATTCAGTGTATGTTTTTTGTTTAAATAGGCTGTTTTCTCTCAAGCCTGTTGATTTAAATTTTTGGGACATTGGACCATGCAGTCTGCATGTTATCTTAGTTAAAAAAAAAAAAAAAAAAGGGTAATTCTAAAAATAATTAATCTGAAATCTGTGGAGCTCTACAACCAAGAAGTTACAGAGGTACTGAAGGATTTTAAGAAGTCTCATCTTTTTTTTTTTTTTTTTTTTTTTTTTTTTTTTT
>CM031878.1:58547680-58633681 GCA_018697195.1 Certhia americana
AGCAATAAAGCATTTTTTTAATTGAAACTGATGAAACTGATTTATCTGGAATCCATTAGATTTCTAATTCCAGCTAAATCAGGCTGCCATCTTAAAAGAATGATAAATGTTAATGAGAAAACAGATGAGATAAACTAAAACATGTAAACAAATTATATTCTGCAATATTGGACTTGATGATCTTGGAGGTCTTTTCCTACCTTAATGATTCCATGAATATTTTTTGTTAGATTAAATTTAACACCAAATTATAATTAAAGCAGCAGGTTTAGTATAAAGTTCCATGTTTTGTGTCCATGTTGTGAACATTGCTAAAATCAGGTCACATATAGATGTGGGGTGTAAATTATTTTAGGTAAAGTGTCACTTGTAATGAAATCATGAGGGTGGTATTTATGGCAATTTTTTTAACTGGGAAGCAATGGTGACAACGTGATCGTGCTAAAAACATCAGGTGATTCACCCTCAAACTGAGTAACATGGGTAGAGGGCTAATGTTTTCCAGTGTGAGGGCATGCTCCTGAAGTGGGTAGAGGACATTGACTGTCCCAGAAGGACCACGATGAGAATAAGCTTAGCATCTGTCTGAATAAATATGATATTCATTGCCAGGCCATGGATGGGCTGGTAGAGAACTTATGGTATCTGCTATTAGAATAAATAACAAGAGAGAAAGCAAATGGCCTGTGCAGGACATGTGGCTGTATGGTAAAAATATTGGCAAACATTGACGATTTCTTTGCATTTGCTCATCTCATGCAAAAGGAGAAAAAAAAGACACCAGGTTTCTCTGCACTCAGTTAATTTTGTTGGGGAAGTACACATTTTGTCACATTCATCTTGGAATTTACATCTTCCACTTTACCTGGAAGCAAGGAGATCATTTTCTATGGTGTCTGGTCTCTCTTTGAATCAAAATACTTGCCTAACTCTTTCATGTAATGTGTCAATAAATTTATGTCCCAATATTTTTCATGTAGTAGAATACATTTGATATCCAAGATATTTATTCCTTAGTACCTCTGATGAAAAAAAGTAAAATCTAGATGCCTTTTGAAAGATTGTTCTGTTTTGCTGAAAAGTAAACAGAATTTTTTGAAAATTATAGCTCTAACAACTTCTTGCTAAAAATGTGTGTGTGTGTGTGTGTGTGTGTGTGTGTGTGTGTGTGTGTGTGTGTGTGTGTATATGCCTCTGTGTCTGTGTGTGTGTACAGTGAAGAGTTTTATTATTGTTACACTGGGAGATTGTCTTGGTTTAAGAATGGTTCTCCCCATTTTTTTCTCCAAGTAGCAAAGATCACAGGTTAAGAACAACTTACTGGAAACAGCAATGAGATAAGAAAAAAAACAGTGACAACAACAATATTAATAACGAAAGTGTACAAGAGAGAGTGATTCCCACAAAGATGCTCACTGATCTCCACCCAACCATAGCCATACCAGCCCACTATTCCCTCTAGCTCTGGGTGGGTGCCCTGCTACTCTGACTGCTCTGTCCACTATGCTTGCTTGACTGGAAGAATCAGGAGAATCCCTGCCCCTGCCTCTGGCAATGCTGTGAGGTGGAATAAAATAACCTCTGTGTCCTACCCGTGCTCCCTCCTGCATTTGGCTACTGCAAAAATTAACCTTGTTCTGGCCAGAACCAAAACAAAGGTCTGAATCTCAAGAGTTGGTCCTTTAGCTTTGCTCTTCTTGATGGCAAAACCAGGTTCCAGGAGGATTTGGGTGATTTTCTCTCCTTTCACAAAAGCTTCTGCAGCTGTGTTCCCCCATACAATGGGGGGGATGTATCAATGTACTGTAGAAATTCTGGAGCATCACCGTTTTCCAGTATAGCCTGGATCAGTCCATGGCAGATGGTGGGACTGTGTTTCCACCCCTGGGGCAGTCGGTTCCAGGTGTACTGCACTCCCATCCATGTGAAGGCAAACTGTGGCCTGCATTCTGCTGCCAAAGGAATGGAGAAAAACGCATTGGCAATGTCAATAGTGGCATACCATTGTGCTGCCTTGGACTCCAGCTCATACTGGAGTTCCAGCATGTCTGGCACAGCAGCACTCAGTGGTGGAGTCACTTCATTCAATGCACGGTAGTCTACTGTCAATCTCCATTCCCCTTCAGATTTACGCACAGGCCAAATAGGGCTGTTGAAGGATGAGTGGGTTTTGCTGACCACCCCTTGGCTCTCCAGTTCTCGGATCATCTTATGGATGGGAACTACAGCATCTCTGGTTGTTCTATACTGTCAGCGGTGCACTATCGAAGTGGCAATTGGTATTTGCTGCTCTTCTCCCCTCAGAAGTCCTACTGTAGATGGATTCTTGGACAGTCCAGGCAAAGTGTTCAATTGCTGGATGTCCTCAGTCACTAGAGCTGCATTTCCAAATGCCCACCAGAGTCCTTTTAGGTCTTTGAAATACCCACTTCGAAGGTAGTCTATGCCCAAAATATATGGGGCCTCTGGGCCAGTCACAATAGAATGTTTCTTCCACTCATTCCCTGTCAGGCTCACATCAGCTTCCACCAAAGTAAAATCTTGTGAGCCCCCAGTCACACCAGCAATGGAAACAGATTCTGTCCCCACATGTCTCGATGGGAACAACGTGCACTGCACACCAGTATCCAACAAAGCTTTATATTCTTGAGGTTCAGATGTGCCAGGCCAACGAACCCACACCGTCCAAAAAATACGGTTTTCCCTAACCTCTACCTGGCTAGAGGCAGGGCCCCTCTAAGCTTGGTTATTCTTTTTCCCTTGGGCATATATCTTGTAGGTTCCTTCAAGAGGGTCGGACATGGCATCATCATCATCATACCTGGCAGTTTGGCTACGGGCAACTGGAGCTGCTTTTCTTTTGGTGGAACTTCCTCTCTGAGCTTTGCTTTCTTTCAATTCACTCATCTGTTGTGCCAGAGCAGCAGTAGATTTTCCATCCCATCTCCTCATGTTCTCTCTGCAGTCACGCAGGAAGAACCACAGCTCAGCTCGTGGGGTGTACCTTCTCTCTGCATCTGGGGAGTGTCTGCGTTGGGTACCAGAACCTCTGATCTGTACTGCCGAGATTTGGAGAAGGTCCTCTTTAATCTCCTCCCTGAGTTTCTGATGATTCTCCTCTATCTTGTCCTCTAATTTTTGCAGATGTGTTTCCACCGCTGCAATTCTGGCATGTGTTGGGCCATGTACAGCATCTGCACATGCTTGGAGCTTTTTTGCCCTATCAAGCACTGTCTCATCCCTGTCATCTTGCTTCATTATGGCTAAAGCAGAAGCATATTCGTGTGGCCCAAGTCGGACAAGTTTTCGCCACATGACAGATGTACATGGTACCAAGCCTGGATTCCTAGTGGTTATGTCATTTGAGAAGATAATCTCAGCCACTGCCATTTCTCTCAGGCATTGGATCCCTTATTCTATGGTCTTCCACTGGGTTTGCTGCATATAAAGATCATCTGCACACAGGTATCTTTGTGATACACTTTCCAGGACCCGTGCCCAGAGGCTGTGAGGGTTAATCCCCCTCATCATTCCTTGGCCGATGACGGGATCATGTGACAGGGATCCCAAATGCCATGCTTCAGTGCCATCCAGGATTGTAGCCTCACCTGCAGCATCCCAAAGACGGACTAACCAACTAATTATGGATTCATTAGATCGTCGGGTATAATCCTTCCTTAGGCCACGAAGGTCCTTCAGGGAAAAGGACTCAATATTGGCTTCTGATCTGGTGCCTGTTGCTTTGACTGCTGGTTTTATGTCAGGAGGTGTTGAGGGTCCTTCTTCTCTATCATTATCATCATCATCATCCACTGGTCGATCAGTCTTGTCTGTGCACTTTCCATTTCTCATACTAGTAGCAACAGCTATTGGTTGAGGCTTACTGTCAGGTTTAGCTACTGGCTTAGTAACTGAGGGGTTGGCTGCAGCCTGAGTACTGAGATAGCTGTTTTATCTCCCTGCCCCCCTGCTCTGTCTGCTGCCCTACAGTATCTAGCAGTGTGCAATAAGCATAGTCAGGGCCCAGCTTACTGCAATGATCTTTTTCTCCTTAGGGTCATCATGGTACTTCTCTTTCAGGTATTTCCCCACCTTGGCTGCGTTCTGAATTTGTTCATGTGGAAAGTCCCAGATTATAGGGTCAGAGAATTCCTTCAGGATTTGGCCCATATCCTCCCATTTCCCACTCCACTCAGGATTTTTCACGCCTAGGTCTACTCCTGGGGCTGATGAGTCAGCTCCTCTAGCAATCTTAGCCCTCATTTTAGAGAAGCTGCAGACTGTATAGAAAAAGATTACCAGATTAAATACCAGGAAGATAGTCTCTTTAACACTCAGGGGAAACTCAACATTCTTCCACAGGAATGTAACAGTTTCAGAGAAGAAGGAAAGCATAGGCTGAAAAGCCTCATCCCCTGCTCCTCCTCCTCTAACAAACTGGGTGCATAACCATAGCCAGGAAGCATTCATACCTGGAACAGACCCCAGCACCTTGATAAACTTCCTACAAATCATTACCACCAAACCCAGCAGGATAGCTATTCTAGTCACTGCTCCTCTGCCACAAAAGCTATGTATGAGGGACAGTACTAGAGCTATTTCTGGATAGGAAAATAAACCTAGGGATCACAGAGGTATTAGAACCTCAAAAAACCATAGAGATGCAAGCTTTCACCCCAAGAGACATTATCAGATCAAAAAACATGACTATTAAATGCTTTATACTAACACAGAGTAATGCCAACCAAAATTCAGTCAGAACAGTTTTTTTTCCACTCTCTCGAGCCCCACAGGTTGGATGCCAATTCTTGTCCTGGTTTAGAGCAAGTTTGGGAGAAACTCCCAAAAGGACCCCTTCAGAGAACAAACCCCCACGGCCCCTCTCCTCCCAACCGGTTCGGGAAGGATTCCTCAGAGAGAAGTGGAAAGAAACCTGTTTATTTAACAGACAGAGCACCCCCCAACATACAAGATGAACAATCACCATTCTGAAGGGATAACAAATTCAGACAGTCTCTCTTTGGGGAGTGGTGGCTCTATTGTTGATCTCTCCAGCGCTGGGCAGGCTCCTGCAGGACACAGAGTGCAGACTCTCGGTGTTTCCCAGGTCCCAGTCCAGAGCAAGCTTGAATGATTCCACGAAGGAGAGAGGGAAAGAAAAACAGTTCGGAGGAATCTTGCACTGTCTAGCTAAACTAACTAAAGGGCTAAAGAGAAAGCAAAGGAGCAAGTAAGCAAAGAAGGCACAAAAGCAGCACTATGTGTCTCTCCCTCTGACTATTATTAGCAAGCTGATAACAAAACCAAACCAAAACTTCCCTGAGCCAGTCTCAAAGAACATCTCCAGCCCAAACAGAACAGACGATTGGGGATACAAACCTCACAATGTCACCCCAGGACATTAGGGCTGTTAGTTTTTCTAATCCAGAAGGATATGAAAAGTTAAAGAGGTAGAGAGAGACAGAAAGATGTAGGGACACAGGTGCAGGGGCATGGAAAAGAGAGTATGAGAGAGATTTGGGGGAAAGATAGTCACCACTACATGAATCCCAAGGTGTCCAGCTGATCCTTTTTCACCCAGGTCTTCTCACTGATGGGGTTTCCAGAGTTGTTCATTTGAAGGCACCACATTTATACAGTATGAGTCCCAGGTACCCATGGGACATGGATGCGCTTCCCATAACTTGGGATGGCATGTATATAAGGACTTGCTTCCTTCCCCACAGTTTGCCATTGTGAAAACTTTTTGTTAGTACAGGTTACCCAAATTTGCCTCACCAAGCCAGAAACTATCATCTTTTTGGTTTTGCCATCTATACTTGCCTCGCAGTGGGAATTCACTGTCTGGTAGTTTACCTCATGTGAAGTCCCTTCTGTGTCTTTGACAGTGTTTTGAGACAGGTGACTGTATTTTATCAAAGCAAAAAGGCTGTGCTCTGCTAAAGTACATGTGCACAATGCTCATAGACTGCTTTAGCATTTGCACTAAGGGTGAGTAGAGTAACTACCACCACTGGAATACTACACAGAAAACAACGACAGTGAGTATAATGATATTATTTTTCTGTTCTAGGGAATGACTCTTCTTCCATGTGTCCTGTTTTACATCTTACAAGTTTGGAAGAGACAAACTGATGCAAAAAAAGAAGGAGAAATACACTTGGACCTGTATAACATCTTGCTTTTCATTTGGGGGCTGCCAAGCTTATGATAAACATGAGAAAATCTTCCATGGAGAATCACTTGTCAAATATTATCTCATCTAGTCCAGGAAAATGCAAACTGTGAAAGAGGATGTCCTTGTAAGAGGAGATGATTAATTTCAGGCCATGTGCTGTTTTTGAAATTTCGCCACTGGTAATGACTGGAAGACACAAATTTAGCCACATAGTCCTGTAGTCTTATTAGATCTTTGTGCTTATTTACAACCTTCTTCAGAAGTTGTGGAGAACTTCATTTGCATGTGGACAAATGCCACAACTCAGTCTTGGAACTATGAGGTTTAAGCATTGTGAGTGAAAGGTTGTTTTTCAGAGAAATAAAAACTTTGTGTTAGACATAATTTGTTTACTTTTTTTCCTCCCAACCTTAGGGCCCTTTGCTTTTCACTACTTTGTGTGCAAAGCCTTTTAGCCTTTAGGTATCTAATGTATATTTTATAGTCTGTGATTTTGATGCAGTCACATCTATGGTTTTGTTCAGTTCCTGCAGAAGTCAATGAGAAAATTGGCTCCAGAGCGTGTGGAACAGGGTGCAGAGGCATT
The DNA here is from genome assembly GCA_018697195.1 of Certhia americana. Lineage (NCBI taxonomy): Eukaryota > Metazoa > Chordata > Aves > Passeriformes > Certhiidae > Certhia > Certhia americana. The sequence goes on from CM031878.1 coordinate 58,554,445, forward strand.
TACTAGTTGTTGTTTTCTTTCACCAAATCATATATTGAAAAACTGTGGGAAAATTTCTGATTCCATTTAAATCACTGTGAAAACTCAGTAGGACTGAGATTTGACTCAGTATAAATGAGAAATTATATAAAGAAAGAACACTGAAGAGAAAGAACAGCAACATGCAGCTTTGTGCAGCACTGGTAACCATTTCAAAGCATTAACCAAGCAGTTATCTCACTTCTCTACCAGAAGAAAAGAAACACTAAGATTCGTGCCAGTGTTTAAAAGGACTACAGACTTTGTTTCTGCTCTTGTCAGAAATAATTTGTACTCCTAAAATTTTCAAAACTTTTCTAAGAGCTTCTTAAAAAAAAAAAAAAAAAAAAAAAAAAAAAAAGTAGTGTAAAATATTTGCTGACTCTGCCTTCTTTTTCAGTTGTACACCCTTGAGGTGTGATAGTAAGGCTGTTAAGTTGGAATGTTAAGTGTAGGCTTGAAGAATATGAAGAGCAGTAAATCTGCATGATTGTGGTGCATTGAAATTCAATCCTGTTTGAGCAGAAAGGATGAATCTGTGCACAAATCATTTAATTGATGAACAGTAAATCTTTCCCACAAAATCTGAACTTTAAAATAAAAGAGAATGCTTTAGAGAGAGGAAGAGACAGATTTACCTCCTAAATGCATTTCATTTTGAAGATCCTTAAGATCATTTCTAAGATCAGAGATCATCATCATCTCTGAGGATCTCACATCAATACTGTTACAAATTCAAAACTCATTTCTTCTGCCTACTGTTTTAAAACTGTACTTCTAAATTCAAAACAAGGAGATGCAACCTGCCAGTTGTAGCTTCTTTTTTATTGAACTAAAGGCTTAAATGGCACAACGGCAACAATTATGCCATCCAAACCCATCATGACAGAGTTCTAGGGGTAGCACCAAAGCCGGCTGGAAAAAGGCAAGAAATGCAAAAAGTAGCATAAACTTTATTCCATTATTTTTCTTTATTCTTCCATGGGGTTTTTGGTGATCTTGGGATTTATAAAGCTGTCTTGTTATTATTTTTCCCTTGGGACAATTGCTCTCAATTAAGGTAAGAAATGCATTTTGGGACAATAGCAGTACAGTAATAGTCACTAAGAGGCATGCCACATATTCACAGTCATATTTTTTGTGAAGGTCTTGAAAGAGCTAGAATTTTGGTTTTAAGTTGATTTTATTAGAACTTTCTTTTTCTAGGTGACTTTTTTTTTTTTAGTCAAGACAAGTCACTTATAAATATTTTGAAGCACTTTGGACAGAATGAACAATATTATCTACCATACTAATTTTAGAGGAAATATTTCAATGCTTACAGCAAATTAAAAATGTGCTAATGTCTTTGCAGGGATGACACAAAAATTACCTCTTTTCAGATGTTTAATCTTATTCCTTTTGATAATTTCTGCACAAAAAGGTATAGTTTGTAAAAATTGGAGCCTACAAGCAGTCAATGGGCCTAGGATACTGGAGAGCTGTAGGATATAAAAAGCCATCCTCACAATATATAATATTAAACAAAACTTATCCTACTTCTACTCATTGTAAGAAAGAACAATAACAATGATCATTATGAGAAAAAAAATCATAATTAATTAATCAGATGGAACAAAGACTACATATATATTAATTGGCTAAAAGGGAATGAAAAATATAATGGACCTTCAAGAATGCTGGAATTCTGTGTGTCACTTACTCCATGATTTCAGCTTCACCAGAAGGTACTCTTATTTAAATTACTTGCTGTAGGGCACCTTTAATGATGTCAATTGAAAACAACCCCACCATATTACCATTTTTGGGGCAGTAAGATTTTCAAAGTTTTGAGTTGCGAAAGAATTCCTCTGGATTTACCTGAACTGAAACCACAGATTACAGAACTTGACAGTGTCTCAACATCCTGTCTTGTCTGGTGCTGCCCTTCAAGTCAGGCTATGTTTGAAAAAGTCATTGCTTCATGATGGCAACACACAGGGCCACCTCAGAGATTTGTTTTCATCATCAATCTGATTTATTTCCGAATCTCTCAGCCAGTCTTCCCATCTGAACACAGAGAGAAGAATTATAGAGTGTTGAGGTTTGAAGGGATGTCTGTAAGTCCCCATGCCCAGTCTCACTGTTCAAGAGTGGTAAATGAGAGCTGGTTATCCAGGTCCATATCCAGGTGATTTTTATTATCTCCAGGGATGGAGACACTGCAACAGCTCCGGGCAACCTGGACCAATGTTTGGTCACCCTCACGGGCACATTGTAGTGAAATGTGCAAAGAGGCAATTGCTCATCTGCATCACTGAAGTCCACATCCCCAAAACTGCCTTCTGGATTTCAGGAAATTGGAATGGGAGTTAAATCATGTAAGAATTTGAGATGTGAGAAAGTGGGACTGTTGTCCAATTATCTTGTATTATCTAAGGTGATGTAACTCATTGGCGAAGAAGACTGTATGCACAAGGAAAGCCAAACACTGCAGCTGTTTTGAAAATCAGCTCTGGCTGGGTGCAGGTAGGGATGTCCACGGCCCACAGACTCATTTGCAGAGGCTAGGTTTGCACACACACTCCCCCACAGCTGAGTTGGGGGAGGAAAGTTTATGGGCATGTGATGGTGAAGATTCTGGTCGCATAAGACAGAGGGGATGAACATCCACCCTTGGAGGCTATAAGCAGACACTATGGAGATAGAATGGTGCTTTTTAAGACACCAGATGTCCTCCCTTGCAAAAAACTGGCTCAGTTGTAAAACTCACAACTGCCCTGGGAAGGTCACATTCACACAGAACATTCACATAGGAAGCAGTTGGCAGGTCTTAGAAGGTGCCATAACCCATCTGAGAAGCCAGAAGTGCCCCCCCCAAGACTCATTCCTGAGGCCTTGCACCAGAGGACTGTGTGTGGTCAAAGTCCTCTGATCCACAGTCTGTTGCAAGAGACAGTATAAAGCTTCCCCCCACCCTGAGGAGATGCTTGGGCCTGAGCATGTATTAACCTGCTGAACTTTGTTTTGTGGGACAGTCTGCCCCTCCCCCACCCCTCCCCCAAAGACCAGAAGGACTAATGGGACACCACTGGATTCACAGGGGTGGTGATATCTTTCTACTTGATCGGTCTCTGCCACTCTCTTTCTCTCCCTGTGTCTCTGTTTTTCCTGTTTCTTGCTATCTCTATCTCAGATTTAGTATTAAATAAGGTCCATGTCATTGACTTGGACATGTAGTCTCATTTGTACCTTAATTTGTACAGAAGTGTTCCTCTAATAACTGTAATTATTTAATCATAAAAACCTTTTTGGAAACAGAAGATACACTTAACACACTTGGTCTCTCTACTCCCAAGAGAAATATCTGTGAACATAGTTTGGCTTTAAAAGCTTGAGTGTTTGGTGTCTCCAAATAAAACTTTCTCTGCATTTTAACTCTAATCAGAAAAATCTCTGCATTTCATATGACTTTAATCTCAAGTCAAGGTATCTGAAACACTAAATATTCAAAACAAACCAATGAACTGTATCCCTTGTTCTCCTGAACTGGCAACTTCCACTTTACAATGTGATCTTGGAGTTCAGGAGTTACCCTCAGCTAAGAAAACTTTTTACATTATTGATATTTACCTAAATTGGCACTTTGAAAGCACCAACATATGCCCCAGTCCAGGACACTACTACAGTAAAATAAATTACCGTAATCTCTACAGTAGTCAAAGCTTAGTGAACCATTAAAGACAAACCAGTTCAATGAACCAGGCAGCAACAACAAAATAAATGTACACTGAAAGCATGCCTAAGGCAACAACAATTTTTTTCCCCTCTCTCTCATCTCTGGTACAGACTTTAACAAAGGACAAAAATGTCCAATAATTTATTTGTTGGCCTTCCCATCTGGACTACCAAGATTTTCAGCCAAATTTTCTGCATAGCATCTTGGTTTGACAGTCTCCACAGTAAGTTCAGTCTTATGTGAAAGGACTGATTGTTTTCCATTCCATTTCCCCAGATGATAAATGCAGGATGAATGTCTACCTCTGATAATGCTATTTGTGAGTGTGGGTCTGAGTGTGAACATGTGCATGAGATATTTGACTACTTACCACAAAAAAGTGAGTTCCATTTAAGACATTATAATTGCAGCTCTACTGCACTGACCAGAGTGGGAGATCCTCTTGGATAACTTCAAGAAGCTGCAGTTTTCAGTTCACTGAGCTTGCAAACTTCAAGCCTAGGTCTCATCTTTAGTCTGTTAAGTCCAAGTCTATCCAGTGTGGAAATGTGACATGCAGGCATGGAATATTTGCTGCTATGATGGAAATAATTCCTTTTTCAAACTCTCTAATAAGTGACAACCATCATTAATGTCACCCAGAACTAACTGAACACAATGTCATTGGTCAGTATGAGAATTCATATCATATTTTCTGTAAACTTGCTGCCATTATCATTAGGGAAAAAAACTTTGTCTGGGAGCATCCCATTTGAAGAACAAAAATCCCATTACCTTATCTGCCAAATTTATTACCAGGGATATACTGAGTTCTTTGGCTGTGAGTGTTTTACCATCCTTGAGAAAAATGGAATTGGATTTCACTGAGATATACAAGAAAACTGACTAAACTTTTGAAATATGAGTAGGGTATTATCAAAGCCTCTGGAATGATGTTGAGCTTTACCGCCTTCTCTCTCACAGGTAGTTTGCCTTTCCTGCTAGTCACAGCTAGTACCAAGGCAGGCTGTAAGTGACAGTGACTCCTCAGTAGCTGGAGGAGTGCTGAGCAGTAGCTGGAGGTGCAGAGCAGCTAAACTTCCCTGCAGAAGTCTTTGCTATTCTCTGAAATCCAGATCCCAAAGTAGCCAAATAAGAAATTAGTTAGTTAATTCATAATGTAACAGATGAGTTCAGGTGAACAATGGCTCTTCCTCTCTCCTGGCATGTCTGCAAGGTGGACGCCAGACTGGTAGACTTCTTTCTTATGTTTTTCCTATTCAGGCAATGAATACAGGAGAGTTGTGCAACTTCATAAAGAAAGAAAAGACAATTTTAGCTGCTGAAGTTTCAGAGCAAAGCTTGAAAATGGAGAGCAGGTGGAGTCCAATGGCTCCAAAAGCAGATGGCAAATACAATAATGTTGACTTTGTTATGATTTTAAAAGCTTCTTATTTTAAGATGAAAGCCAAATGTGAGAGGGAGCATAGGATGCTGCTTTTGTGCTATGCTTTCATCTCTAGGGCTTCACAGATGATGCAATGGCAGTTGAGATGGAGATACATGACTTTTGGCGTTATTGATCATGTCTGCACTATCAGACATGATCAATAAGCTAACTGGCAAATGCCTAATCCCAGCATGCATTAGGTTTTAGCAAGCAGCACTGTCAGAACAATTTGGGGTCACTTTTGGTTTTGGTTTAGGAGAATTATGAGGGGTTTATTGGGTTCTGTTTGTTAAACTGGTATTACCCAACAGCCGTAAGAAGATAAAAATAAAATTCACAAACAAGTCACAAAAGTGTGAAATCTTTCTCTCAGTGTTCCCCATATTTTAAAGATAAAATTTTGTTTATCCATAAGCCTCTTCTCTACATGTTCTCACTTGGTTTTTGACTTGAAGGACATCTGAGAACAACGTGGGGGAGTAAGACAGAGCCAGCTGCTTGTGGCAAATAACTTAGAGTATCAAGAGTTAGAAGTAAAAATAACAATGAGGCTACTGTATTTAAGCTATTAGAAAAAAGGCCAAAATTGGACTTTCACTGAAGTCAAAGCATCCCTCAGGAAGGCCAGAGTACAATTTTATCTGGTGTGCATTTTTAGTTATTCACAAGATTTGATATAAACACTGTCTACATTTATTGGGCACAATCACTTGCAAAAAACTCCCATGTGACCTAGTATATTTCCAGAAAATTGCATGGATATCTTAAGTTCGTATTTGAAAAATGAGTATTGTGCTTAATAATATTTTTTAAAATATACAAGAGTGCATGTGAACATTATTCTACCCACAGTGTCAGTATTGCTCTGCGCACAGTAGCTCTCAGAAAAAGCACAGGTAGCAAAACTTCATTTCCCCAAAATGCACTTCAATATATTTTAAGTATAAAAACCTGATTTAAAATAATGTCAGCATCTTTTGCCTGTAGAATATGAGGCTCAGCATCTTTAAATTATTTAAGAGTTCCTTAGAGAGTCAGTTGTGCTTATAATGTCAGATTTGCTCAAAGAAATGGAAAGAGCAAAGCAAAGTGTTGAATAAGGACTTCCTGTGTGATTTTACCAGGTTATTTTTTACTGCCTGTAATTGAAGCAGAATTCACACCTCACACCATTTTAGCCAAAAATATATGTTGTATAACTGCAACTTGTTTTACTTGGTTTTGTTTCTTTTCTTTTTTTTTCCTCTTTTATAAATAGAGTAGCTCTACTGAACTGTTCTTTTCCCCATTGGGATTCATTCACAAATAAATACAAGCTCTATCAAGACTCAGTTGAAGGTACACTTGTAAAGGGGCTTACAGATAGTATGTATGTCTCCTCCTAAAAGGAAAAATACAAACTATAAACTATAAAGTACAAATTATAAAGGCAAGAATTTACCATCATCATCTCTGACATACTTTGTTTCCCTTAGTGTGATAGAAGGACTAGAGCTAGTACTCAGAAAGCCACCTTAACAGTTTCCATTCAAACAAATTGATGCATTTGAACAAATGAATCACAGTTTGTCCTTACAAATGCATTTTCAAGACGCAGTCAAAACATTTATCCAAGTATCAGCCATAATATCAAGTTAGATGAAAATAAATATTCTTGTTAGTGTTGTCTTTTTAATTTTCATGGTGTTACATTTTTTTGCTAGGCTTTTTTGAGACCTCTTGATGAAACCAAGTTTCTGTAAGATGTGTTATCTTTTCCCATGATTAGATCCCAATTTATTTATTTTAAAAAATTTCTACCGCAAGCACTAGTGTTTTATTAGTAAAATAGATTAAGCATATGAGAAATTATAAATTATAAAAATTAGAAGAGTGCCAGGTATGAAATTGTACTTAAATACATACCTGCCACATTTGGTCTTAACTTAGATATCTCTACTAATTTAATAAGATGTCACAATTGCTAAAACCAGACGGAGAACTTCATTTGTGTTCTGAACCTGTCATTAAAACAACCATTCAGTTGTTGCAACTAGAAATCCAGTATGCATATAACTGCATGAATTTACTGAGGAAAGTTTGTATAGGGATGCATTGCTGTTTTCTGCAGCTAGCTACACCATCATGCTGATCAGCAGTACCTCATGTTCTCTCTGCAACTCATATTTCTTATGGCTCTGTAATTAAAAAAAAAAAAAAAAAAAGAAAGAAAGAAAGAAAGAAAGAACTGCCAATCCGTCTTTGCTTTGAGCCTCTTTCAGTACTAATGAGGAAATTAGAGTACACAGAGAACATCTATCATAGCTAGAACAAGGAGAACAGGTCAGCTCCCTCTTTACCTCAAAACACCTTGCACTGGCAGACCATGTACCGTCTGTGCCTGAAACACTTTGTATTTGAACTAGAGCACAAGCTCTCTGGGGAAGCAGTGCATAACTTCATTTGATTTTGATCTGAGTGCAGTCATTATTGACTGTTTGCACACAACAAAGGGATTGTAGCATTCATAGTGTTAATATTCTGCAAAAGATTTCTCATTAACCGTGCAAATAACGCTCCCTTTAAGCTAAATAAAATAAAATAAAATAAAATACGTCCTGAGCGTCATCACACAGTTCCTATGGTGACATTCAGTGATTGTACCCTCTGACCCAAGGAGTTTTGGGCAGCAAAGCATCTGAGCACAGGCCTCTGCTTTCACTCACAAGTTGCCAGATGACTTGGATGTGAATACTTATCCAGAGTCACACTTCACCTCTGCCTAAGTACAGCCACTCCTGCAGACAAGAGCTTCTCTCCAGGGCCCACCATCCCCCTCAGCACTACTCAGCAGCCTAGCTCTGTGTCTGAGGACTGTCCTCTACAGAGTTAGCTGCAGGCTGTATATTTTTAAGTGGATCTGGATATTGTGAATTACAGAGCAGCAGCAGGAGCAAACAGAAATTAAACAACAGAAATCTGTGTCATTGTCTCAAGTGTTATATTCACTGTGGATTGATTTTTCTGCTATCTCTTAACTTTGACTAAAATTTTAAGTATTCTGTGCCCAGTGAAGTGAACTGCAGTCAAATAATTTGTTATGAAAGGAAACATTTTTTTCTGTTTATAGATCAGCCAACCCACGGCTGCCACAGGCTGTGAGATTAAGGAGGTGCTGAAGACCCAATACTGCTCACTCATGTCTTGCTCTCATTCTCTGACCATAATATACAATTTGAGATTATATTGTATAGAACTAAATCGCTCAAGGTAGATGCTTAGCTTTAACCTTCCAGCTGTACATTGAAACCTTACATTTGAAATGGCACTTTATTGACCCAGAAGTTGAAAGTTGGGTAGATTTGAAATTATGCATTATTTCTTAGGAACAAAAATACATGACATATTCCTGAATTCACTTTGACCACTGTTTCTTGCTTCACACTTCAACTTCCTCCTTTTTCCTCAACAAATGATTTTGTAACAGAGGAGAATTGGGAAGAATTATTCAGATTCCAACATTAGCCTTGGGCTATACTCTTTTGCCTTTCCTTTTTTATCTCTCCTACCTTTAAATAAATTATCTCCACTAAGTTTTGTGCCAGTCTCATCTGGTGCAAAACAGTGAAGCTACACTAAAAGCCACTGTTCATTTAGATAGCTATGGATTCCTTAGCCTTTATTTCCATGTCTGACTTCAGATTCTGGACCTTCCCATCTCCTCTATTCCACATCAGTATGCTGGCTGTGACACACATCTCTTGGCATTGCAAAAAGTATTCCTTCTTTGTCTAGACCACTTGCAGCAGTGCTTGGACAGCAAAGGGGCCTTTGGAGTGAATTCATGGCTTCTTTCAAAACCTGTCTGCATTTCAGAAAATATATGGATTGTTTTGGTAATAAGTTCAGTGACTAATTTCTCTTGAAATTTCAGGGAAAAATCAGAGAGGAAACAAGTTAGAGATGAGAGCAGAAGAAACATTTTGATTTATTCTATTTCTTTGCTAGCCTCAACTTGCTATTGTCATTTTTATTATTTTTATCTATCAAAGCAGAAGAATGCTTTTCTAATATGATGGTAAAAGAATTGCCATCTATTACTACACAAAATACAAAATATTAATACAAACCAGTTTTTTCTTAGTGTACAGTGTCATATTTTATATGTATTCATTGTAACAGCTGTGTCAAAATACCTTGAACATGTCCTTGAGAATTTATTCAAAGATTGTCATAAAAGGAATGAGAAGGCATAGTAACTTTCATTTTGAAAATGGCACTTGAAAAAGACTGCATAACGTATGTGGAATTCCCAAAATGTGTTTATAGAGGTCTCCATCAGCTTAGGTTAAGTTGAACTAATTTTGTTTGTATATAGCAAAGCATCTTGAGGATTGTCAGAGCAATTTTTCTTTACCCCATAATGAGGAGTGCTGAAAAGTATTGAATGAATAAGAAACCCAACATAACAACTGCACATTTTGGATGCCAGCCAATTTTTAACTCAGTTTTTAGGCTGGAACAGAAATATGTAATTTCCCAGTGGCAGCTTTAAGATATGAGTTCACAAGGTATACTCTAATGACTTCACATCATAGCTCAATGTTTAATGAAAATTATTTCCCATATTCAAACGACTCTATTTCTAAACTGTGCACAAAAGCCAGAAGATGCCAAATAATCTCTCTGAGCTCCACCACAGAGTAAATTAGAAATTATTTCATGTGCAATACGCATTAGGAATCACAATCTTTAGCAAAGAGCACCACATACTGATTTCACAGATTGCAGAGCATTTAACACAGAAAAAAAGACTGGGAAAGGCAATGCAACTCTGTACACAAACCCTCCCAGTTTAAATGAAGCAGTGAGCATAAACATGCATAAGGACTATGTGCCTACTACTTGGTTACTTCTGCATCTCAAGTACCGTTTTAAAACTTAAAAGTAAGTTTTATTCAGCATACCTGCAAAAAAGTTGTGATTTTGAAATAGATGAGGAGAAGCACATCAAAATACGTAGTTTGATTTTGCTTATCAAAAAACATTTTAAACTGCTATTTTAATTTTTTTTTTTTTGGAAAGGACTGTTCTTCCCAAGAATGTACCAGTGAAGAAATTCTTCCCCAAAATCCCACAATGTGTTTGGTATTGTTTTCTAGACATATTATTTTGTCCATAAAATTCTGTGCTGATCTATTTACATCTCTATCTATCTATATAATTTCTATCTATCTATCTATATAATCTCTATCTCTGTCTTTCTATCTCTATATCTATCTCTATATCTACACATATATAGTTTTTAATTTTTTTAATCCTGAAACTTGCAATGGAAAACTTTTTCAGAAGTCCCCTGCTAGGAGAGAAATCCTACTGATTCCTCACTTCTGTGACTGTAAGAGGAAAAAGAAATTTTTTTTTTGTTATGAAATTCACATATATATTTTCTAAAATATTTGTTTTTTCCTTCATGTTATTTGTGCAAGAGATCTATTAACAGTGTGCCAGTAAATTTCATAATTAGTCCAAAATTTCTAGAATAACATAACCTTTAAGTCCTCTTTGTGGGACTCTCAATCATCTATTGTTCTTTGTTGATGTCTGAATCTTTCTCCAGTTGTACAGTAGGTATTCTGAAGATGCCTACCATAGTCTGTGCAGCACAAAAAGAACTAAATCTTCCAGGAATATACTGAACTATGCATCTTTCCTGACCACATTGACCTTCCACAGCTTCATTACCTGGGTGAATAACTGTAAAATCTTGTTCATATTTATAATATTTTTCTCTTTCTCTTACTTTGTCAAAATATGCAAGCAATTTGTAATAGTGTTTCTTATGAGAAACATATACACATATAAATATATATTTATATATAATGTACCTCAAGATCATCCAGTTCTTTCTATGTACCCTGATACATCTACCTTTCAATTTTATTTAAAAATCCAGCAGAATAATTTCCAAAATTTGGTTTCGATGCACTCTATTCAGATTTTACAATCTGAACTGAAAGAGAACATCTTGAATAATTCTTGCTTATTCTGCAGAAAACTTGCTCCTGGTTCAAATTTTGATCCCTTCTTTCTATTCTATAGTCATTACCCTTCTCATGCTCTAGTGTTTTTGCCATAGCCCAAATTGCAGGTTCTCAATATTATTGCAGTTTCTTGACCTATAATTTTGTGAAAAATCAGTAAGGTAAAATTGGAGTCCTCTGTGACAATATTTCTTTTCTGAAGATGATAGTTTTTCATTATAAGTAATCTGATACCATAAATTCTATTTCATATATTATATGTCTGGAAAAATGAATACTACTGTTTTTCCTCTAAGCCTTTACACATTCCTGTCATGCCAGAAATTAGCTGAAGAATCTTTGTCATAAAATGACATTTGTCAAGCTCAGAGAAGAGAATATGGAGCATGTCTCAGTGGTATGAGTACCAAGAAGAATTATGAAGAATTAACAACATACAGTACATGTGAATTTTATAGTTTATGTTTAATGGTGTCCTCTGGAGGCTTTGTGAAATGTTATATAAAGACTAAAATAAAGCTTGAAACACATGAGAATTATTTTTTAAATCATGAATGACCTTAGAGGTTACTACTCAGTTTATGCAAAGATTTCTTCTGATGAAGATGGTTCTGTAAAAAGCATGTAGTGCAAATACTGTGGAATATTACTAGCTGAGAGGTTTTGCTGGATTTTAGTACAATCTGTTCATTGAAACCTTTTAAACTTGAAATGAGGATAAAACATATTTGCCAGTGCTTTTTTAAAAGCACCAAAACACAATAAAACTTGGGAATAATGTAACTGTTCTAAGATTGAGACTACAAACCAGTTTAACTGTTAATAAAACTATTAATAAAAAGTTAATAAGAAATACTGGACTGTGCCACATAATATAAAGGAGAATGACAAGGTACAGGATGTGGTACTCTCTGGTTATTTCCACATCTCTTGTCCAATATGCAGCAACCTCCTTAATGTAAGTTACAGTACAGATGACACTGAGATATACTGAATCCATACCTTTTGAGAGAGATACAATTTTCTGATTTTAAACCTTCTTCCAGGACCACATGATACAATTTAATGACCATAATGCACATAGGAACAAAATGAAAATATAAATGTTTTTCTGTCTTTGATACTGTATGATCTTTTTATTCCTATTAAATTTGACAACTGACACTTAAGTCTGGGTTTCTGTTGTGCTGATAAGGCATCTGTTTTCTTCAGGACTGGAATCACATTTTGGATTACTATTCAGTAGTGTTATAGCTTTAGAGTTGATTTTACCACACCGTATTTTCATTATAATTTAAAGATATTTTAGCACCTAATAATATCTGTTCTGTAGAATACTATGTTTAAATTTACAGCTGCAACCAGAACACAATGTGCTAAGTCCAAAATGAAAAGGGAGAGACCTTCTTTTTTCTTCAGTGGAAATCCTTTATTTCTGTTTGTTGGAGCAATTCCTTCCATAAACAACACTAAGGAAGCTCCAGTGATTTAAAATAGTGTTTTCTATTGGCTAAAATACAAATAATTTATGCAAATTCTTGTTTCTCAACTGAAGGTTTTTAAAACAGTTTTGATTGACAATACGGCAATTTTTTTTACAGGGAATGATTATCTAGTGGCAACTACTATGTTACTGGTTTTGATTTTCTTTGGTATGCATCAAGAGTCCTGCTTAGAAGGTCATTGCAATCAGTGGGTTACTCACAATCTCAGAATTATTCTTGTGCTTCAGTGATCTGTTGGACTGAGGCCAGAATTCCCATCACTTGCAGCAGAAGCAGACTAAAGGCACAATTTATTTCATGCTGACCTCTTGATATTTAGTGAGTATAGTGCCTTGTATGGCTGCAGCTACTGCTTTCCACAAGTCTGCATCTTGTATGGTTCTTCCCTTCCCCAGATCAGGACAATATTATTATCCTGCCTGATTTTAAGGATTTCTTTTGCATGAAACCCATATAGCAAACAACTTTGGCAATAATGATACTGTTGTCAACACCTATTTCTTCTGCAAACATGAGATTGTTATGCATGACACATCATCAGCCTTTTGATATCAGTCTAACATAGAAGACAGAATATTGATATAATAACCACTAAAAAAAAAGCTTGGCCCCCCAAGTTTCTTGATAGAAAAAAGAATGAACATCTGGTACAGTAAAAGAACTTTTCATAAGCTTTTCAGAATAAACCAAATGGAATAAATTTAACTCTGGTCTTTAAGGCTTTTTATTTTTTCTCAAAATTAATGATAAACCAGGATCAGAGTATCATGACAATGCACATTTGGCTCCAAGCTTAGACTGCATGACCTGATTTCAATATCCTCAAGAGAACTGTTAGGTGCTGAGTGTTTTGAAAATCTGAGCTTTTCATATATATATATATATATATCTGCTTTATCTACACCACTATCATCAAATTCATAATTTTCCTGTTCAGTGAATTGTGACTCAGAATCACATTTCTAAAGCACAACTGTATTTTCTCTGACTTTCAGACAATGGGCATTTTTGGTAGCCTAAGGGATATGCCTTATTGTACTTATTGTACGTATCTATTAAGATGAATTGTATATTTGGGAATGCAAACAATACTGTTAAGATTTTGAGTAAGTTTTGTAACACAGAAATTTCTGCTGACATTAAAAGCAATGCTTGGTTTATTTTGATAATACATCTATTTCTAATATGACAAAAGATGACTTTGATGACATCATAAATCAGAAACATGAAAATACTAGTAAAAACTGCTTCATAAAGCGTTATCAGACTGCTATCAGTGAAGCTGTTCAGACATTGTAAAATTTCAAGATAAACACACTGAAGCGCTTCATGTAATTCTTATCAGCAGAGCTGCAAACTTGATAGCAATGGATATATCAGCTTAAAGAAGAAAGACAATTTTATTTTTTTGTGTCAATGTCCTCCATAATAAATATTTTAGTACAGGGAATTATTATACACCTCCTCGAATCCAGCCACATCTGAGAATGTTCCTTCCCTATTTATTACCATGGAACATTTGTTCTGCGTGTTGTCCAGTCCTGTAATTTCTTTTTGTGAATGTTATCTTTAGTTCCATTTATCCAATGAAATCAGTCACTTTAGGATCTTAGTGTTTTTAAGACACAGAGGAGCTATACTCTGCATTTCTTTTCATTAATTATTTATCTTTCTGCAGGGTAAAGCTCTTCACAAGTTCCATTCTTTCCCCTCTAAAATGCATAGTGGACCTTGTAAAATATGAAGCACCTGGAAAACAGACTTAATTGTAGGTAGGATGGTAGTCATTTTCTTGTGGAGATGCCTGAAGAAGAGCTTAGAGAAATGTTTTTGAAGATCATATTCCCGTTCAAAGGCAGTAGTTTCAAAACTGTCATGTACTTTTGAAGGTCTAGGATTGCTCTCATCATAAATTCCTTAAAATGTTTTTGAAAGTAAAGATTTTAGGAAAATAAAAAATGAAGAATCTCATTTTCATGCAGTTTATACTTAGATCAGCATAACTGTTATAACTACAATCTAAGGAAAAAAAAAAAAAAGCGTATTTTCCCCTAGAAAATGTTACAAACCATGTGTCGGTTCAGAGGATTGAGACCATTGAATGTTCTTTGCTTTAGTTGAGGTAATGACCCATTTTAAATGGCAAATAAGGTCTTCATAAGACATACAAAGTCTTGCAAGAACTTCATGGGACATACAGCAACTTACAAGTCTGTTTCTGATTACAGAACCAAACACGAGGTTATACTTAATATATTAGAAGCTAAAAACAAAGACTCCGAGTAGATAGAATTTTCTCATTGAAACTACTGGAAGCAAACATACTTCCTACTATTTGCATGCCATTTTTATATTGTTCCATTCTCCTGATTCTCTCTTTGCCCCCCTGACCTCCTGCTGCCCCTGACTTCAGTCAGTTTACAGATTTGGTACATTACGAGGGAGTTGAGGTAGCCAATGAGGAAATACTAGACTCACAGGGATGAGAGTGTGCAAGCCAAAAATAGAGAAAATACTTATGCTGGGAAAAGGAATGGAATCATCTAGAAGACCATAGCTTTGAGTTTTATTGATATAGAAAATCTGAAGTGTTCTCAGGATTATTCAGATGCGATGGAAATGATAGACAGTTGTTTGCAAGGTTGGCCAAAAGTCCTCAGGCTGAAAACTACTTTGGCAAAACAGTCTTATATTGATCATGTCCATGCATCTTGCAAATCTCTTAGATTAAATGTTATTTTGGTCCAAAATGCTGTTGGCTGCATATAATTTGTGTTCTATTTACAAGTCTGATAGCAGATGCTTTCTGGTTGAGAAGTCACCATGGATAGTGCACAAACTATAATTGAAAGCAAGCACAATGAAAAAGGATGAGGAGGACAGAATTGCTTCAGTCTTGGGTGCTATGGCAAATCATTTATCTCACCTCCATGGTGTACTCTAGACAGCAACCACTAGAGAGCACCTAGTTACAATGACATGAGTACCTGTGCTGAAAGAATAACACACTGACATTAAGTAAAAAATGGGGAATACTTTTTCCACATTTCTTAGATCTCAGGGATTTTTGAACCAAACAGTACTCCAAACACACTCACTCACTGAGGAATGTCTTTTAAAAAGGACAAGAAAGTAATTTATTCATCACCTTATTAATAATTTCTTCAGCCAGCTGGAACTTTTTACCAGGTGTAGATCATAGCTCTGGAAGGCCTAGTACTCATGGTTTCTTTCAGGTTGTGATTAAAGCCACTTGCACAAATAAACGGGAAAATGTCTTCCCCCATTGACATCAGGGTCCCATGAAAGGTGGAGGTCAATCAATGTATATTCAATCCTTTAGTTGTCAACTATAGTCTTTTACTTATTGCAACAGCTCATCAAAATATCTGCATGGTATGGGATGTATGGCTGATCTCTGCAGAAGGCACTTAACAGGCTTGTGGGATTTTCTCTGTTGCTTCCAGTACAGACAGCCAGAGTCTGGACTAGAATTAGTAAAGGTACCAGCTGGACGTTACTGCTAATTGGTTTAGACGCTGCTTAGTGTCTGACTGAGACATCAGGATGTTTAGACTCCAGCTTTTCTGTTTAACAGACAATGGTGCTGGAAGGCACTTGCTGTTTTCCTGCTTTCTTGTGTGGTGAAAGGCAGCAGCAGAAAGTAACCTGACTCCTTCCTTTATTGTATAACAATATCTACTTGTATTTAATAACAAACAGGAGCACTTCCCATCAGTTTGCTGCATGAGTGAAAGACCATTCAGCCATATGTTTTCATAAAATCCTGATGGAACACTCAAATCATTATTACTTCCACACACAAGATCATCATTAACATACTTATATCAGACAAAAAACTTGTCTGGAAGCTGAATTTTAACTATAATTTCAACTTTTACAACATCTTTATTTGTGATGCACTGAAATAAAGCATTCTGAGAAAGAAGGAAGTATCTGCTTTTTAAGAATTACTAGTTATGCTCAGCATAGGACATGGTTGAAGTTTAGCTGGTTTGTAGAAGATAAAATTCATAAATTACTATACTTTCCTGTACTAATTTAAGATAAGTCCAGCATCCTCCCAGTATAAGGGCAATTTTGAGATAAACTGAAATAGAAATGAGCTAGAAAGGTGACATAAGTTGGACCAATATCCCTAGAATTTTTAATCTGTAAGTTAAAAAGAAAAAATGACACAAGCCCATTCAAAATTTTTCTGACAAAACACATCTATTAAGAGTACTGATAGAAGAACTGACAGAATATATTTCAAGGCTAAAGTAAATTTGTTTAGAGCAGTTAAATTTTTTTCTAGCTCTCCTCTCCTCTGTTTTTGTTAATTACACTTCAAATATTTAAAAAAATTCTTGATAAATGCTGAGCTGATATCAATACTACAGGGACAATCCTGAAGGAATAAAATGACCTGCTATGTGTGTAGGGCATACCTGAACAGAGTAGTCATTGGGAAAACTGTTTTCCCAAAGTGTGCTTTCTGCATGGGCAAAAAAAGATCATCTTTTGCCTATGGTCTTCTGGCACTGGTGGAACAATAATGTATAGCCCAGATGGACACCACTGCCTTAGAAACATGTGACAGATGTGCAGAGATGCATGTCACAGGAAGGAATAACCACTGTTTCTCTACTTTGAATGTGAATCCACTGCATGTGGGTCTCATGAGAGCTGCTCTAGACCGTACTCCATGTTTAAAGCTTTTAGCCTGGGTGCTGTGACTGAACACTGCCTGCTTCTGTTCCGCAGTACTACATTCCACCTGGGAAAATGCACACGTTTTCCAGCCTTCTCAGAATACTTCTGGCATCATTATGCCTTCACAAATGTAACAGGTGCAAAGCTAAGTTACTCACGCCTGGGGGATATGGATTCACGCACTGAGACATTCTTCTTGTGTGCACTGAGATCTTCATCCATGAAGAGGCTATGATGTGAGTAAACCAAAGAAAGGAAGAGCAAAAGGAGGAAAGTAAAAGAGCAAAACATTATCCTGATGAACTCCTGAGGCTTGTTGAGATGAACACTTCTGTGTATAGTCTGAATTCAAAACTAAAAAATATAAGAAACAAAATTATTAGTAAAATAACAGTGTGAATAGATGAATAATGATAAACAGTAGGAAGCCTAATGGTCCATAACACTTAATTTTTTTGCCTATGTACAGTAAAAACTGTGGAAAACAACAAAGGAGAGACTTGGAAGGAAACCATGAAGAAAAGTATTCTCCTGGGGTCCAAACCTCCATAAGTTGACACCGTGCTGCAAAAATCCAGACCTGCACCACTTTGCACCAGACAGAGAAACATTAAAAATGGTGAGTCTACTATGCAATTTGAACCCTGTTTAGGTATGTAGCTCACTGCTCAGTGGGTGATCCCAGCCTGTGTTTCGTTCCCTTTGTGTTTCCTAGGTCTGAAGGCTCCCTGACCAGAAGGTGGGTGTTACAAAATGAGAGCCTTAAGTGAATTTCAACATATTTACTCTATCAACAACCCTTAAAACAAATAAAATCTTTTGAGATTATGAAGTGGGGGTGATTTCTGTTTTCCATTAAAAAAGGATCCACCAAATTAATTTCTCAAATACTGGAATGAAAAACAAATATATGAGCATTAAAATCTGAAAAGCTTGGCGCTTGTATTTTTCTGTGTGTCTGATAATTAAGTTGAGGACTGTTGTTGAAAATACTTTCAGCTATTAATTATGTTTCTAACAATATTCAGGATCAAACACTCTGCAATGAATTTGTGGCTTGATTTCTTTTTTAGTACAATGATTACAAACTGTAAACAACTTCCCTTCTCCCTAAAGACTATATAACTTTATAAAAACAGAGAGGAAGGGTGCAGAGTGTGGAATAAAAAAGAAAGAGAATCTATTGAAGTAGAAATAAAAAAGGAATGTTTGATATGATTAATAATGACTATATAATGGGTTTCAGTGGGACATGGAAATACATTCCATGAAGAGCGCGAAAACCTGTGTGAAGCGACTCAGAGAAGGGCAGCCTCGATCTGTTTTTCTTTCCCATATCCTTGGTGTTGCTGTCACCAAGCCAGCCCGTAAGGACAACAAATAGTTGACTCAGGTCAACTGGATGTCTCCTTAGGTGTTAAGGTAGTTTGAGGAGCAGCTAATGGTCTTATTTGTTTCATACAGTGATGGAGAGAATAAAAAGTAGTAGACATTCCATGTATCCAATTCTTGTGAATAGAACACAAGTATAATGAAGAGACACTGTTGACATGTAATGAAGATGCCTCCCCACAATATCTAATTTTATTTGTCTTTTGTTGAGTGCTTTAACCTTACTAGTGCTTGTCCAGAAGACTCTTGAACTCTTGCCTGTTGTATTAGGCAGCATCTAGAAATTTGCCTTTTGCCTGGGACAGTAGTGGGTGTGCCAGCCTCAGGGAGCCACAATATCTCACTTGTGTCAAGTGACCCAGTACCACCTGTTATGAAAACAGTTTTAGGACAAAAAATTACTTTCTACTAAAAAGCAAATGTTTTCAGTAATGGAATAAATTTAAGTGGGGAAAAAAATTAAATCTTTAGGATTATGTTTAACAATCATTAGCTCATGTCCCCATTAGCTGCCCTAACTTGTGACCTTGTCTCATAAAACCTGTCTCAGATCTGTTGAGACCTCTCAAAAACCATAGAGAAGTCCCAAAGCCCATCTTTATCACTGGAGATTGCTCTTGTTCCAACAGAAGTTCAGGCAATCTGCATCTTGTGTAGTCTGGGGTGTATTAGTTCACTTAGATGGCAGTTTTACTCCACATTCTTTTTGATTAAACCTAGTAGTGTGACACAGTTTTCTGGATTCCCGAATTTTTTTAATTTGCTAAATTTAGTGAGCAATTTTATTTCTTAATAAGTATAGATTGGTTACATATTTGTTTTGCCTATTTCAAAGCATTTTATAACATTTTAGTAAACCAAATAAAAGAACCAGTCATGATTTTAATTTTCTATTGAGAAATTAGGCCATACTGAATTTTATATAAATTCAACAGAAGAATGCATTCTCTCACTAACACTTCATTGGAGTATGGGTAATACCTTGGGTTTACCCTAAGTCAAAGGTCATAAACCTGTCGTATGACTAAAATCATACTTATTTTCACAGAAATTGTAGCAGTGACATATCTGTCCTACTATACCTTCTTCCCATAATGGGAACTACATACCAAAAATACCCTAAGGTAAAATCAACACTAGCACAACTATTTTAAGAAGACATAGCAATAGATGAATAGGTTGTTTATGACATATTTTTCTTTCATGGCTTAATATGATATATGTACCATAGGTGCTCTTTATCATGCAGAACTTTATTATTTCAAGTAGGGGACTGAAAAGGAAGACAGTTAATTCCTGCCAGGTGCATGTGAAATTTTTGTTTATTTCTAAGTAAAGTATTCAGCTTTTATTTTCTTCCTCTTAAATTTTAATTATATGGACTTTTAGAGTAAAGGAGCCAAATTATTATCCCATTTTAGGCTCCTTCTTCAATCTGTGTATGAAAATGATTAACCCACAGTGCTTCTGTTTTAGCTTTAAATATTAACATGTTATTTTTTGAAATGAAATGTTCTAAGCCTTTTTGTACACAATGTCTTATAGTGTTAAGAGCACTTGCAAGTCTATTTGTGATTGTGTCAAGTGCTTTGACACAAGTGCCCATATGACCGCACATGCTACGTTAGAAAGATTTGTTTAAAGCCTGTATTGACTAGAGTTTTTACTTCTAATGCAAGATTTTCATTGTTTGTTGTCAAATCAAAGTTGTCAAAGCATACCTAAAAATCCCTTTCGTTCAAAAGAGTTTATACAAAGAAAAACAAATAAATATTTTGTGATCCTTTAATCTTTCATGTCTTTATCAATAAGTAGCTTGTTCTCCTCTTTCAAGCTAGGCCATTTCATTATCAATTATGTAAAACTTTGCCTTAAATAATACCATAAAGGAACTTTTAAGGGAATCAGGAGGAGAGCATGGCTCATTAAGATCTTCCATAACTAACCTTGTGACTTTTTAATACAGGCTGGCTCCCTTAGCCTCACCAACTTGAAATGCAAGCAGTCCTTATATCATCATTTATCTTGGAGATCTAGCCCTCAGCTGCACTTTCCAATTCTCTCATCCAGAAATGTGTCAGAATAATTCACACTTGCTTCTATCACTGCCTTTGACAATTTGTTCCATTATTCAGTAATCCTCTGCATAAAGAAATTCTGTCTGAACTGCTTATAGATTAATCCTTTCTTTTAGATCTATCTATTATCTCTGGTTTTGTGTAAATTATTATCTCAAACAGTGCCTTAGTGACAGTCTGGTTCTCTTCCTTCAGGATTTTACATGGGCCTAATTAAGACCTCATTCTGCTAAGATCTATGCTCTCTGTGTGTCTGAATTCAGATATTTTTAACTTCTTTCACCAATGAATAGAAGCACCTTCTCTTTTTCATCTCTTACAGAAAAAGAATTTGATAATGGAAGCACAATACCAGAATCAGAGGTGGATTCTTGTTTACATCAGCTCAGCAAAGAAAAAAATATGAAAAAGCTCTCATGTTTGACAAAATATCTTAGCATACAAGGAGTTTCCTGGCTTGGTTGCTCTTAATAAAGCTATGACAAAAGGAGATTTTCAGGGAACTTCATCTCAACATCTGTTCTCCACTACATGGCTCTAGTGAACTGGCAGAAAGGCAGGTACGTGGTTTCATCTCTGTTAGTACCAACTTTATAGAGATTTTATGGCATGTGTTTTGTCTTTATGCAGTATTGGAAGCAGCAATTTAGTGCTCTACTGTTTTCTGAACAGTCTTCTATTTTTTTGACCACTATATATTTTTTGTGCTGTATCCAGATGTCAAAACAATAGGCATAGAGGGGGTGGGCGGTGAAAGTAAGTTAAGCACTCAACACAAATATGGATTAGTGGGTTAGCTTGATGGGCTGCCTACTTGCATAAATCTCTCAATATATTTGTCTTGCTCCCACTAAGACTGTGTTTACTCAAATAGATTCTGCATTATATTGGTTTTGATTCATCATTACTTCATAAGCTGCTTTGAGATAGATGTACAGACCTGAATGATCTACATAAAGCCGAAGTTTTTGCAATTCTTTAAAAACATTGGACATGAATGCTGTACATGGTCAGCTCTGCCACTTCTGATTTTCCTAGGTAAGGAACACTGTCAGGAATCTCTGCTGATGCTGTCTTCTCTTTCATTATTGTACTTGAAGTTTGTACTGCACTTTAAATATATATAACACTGACTTTTGATTTTTCTATCTACAGTTATCCTTTCCTTGAGAAATTCAGAAATTCTACTTGGAGAATCTTTATGGAAGGTGTTGCATTGTTTTCGGCTTGTTCTGGTTTGGTAATTCATTGTGTAATGTTGACTGTGATAATGTTGCTATCTATTTCTAGAATATCTGAGCTAAAATTCTTAAAATTTATCTTTTTTTTTTTTTTCCTAAATCCTAAATGGTAAAGATAATTGCCATCTAAATAAACAAATAAATTGACATCAACAGTCGACAGACACGTTCCTTATTGCAATCATCAATTTTGCTATCTGCTATTCAACACTTAATTTGTCCTAACTTTATATTACAAAAATATTGGATTTTTTATGTTAAGATGAAAAAATCCTATGATTTTAAAAAGAAAGAGTCATTATGTTTTAATTTGGCTTTACATGTTCAAAATGGATTTGTAATTATTTATCAATTTAACTTCACTATCTGTAAGCTTTTTACTTTTCCATAATGCTACACTTCTGCTTGAGAGCTGTATTTTTGTGAAGCTTTTGGGGTTGATAAAAATAAGAAAGAAACCAAAGGAAAATACCCTTCCTCCCACCCAGAAGAAGCGTGTCTCATGTCGTCCCCCCAAATTTTATTTTTAAACAAATAAATTTTCTAATAACTCATAACAAAGAATTATCTCCTTATTTTCTATAGCAGGATTTTTATTAATATCTTGCACTGTAAGTGAACATATTATTAAATATTAGTTTTCCCCTCCATGGTTCTCTTTTTAACGCTAATAACAGTTGGTCTTTTCACAACAGTGAATGGAGGTTAGGGGTGAATAAAAGTAATTTTTTGTCTTTATAAAAGAATGAGTCTAAAGAAGCCCACAGAGTTTCAGTCTAAAAACTTTCTAACCTAAATTCAGAAGATGTGTTATTATTATTGACACTGTTTCAAAAAAAAAAAAAAAAAAAAGACAACAAACTATGGAGGTTTAGCACATGGAAAGAAAACAATTTTATTGCTTTCCATTTCTTTTTGAACATTTGTGAAGCTTTTCATTTAGATTTTTCCTAGTTTTAGACTGAATATTTTAAAAAGAGTAGTTTAATATTAATGCATTTTTAAGTTATAAAATCCTTATTTTTTATTTTAGAAAAGCTATTTAGAGAAAATGTTACTTTAAATTTCTGCATCTGAAAAATTAGTGTTAGTTGTTTCTCCTCTGCTAAAAAAAATCCTAGTTCTATTGAATTGACATTTCACATCAGAAGCAACAGTTTTCTACCAAGCCTCCACATTTTGCCAGAAGAGACAAACATGCTGCCTAAAATTGCTCAGTAATTTCATACTTACAGGAAGTGGAGGAAGCAAAAAAATTTGCACTGTAGACCTTGCATTCTTTTTGTAATATTATCTGTGTATCTAAGAGTGTTTTCTTTTTTCTTTTTTCTCTTTTTCTTTTTTTACTTGAACATGGCTCCCTGCCAACTCCTGTTTTTCAGTTAATTGTATATTAAACATTTTCAGAACTTTCGACATTTTTAAAACTTACTGTGCCCAGTTCAAGTCTCAATAAGCAGATAGGTGGATGAGGGGTGGACATACACTTATCTAAATGCTCATGGGATGTCTATACGTTCATCCTCCTACTTAAATATTTTATATTTGTGTGAGACTGATCTGTTTCCTTTAATCCCTTTGTGAAGCACTATATTGCAGATCTTTTTACTCCTGCTGTACCTACTACAAGTAGCACAACTTTTCTTCTGACTTTCTGTTTTCTGTAAGGATTATCCTACCCAGATCTTGCTTTCCAATTTCATGCTGTCCACAATTTTTATTGTGGTCATTGCACAGCATTGTCAAAAAATTGTAGACACACGTTGTTAAAAACCGGGACAAACTGAAATAAGCCACTTAACAAATGTTCAACTTTTTGGCAATAAAAATCCTACTTTCAGGATTCTTTTTTCCCACCTTTCATTTGCCCAGAGACGTGGTAGAACCACCTACCTAGGGGCAGACACAAACACATTCACACATCCCGGTAGGTACACAGTGAACTGAAGGAGATTTCAATCAAAACACAACCATGCTGATACAATGATGGAATTTAATTTTGAATCACGATTTTCTGAGGTTTCTGCGTGCAGACAATGTTTCCAAATTTACTGCAAGGTAAAATGTACGCTTTAAACCTGGAATTTCATGAGTTTCTCTCATTGAAGAAATGTATGCCTGCTTAGACATTCTCTTCTCTAGTAGACATCATCATCTAGGCTGTTATCTGCTGGCCCAAACACTTCACACAGCTGTGTCATGGGTCTTGAGCAACTGCAGTCTTATCTGACTAGAGAATTTTAGGGGAGTTGAATAAATAGAGCATTTTCCATTGTTTCAATAATGAACAACAGAAGAATTATGCCCATAAAAGGACAGAAATATTTGGGCTTTTTCATTGATGAGAAAATGTCTGAACTTCTTGGTGGTAAAGGCATGCCTGTGGTATTTTCCAAACACAGCTTTAGAATAACTACCCCTCCCCAGTCACAGTAGAACTCTGTTTCTGTAATCACGTTCCCCAGGAACTCCCTCAGGAGGTAAAACTGTGTCCTCTCCTGGGCCACTTTTCTTAGCTGGCTTGATAAGTAAACCAAGGAGATGCTCTTCCAGATGCTTAACTTGACACTGTTCTATTGTTTTACTTTTGTTGTTTTCCAGATATTTTAAAATTTTCTTCTCCGGAGAAGCCTTGGTTTTTTGTTGTTTCTGTACACCAGATAGAGCAAAGATATGAAAATCAGCATTTTGAAAAAAAATTATCTCTGCTGTAACTGCAACTGTACTACACTGGGTAGATTCACAGAAGTGCCGACTCATAGAGTGGTTTGGGTTGGAAAGGACCTTTAAATGTCATCCACTCCCAAGCCTGGTGCTACCGGAAGGGACATCTATCCAGGTGAGAGCGCTGGTGTTCCCAATACCCACGCCCTACCAGTGTGGTGGAGGACCCAAAGGCTGGGTCCTGCATGGAGCAGAGCACCTGCAGCTGTCAGCAAACTGGAATGCTGTCAGCAAACAGCAATGAAGCTAAAGGCTCTGAAACACAAGTCTTACAAGGAGTGGCTGAGGGAGCCAGGGTTGTTTAGCCTGGAAAAGTCTCATGGGGAAACCTTACTGCTCTCTACAACTGTCCAAAAGGAGGCTGTGGGGGAAGGCCTCCTCTCCAGGTCATAACGCCAAGAGGAAATGGCCTCAAGTTGCATCAGGGAGGTTGAGATTGGATAATAGATAAAATTTCTGGACTGAAAGTTTGTAAAGCATTGGAAAAGGCTGCCCAGGGAAGAGGCTGAGGCACAATCCCTGGAGGTATTTGTAAGATGTGTAAATGTAACTCCTAGTGACATGGTTTAGTGCTGGAATTGACAGTGCTTAGTTTACATTTGGACTCTATGATCTTAGAGGCCTTTTCAAACCTAAGTGAATCCATGATTCTACTCTAAAAGTTCAATGCTGCCAGCCAGGCTAGAGTCCAAGAGATCTATTAGGAGATATTAGTTTTCTTCCCAATGTCATTATTTCTTGTTTACAATGTGTTTTTTTTTTTTTTTTTTTTTTTCATGAAACAAATTTTAATTAATTGCAAATAAATGAAAATTAGAAAAATAAAAAAGTTGGAAGTATAAAATATGTTATTCTGTGCACAGCCTTCTAAAAGATGCATCAGATATATTAACATCAGTATTCAGATCTTTGGAACAAAATATTATTACAGCAACTGAAGAGTTTTCAGTATTATAAATATGCATGACTTTATAGAGCAGTAAGGAAATATATTCTGCTCCAAGCTCTCCTAATGCTGAACATTTTAGTAAAATTTACAGCATTTTTCTACAAGTGCTATAAATTATCCCCTTTAAGATTAGATAAAAAATATTTGAGAAATAATTATGGGTATATGTTCATTAGATTAGAGTTGGAGGACTGAGAGATAAGGGCATTAGGTCAAGTCTTTCAATCTACCTCCAGATACTCACTTCCACTATAATACCTATAAGCACATTATGGCAACAGAATCTCAGTGTTTAGAGAATTCTAATGACTAAACAGTCATTCTTAGGCAGTGTGTATAAAAACACAAACACAGAATTTGAGTGTACTCACAGCATTCCTCCCCTGCCCCTTTCTGCCACCCATACTTCTTCTGCCTTGTCTTCAGGCTGCCTGCTGAAGACAATCAGCATGCAAGACTTATCAAGCAGTTAGCAAATGTTGATTCAGACTGCAGTATTTACTTAATAATAGCATTGCTTTATCCTTGCTTTTAAGTTAATCACAAACAAACCTCCTTCAATCCTTGCCAGGAAGCCTCCCATAAGTCCATTGCAAATCATAGACATAATCTGTGTAAATAATTAATCTGCTTGAATCTTATGCCAGCAACACCTGCACCAACACTGATTACCAGATATGTAATTACATTTTGTTTGTATTTAAATAGATTTGCCTCTGCTTTCTGTAGTGGAAAGTGCCTCACTTCCCCAGTGATTGAGGGCAGAATTTCTTGACCTCTCTGGCTTCCTGATGTGAGTGGTCACAGAGGTAAACCAAAGTGATGTCAGACCATGAGGCTGTACCTTGTTTAGTTCCCTCTGAAGTTAGAGGTCAATGTGTTGATCAACAAAGGACAAAATAAATATCTCACAAGCTCAAGCAATAACAGAAAAAAAGGGATTGTTCTTGTATGACTCCACAGAAGATTATCACATAAACTGACTTCTGTGGTGGCTTGACCTTGGTTGGTGCCAACAAACTGTACTATTACTCCTTTTCTTAGCAGTATAGAGGGGAGAAAATAAGATGGAAAAAAGCCATGTGGATCAAAATAAAAGAAATTTATTAAAGCATAAGCAAAGGCCACATGCAGAAGCAAAAGAAAACAAAATATTTATTTTTTGCTTTCCATCAGCAGGGGCTCACTTCCTGGGAAGCAGATGTTGAAAGTCTAACACTGTAAATTACAAATTTGTGTGTCTTCCTCCTTCTTTCTCTTCTTTCTCTTGACTTTTTTTTTTTTTTTTTCTTTTTCCTGAGCAGACATATACATCACATTGTTCAGTTTGGCTGTGTCCCCTCCAACTCACATGGCAGTGTTAGGTTAATGGTTGGGCCCAATGGCACTAGAGGTCTACTCCAACCTAAATGATTCCATGATTCTGTGATTTGATACAAAATTTTCAGCTTAGTAAATCAGTACTAGTTAAATCAGTACTCACAAACCTGTACCTCCCTCTGCTTTTATTCTGTCCTACTTCAGCCTTTTTTTTTCTGTTGTTCTTCCAGACCATCTGTTCATGACATCTTTCTTGAAAGGCAGGAGACCAACAAAACATGTCTGCTTCTATGTGGTTACAGATTTTGTCTACAGCACTTCTCTTTGAAATAAAATTTTTCAAATTAACGAAAACTAACACCATGACTTTCACTGTTGTTTCAGACTCATAAATAATGATTTGGGGCCATCTTTTGATTAGGCATATATTTTATCGTTCTCAAAAGTTTGAAAACGTACTACACAACAACATTGTATTTTTCCCCCTTTCAGGTGATTGTAGAAATGAGTGTCTAGCCTAAACACTCATTACACATAATGACTTAGCTAAAGCAAAATGATAAACTAGATAACTAAAAGGACTTTATATTTCCACACAGATTTTACAGATGACCTTAACCTCCTGTGCTCTAGACAAAGGCAGACCAAAACAAGCTGATTTATAGTTATGAGATTAGAAATCTTCTGAGACAACATTATAAACTAAACCCTCTAGAACACAGGCAAACAAGAATATCATTAAACAGTATTTTGGACTGATGCTGATGAGAGGCAGAACTTCATATACTTCAGCAATATTGTTAAGCAAAACAAAAATTTTGCTCTGACAAAAGAAAGTTATAAACATCTTCATTACCCTAAGAAATCTGAAGAAAGAGAAGTATTACCCTCTGGAGTGAACCACTCATTAAATTCCAGTGTAAAGCTCTCCTACAAATATTTTATCAAAATGCTAAAGTCTAAGCATTCATAAACAGCTGTCCATAGCAAATCCTTAGCATCCTCTGACAAAATAATCAGGATACGTGTTGTGAAGAAGGATGAAAGAGAACCAGTTGGATTAGAAATGCATTGTCAAAATGGCTGTGATTAATTCTTCCAGATGAAGAAAACATGGCAAGGCAGGACTTATCTTAGAGTGCTTAAGGAAAGAAAAACCAAGGCAGACAGAAGTGAAAATGGAAGCCTGTAATTCACATTAAATTAAAAAAACCCCAATAATTAAAGCTACGCAGGGAGGAGAAAAAGCACTGCATGAGATCAAAAGCATAGAAACTGAATGGCTATGTGGTGCCTTAAGTTTTAGCTTTCATATTTTCCAGATTCTGTACTGCATTAGTATGCAACTCTGAACTTTGTATAAAGTGTTAGCAAGCTCTCCTCACAGTTTAGTCAGACAAAACAGTCCTTTTCCAGCCTCAGTACAAAGGACAGCTTTGCAGCTTCAGGCCCAAAAAGCACAAACAACAAATTGAGGAGTGCAATCTGGGAGGATGGGACTTCATAACCTGAGGTTGTAATTGGACAAATCACCCAATATGCAAATGAACCAAAACTTATAACAAATGTGAAAACTCGTGACTGGTCATCCATCTTGGTTGGAGCCATGGCTGAAATCTTCTACTGCCATGTAGGTGTAGGTGTACACTTGTACACCAAAGTAGGTGTAAACTTTGAAGGCCTTTTTAAGAACCTGCTTTATTCCTTTAACACTGCCTAGCACTACCTCTATTCTAGGTAACTTCTCAAGGCATCAAATGTGTTCTGTTACCTTGCTTCCAGCTTGCACTCACCCATGAATACTGAATACATAATAACCAACAGCTTAAAGAGACGAAAACTGCAAACATACCAATGATGCAAAAAGACATTCAAAGCGGTTCTAGATAAGTTTTCCTTGGAGGCTTTGAGCCACCTCATGCCTACACATGTGGCAGGAATGAGACTATGCCAGAATCAGTGGCTGCAGGTGCAAACACACTAGCTGCTGACAGCACTCAGGGATAGTTAACAGTTTCCAGACAGTATAAAATATTTAAAGTTGGCTATAGCACTTAAATTTTGCTTTTTGGAAGCTAATGTGCTGCTACTAATGGCTACTGTTTAATACTTTGGGGCTGCTTTTCAATACCTTTGCAATCCTTTGGAGAGCAGTGAGCTACACTTGTGAAATACCACAAAGAGCAGCCGTGCAGCCACAGACTGTTTCTTGTACATCCCCCCAATGCACATACCCATTTCAACTGCAATCTATATGCTTTTCTTGTTAGTTGTACTTGTCATGTGAGTGTCTAATAAGCAAAAGTAACCAAGAAGATGAAATGTCACTCAGATATCACCCAAGACAAATAACAAAACATACACAAAGGTAAAATTTTAGATGCACTAAGTTCAGATAGACTGAATTTCTACGATTCATGGCAATTAGGTTTTATTAAACAGAAATGAAGACTTTAATTTTATTTATTAATTCTGTGAACTCCCCATTGTTTGCATTTCTGGAATATTAAAGTAAAACTGGAATACAAATGTGAGAACTCAAGTAAAGTACATGCTTAATGAGCATAATGTAGGTAGACATAATTTTATTACATATGCTCAACTGAGAGATTCCAAGTGATATAATCCAGAGAAAACTAAGATCAGGAAGTCCCGGCTCTAACTGAACAGAACCTGACTGTGTATTGTCTGCTGCAGGAAATGAATAAAATGCTGCAGTACTGTGGGAGGGTGGCTCTTGGGCACTGTTCAGCAGACTCACAAACATGGATTTGCTGCTTGGTGCTGAACAAGGCTACACTGCCCAAATTAGTAGGTCCCTGTTTTGCTCCTTTCTGTGTGCATCTAGCTGCCACCCCATGGGCCTCACATATATGACTAAAGGAAAAAAAAGTCCCTTTATTTTTCAGAAATTATGCATTCAATACCACAGAATCAGTCAGGTTGGAAGGGACTACAGTGGGTCATCTGCTCCAATCTCACTCCTCAAGCAGGATCATCTTAGACTGCATGACATAGGATTGCATCCAGACAGTTCTTGAATACCCCCAGTGAAAGAAACTCCTCAGTTTCTCTCAGCAATCTGTTTCGGTGATTGGTCACCCTCATAGTAAAGTTCTTCCTCATATTCTGTGGAATTTCCTGTGCATCAGTTTCTGTCCATTGTTTCCTGTCCTATTATTTGGCATCACCTAGAAGAGCCTGGCTCAATCTGCTTGGCACCACACCCCTTTAGATATTTGCACATATTGATGAGCTTCTCCCTCAGTTGTCTCTTCTTGAGGTGGCACAGGCCTAGCTCCCTCAGCCTTAACTTGTTAGATAAATGCTCCAATCCCTTAATCATCTTTGTTGTCCACTCATCCAACCCATGCTCCCTGAATTTGTCTATGAGAATGCTCAGAGACACAGTGCTGAAAGCCTTGCTGAAGTTAAGAAAGGCAATGCCTACTGCAGAACCTACAGCTCTCCCTTCATCCATTGGGGTAGTTGTTTCATTGTAGAAGGCAATAATGTTGGTCAAATAGGACTTACCTTTAGTGAACCCATGCTGACTGCTCCTGATCACCTTAATGTCTTCCATGTTGGTAGAGACGGCCTCCAGAATGAGGTCCTCCGTGGCCTTTCCAGGGTCTGAGGTACAGCTGGCTGGAGGACAGCTTCCTGAGTCTTCCTGCTTCCCTTTTTTGAAGATTGGAGTGATATTTGCTTTCTTCCAACCCTCAGCCCTTTCTTTCAGCCCTCTCCAAAACTCCATGATCCTTCAAAGATGATTGTGGTTGCCCTGGCTACAATGGCTGACAGCTTTCTCAGCTCTCTTGGATGTATCCCATCAGGGTCCATGGACTTTTGAATGCTGAGTTTGTTTTGGTGTTTTCCGACACAATCCTTCTTGATGAAAGGGAGGTCTTCCCCCAGAATTCATTTAGTCTGGTTTCCTAGGTCAGAGATTTCAGAGGAGTGGTCTTATCTGTAAAGTCTGATGCAAAAAAGGCATTTAATAACTCTGCCTTTTCTGTATTCTCTGTTACAAGATTCTCTGTTAACTAATGGGTCAATTTTCTTTTCTTATTTGTGTATTTTTAAAAGCCCTTTTCTATTTCCTTGACATTTTTGGCCAGATTTTATTCCAGATAAGTCTTGGCCTTTCTAGTTTCAACATTGTTACTCTGTCCACCTGTCCTATGTTGCAATGTAAGACATAACCAAAAGTATGGGTTACAAGCTGATAAAGCCAGCTGGGGCAGTGTTCTCCATCTCTTCCATGACCCAGCCTCCCTCCAGGTGGGATATCCTCTGCTAATGGGCCATTGAGTCTCACTGCATGGCTGATGAAATTACAGCATCCATTGGGAGATGCTCCACCCAGGGGAGGAGCCAAGCATTCCTACCTGGATATAATCTGAAATTTGGAACACTGCAGTTAGCCTTTCAACTGGATTCCCAGAGGAAGACCAAACCCATCTACACCACACTGGACCTTCAGAGGAAAACTACACCCTTCTACAGGACCACAGCTCCAACAGAACCACATCTGTCACTCCAGGAGGACTGCAGCCACCATCTAATCACATTGCTGCCAGCACCCTGACCAACAGAATGTAAGGTTTCTGTACTATAGTATTTATTTCTTTTTCCTATTAAATTGTATTTCTGACTTGGAGTCTCTTGCTGGTTTGCTTTCAGACTAGTACACCACCTCTCTAATACTCATCCCAAGTAATCTAATTCCATTTACATCCTGTGTATTTTTTCTTGACTGTACTTGATAATGCAGGAATTCTTTATTCATCCCCAGAGGTTTCTTGCAGCCTTGCACCTGATTTGTTCCTCACTGTGATGCATCATTCTTGTGTCTGAGAAAACTGAACCAAACCTCTAATGCTGACCAATTCTTTTGGACCTTTCTTCCCATGTTTCCCCTTTTCCAGTCTGGGGCTTCACCTGGATGCTGTGATGTCTTAAATATCATGGAGATTGTTTTAGCTACTATGTCAGCCAGTACCCTCAGGACTCTAGGATGCACCTCATCAGTTTCCACAGACTCTCAGGTTCTTGGTGGTTACAAACATGGTCTTCTCTTACAGTGGGAGAGACTTTGCTCCCCCAGTCCCAGTCCATCCACTTGAGAGGTGTGGGAAGAGAGATCTGTCTCATTGAAAACTGAGACAAATATATTATCAACCTTCTCCTAATCCATTGTTACCAGGTCATGGTTGACAGGTCATGGTCCTACACTAAAGTGAAAAGCCCTGTGACTATAGCAACAAAAGGATTAAGTCCTTTCAGACAGACTGAAAAAAAAAAAAAATCCCATCTAATTGGGTGGACTTAGAATCAGTTTTGCAACTGATGAATATCTAAATATACAAGTGGGGGTTTTTTTATATAGCAGGAAAACATTAGTCCCATGGGATTTCCATTAGTTTTCCCAAGGGTGTCCAGGCATTCAAGCTTTACTAAAAGTTATTGCTAAAATATTTTATAAGCACTATTTTTGCATGTGTTAATATACATCCTCAAGTCTTGGAGTTTGGCTTAAAAATTTATAAATTTTCTATAGTTATCTGTGATTTATGAGTTCTGTTTATTCTTATTAATTAATAAAAGAAAAAATTCTTTTATGACAACTGTAGAGATAAGTAGTAGGAAGCAGATCTAACTTTGTGCTGAAATCGGAATCTGGAATCTTTTCTCTTCCTACAATTTTTTTTTTTGTTTTTTTTTTTACATGAATAGGGCAATAAAATTAAAGGGACTATTCATGAAATGGTACACCTCTTTACACTATTAGCAGTTAATGAATGGCCTCTTCCTACTACAATAAAATTAAGTTACTTGAACTACCAGTGTGATGATGTAAAAATACTGATTTAAAACCTGACATGTACAGCCCTGCATATTCAGAGAGAAAACATCTAAATGAACCAACAGGAAAGAAGAATAAAGACTTATTTTTTGAAACCTCTTGTCTGGAACTAAAACATCTCTTTGGAGATTGTAGTGAAGGTGTCAATCTCTACATAATATTTACATCTCTGATTCCCAGCCATGATGTGACATGTGACATGTGACATCCATTTGCAAAGTAGGAAAAACAATAACTAGGGCTTTTTTGTATCTTTTATCTCCCTCCATCCAAAATAAAGAAATCATTTTCTGCCTTTCCAAACATACTACATAGGCACACAAATAAATTGGAATGTCTCTTGGAATACTGCTGAAGTATTTTGAAAAATTACTTTTAAATTCTTACTTAATTCATACCTAAATTCTTTTCCTTAGATGATTTTTTTTTTTTTTTAATCTGTACATCTATGGATTAAAATGCATTCTTAGTCAATCTATTCTTAAAATTAATTTTCAATAAATACACCTGTTGTCTGTTTTGAGTACCTGCTATTGGTTTCTTTGACTCTGCTGGATTTATATACACTTTTGCTTCTGATGAGGAATAAATTTTCTTCTATTGTTTTAAAATATAACAGATCCATCTTTTCCTGGATTGTTGAATACATTCTAGAACAAGATAGCATACGGATGCAAACCCTGTAAAGACTTTTCTCACACTGAAAGACATGTAAAAGAATTAGAATAAAATATCAACTCTAAAAATGTTCCATTTTGCTTTGAAGTTAACATTATAATTTCTCTAATTTATTATAAAACCTATAAAATCAATATGGGATTACAACTTTCTGGGCTACAAGAATTCATTGCTAGTTTATATCTAACTTTTCCTCTAACAATACCCCCAGGCTCTTCCTTGCAGGACTACTCTCATCACAGCCATCACAGAGACAGAGCCTCCACTGATATTGGGCACTGACCTCATCTAGGTGCAGGACCTTGTAATTGGCTTAGCTGAGCTTTAGGAGTGTCACGTGGGCCCACTTCTCAGACATTTCAAGGTTCCTCTGGAGGACATCCTTTCCCTCCAACATATCGATTACACCTCTCAGCTTGATGTCATCCACAAAGTCTCTGAACATGCATTCAATACCATTTTCTGTGTCATTCATCAGGTTATGTAAGAATATTTATTGCTTCCAGTATGGACCCCAGAGTGACACCAGCCCTTACTGGTTTCCACCTTAAGATATGGATATTTAGTTTGGGTCTATCCAAACTGGCCATCCATCAATCCCATATCTCTCCAGTTTAGAAGCAGGGACCATGTCCAAGGCCCAGCAGAAGTCCAGGTAGATGACATCTCTAGGAGTTCAGGTGTCCTCTAGTGCAGGCACTCAAATGTAGAAGGTCACCTGATTAGTCAGGCACAATTAGCCTGTGGTGAAATCATGCTGCTATCTCCAGTTTTCCATATGTGTTGACTTATCTTCCAGCAAGATCAGTTTCATGATCTTACTGACCACAGAGGGGAGGCTGATTAGTCAGTGTTTCTATCATCCTCCTTTTTATCTCTTTCAAAAATGTGATGGTTCCCTCATTCAGATCACTGGGGATTTCACCTAGCTGCCCTAATAGTAGCCACATCTTTTCCATGTCATATTTCTTTATTTTGAGTAACAAAAAAGAATAGTTGATCAGTCAGATTGCCTGGAGAACTGAGGGCAAGAAAATAAGTGTAAAGGAATGGCCTGCTTGAAAAAAAAATCAAAACCAAACATGAAAGTTGAAATCTAAATAAAAATCTAATAAAGAATTAGTAATTCTTTTCCAGTTAGACTTGTGAATGTATATAGCCTTATGCAAAGAAAATACTGTCAATCCAATCAATGAAAACAAGAATAGGTATACATACATTTTGTACACATACACATGCACACATAATTTTATACACACAGAGCTGCATACACACAGATGCTCACAGAGACATATACACAGATTTTGTGGACAGATTTATAAATTTATTTGTCTATTTATTCATTTATTTACCTATGTTTTTATTTATATGCATAAGTATATATGTATTCGTCTTAATATGCACACATGGTTGCCTGTGATAAATTCACAGTGGGAAAATCTGCAAAAATTCAGGGATATAAATACTAAATAATTATTGAAATTTTAATTTTTTTCTTTATATTCCTCACTTCTGTTGATATCTCCTGTGTTCTCCCCTCTTCATATTACCTCAAAACCCACCTTACATTTTTGCTCTTCTCCTTTCATTCACTCTTTATCCAGTTTCATGACACTTTCTTTTATTTCCAGTGATGTGTCCCACTCACTCAAAGGAGTCTTTTTTAGCCTTCCCCACAGATGAAAACACGGTGGTACCAAGTTTTCAGGTGTTTCTTCCTATATGGGCAAGGTTTAGAAAGCCACCATGACTTGAGTCAGATACCTGACTTCACACATAGGTACTGGCTGGGCTGGTGCTGGGAGTAAAGCCCCATCTCCTTTCAGCTGTTGTTAGCAAAGCAGAAAAAAAATCACTTGGCAGAAGTCTTGGCTTTAGTATCTGCTTTGCAGATACTGTTTCGTCTCTGCTCAGTCTAGGCCAGCCAGAAATAGGATCTTCTCCATACTCATAATTTTATATATATATACAGTTGTATGAGAGTAACTTTGACTTGCTACACATCCTAACACACTTTGTCCATGTAGATGTGTAAAGAGAGGAAATGATGAGAATTGTGTACAATTTCAGCCTGCATGTGTTTGCATGTCTTTGTAGACACTGTCCAGGCCAGTCTCTGTACCAGATATAAAAACCAACTCACTCCCCATTACACTCATGAATTACTTAACCTTTTAGGGGTGCATTTTATATGATTTACTGGTGATGTTTGTTTTATAAGTTGCCCCATTCTCAGTCTTAGAAATGCAAAAAAATGGAATTTTGATAGACTCAACTGACAGTAAAGTGGGTTTATTCTGCCCTTTAAGCTGAAGCACCCACATGTACACCAGCAGGGACATAAGGACTTAAACCATCTTTCCTAGGGACAGCACATTTCAAGACAGTTAAAGGACAACTGAGAAATTTACAATTAAAACCAAATGAATTAAAATGTGAGTGGTACTCTGCCTAGATTTCTGCCATAAAGTTAATTCATTTCACTTTATGTGATAACACTTAACAGCAATGGAAATCCCCCTGCAATTTTGAGGGAAACATGAAGGTATACACACACACTGCTTTGTAATAGTTTTATGAATGTTGAGAACAAAAATATAACAAACAAAAAGATTTCGTGCACAAACAAAGCAAAAGTTTCAAATAATGACAGTAGTATATGTAACTGACATTTACACATTATGTTCTGCCATAATAGATCACAGAAATTAGGGAAATAGGTGTTAAATAATTAGGGGTTTAATTGCATATGCCATTAAAAATTTTTAAAAGCTATTTGGCCAACTAATCACAGAGAGAACAGGATGATAAAAGATGGATAAAAACTATAGAACAGTAGAAGACCAATATAAAGGTTAATACACACATAACTCAATTATATGGATTTAATATTTTGCTTGATTATATTCCTTATTTTGTGAAATTATCTGATGTCAGCACAGTTGATGCTTCAAGAAACAGAAAATTCTGGATGAGACAATCAAAAAGCCGAGTATATTATCCGTAAAAACTCAACAGTATAGGCACCTGCCTCACCAAATTATATAGAGTTTTCCTTTATAGAAGTTCTCTCCCTATCTGTTTAAGAGGAAAAGAATAGGGGTTTTGTCATGAAACTCTTGTTCTGCATCATATGCAATACAATCCTAAATGCTGAAAGAGAAACACTGGTTTAAGAAGTGTTAACTTTCTTTTAATTAGAAGTTAACTTCTTTTAATTAGAAGTTAAGATTTTCTGTTTAAATATCTGATGTATCTCACTCTGAGCTACAGCAGTCAGAGTTCATAATGACAATTGAGTCAGTTATAGACAATCACAACAGAGAGGCAGTGTCTGTGAATTTAACATTATGAACATCCTCACAATGTATGATATAAAGGAGTCAATATTTCTCCTATGCAATATTTTCCTAACAATCTTTTCCAGTTCAGCTGAGAAGCTGAACACCTGAAATTTATAAGTGAAAAAAATCCAAAGATATTTGTTTGATTTTTAAAAATTCCAGTTTTAATAGCATTTCAACTTTTTTTTTTTTCTTTTTAGGTATAATTAATATGTATTTCTAATCTAGAAGACTATTTAAACAAAGCCCAAAACTATGAAAAGGAAAAATTTTTTAAGTTTTAAATATTTTTCAATACCTTAAGAAACTATTTTTGAAGCAGTCTTTTCCAGTTAAGGGCTTCATTGTCAAGAAAGTTTTTGTAATAAGAAATTCTTGAGAGATAAACACATAAAATAAGTTGTATGTATATTGCACAACTGTTTTCTATTGAGTTTTTCTTGCAGAATACATTCTCTTAAAAAATTATCTAACTAGCATTTTTTTCCCTTCAATAACTTTTAAAACAATGTTCATAATTTTACAATTCTGGAGAAGAAAAATCTGTAAAATAAAGATATTTTACCAGTATTCACTCTTTGCAAGGTTTTCCAATTTCCAACGCTGGATATCAGACTAAAAACCAGTTGCAAAAACAACTCAGGAATGTGAAAAAACAAAGAACAACTGAAGCTTGAAGAGGCTAATTTTCAGAAAAATTACTTTTTGATTCAAACATGTCCTTGATGTTTTATGTAATCAGTGTATCTATTATTAGTTTTGAATACATATTCATATGGAGTGTAGTATTTAAGATACTCTTGTATGTAATGTTGTATAATTCTGTAGAGCAGTAGATGTATATTCCTATATGAAACATGTCATGTACTCTTTATTTTCAAGAGCATTCTTTTTGGTTACTTACATATGAGAACTGAGAGCATGAATATACACATCCCTTTGTCTATCATGATGCCTGCTAAGAAAGTATAAGGAACTAATTTGCAGAGAGTTATCTGCCTATATATATAGTCAGCATATAGGTGTGCATTTATGATATTTAAAAAACCCCCAGAGATAACAATAACTCTTACCAGCACCAAACAAAGAATCAATAAAATGGAAAGTCTTCCAGGCGAGAAATCAACCAAACAACTACACAGAGAACAGGGGCATCAAATAAGAAATAAAAATTAAAAATATTGAAGCCTGCAAAATCTCTCTGGCAAAGGATCAGGATGCAAATGTAAAAGAAGCAATGTTCAGAAGAAATCAGCATCTTGTGAAACACGTTAACATGCATAAACAAAGCCAAGAGATGAAAACTTTTCCTGAAAGCTATTTCTTAGTATTCAGGTATAAAAATAAATTCAACTTCTAAACACAAGCATAAGGAATGGCCTTTGATTTGGAAAACAAATCTTGGTAAGTAAAGATATTGCATAAGTTTCTCTCAACTTGAAAACTAAAACAACATGAACTTCTTCCACAGCTCTCCAGTAAGGCAGTGTGCTACTAGACAAGATTTTAGGCTTGGTATCAGGCTTACATGGCTTCTGCTTTGGAAGTGGAAGACTGAGCTGTTCTGCAGAAATTAAATGAAGAGACAAACGTGGATAGGATGTTCAGCACTACAGGTGAAAGGCTACACTTCAATTTGGTAAAATATGTTTAAATTAGGCCTTATAATAGGTTGGTTCCCCATTATTTTGTGCCATTAATTTGGTTTTAGAAAATACTTTAAAACACCTTCACTTGTGAAATCTTTCACAGCCAGCTGATTGTCTCACTAACTGAGAATGAGAGGCAAAATGTCAAGAAGAGCAAGTATTACCTTAACCTTGCATTGCACTGATCAGAACTTGTCTCAAAATCAATGATTGCAACTTGTTCAGAATAACCTGATGACTCAGTCTCTCAGAATGCTAATCTTCAAATTCTGCGCAGCAAAGGACAAGGGGATTAAAGCCAGATTCAATTGTAATGAGATCAATCATTAAAGGCAAAACAGACTCCATTGACATGAGATGTCTAGCATGTGTAAATGCTTTTACTTTAAAATTTTAGGACAAGGATTTAAAATCATTGTTCGGTCATTATATTTTGCCTATTATTTTCATTTTATTCTTATTAGGTTGTTAATAAAGCTCTCAATTTTCTACAGATACTTGCATTGTAGCTTCAATTTATACAGACACCAGGGTTTTTTTTGTTTGGTTGGTTTTAACGAGAAAAGGAATCTTTTCTTTGCATAGCCTCTCCCTATTATTCTTCTGATTTTTTTTCCTTTTGAATGTTTGAAAAGATTGTCTCATTCTGAAACTTGCTTTTTGCTGCTTTCTGTAAGAAATAGAACTAGAGCTTCCTATTCCTCTCAGAATTATTCTCTCCGTCTGACCAATACATTTACAGACTGGATTGAGCATATTCAGTCTGCTACTGGATGATGCTCCACTCCTGCTCCACTCCCCTAAAAACACCAGGAAGTTAAGAGAAGTGTGAAGCTTTGCTCCTTTGATTTTTTTTTTAAATAAAATATAAGTAGGCAATCTTCAAATGCTACTTTTTTATGCTTCACTTTGCTTTGTGCAATTTACTCAGAGAAATTTACATTTCATTTCCAGAAAGCAAACTGTTAATTTATTTGTGGAGGGTAATAGCAAAGTCTTTCTTTACTCACAAGGAACTAATTCTAATTTAAGCCACATAGCTTTTTTTTAAATTGTTGAAACTGAGAAACAAGCTGACAAACATATATGAATCATGAGTAACAATCATAAAAATGCCGTTCTATAACATCTATACTAAAATAGACTTACTTCCCAATTTCTTGTAATGTTTCCCCTCCCCTTTCTTGCTTACACTGTATATACAAATATATTTATTGTATTTGTGGATATATTTCCTTAAAAATATGTTTTGAAGACGGTTAAATGAATGACAGGGGCAGGATTCTAAGAAATTTGACATAAGGTACATGATCTTCAGAAGAGTTAAAGTAATCAAGATTGGCTTTGATGCTTGAAATAAAATAATATTGTAATGTTTTCCCTGTTTCAATGCACGTGAGTTGGCTCATTTCCAAGGTACAGCTCTTAGTTCCAGTATTCTTTAAGACTCATCTCTGCTCCAGTCTCACATTGCAATTTTAGATTTATTACTTCTACAAAACAGTACAAAATTGCTGTAATTACAATTACCTTTGCTTTCAGAGGCTGTGTTTCAGCCTTCCTGGGAGGCTTTAAAACAAAATAGCTAGTAAAATAGGCGAGTGAATGCTACAACATAGTTTTCATATGACAGACCTGAAAGCATAAGCAGCAAATTCACTACTGCAGTATGTGTCACTTCTGACATTCAGTGAATGAGACAATTTCTCCTGACTTACCCTTGATGGAGTCTAAGACATCAAAACAGAAATAACGCAAACACAGAAATTAAACAATTTTTGGAAGTGAGAAGTCTTTAATGGAAGAGATTTTTAGTTACAAGTTGTCTGTTTTTCCTGTCTTAGGTATAGATTCCATTAAAAAAAATATTGTTTTCTCAGTCACTTTCTTGAACTCTGTTTCTGTCTCAGCTGAACATGACAGAGGCAAAGAAAGGAAGAAAGAAAAGAAAGGCAGAGGAGGAAGGAGAGCAAGAGAAGAAATCACTTCTAAGGAGTGATTACTAAGCTAAGTGCCAAATATTCATAACACAAAACATAGAATGTTGTAATGTCATAATTATCAGCTGGAATCTTGCCATACGATATATAAAAATAGCCATGTGCCATCTGGTAATTATTTTTTTCTCATTTCTCAAAATGGAAATTAAGGAATACAGCAAAGTTAATCCCTTAGCCTTGGGACAGTGTCAAGCAAGCATATACCACTTGGTATATTTATTTCCTAGGTATGTCCCTTGACATTAGCATAATAACTTAAAAATTTCTTATGCTCTAGAATAGGTCTTTCCTAAGGATCTAACACACTTCATAAAAAGAACAGGACAGCCATATGACAAATATGAACTACATTTCTTTGGACTCCAGCTTTCACTCTCCTTTCCTGTTTTGAGCCTACTGTTGCAATGAAGTTTTCAGTGTTGCTCTAGAATGCCAGCTCTTAATACAAAAATCACAACTTTCAAAATTGAGTTCATTTTACTTTTATGCAGGCTAATTTACAGATGATCATGCATGCACATATCCTAACTTAATTCACATTCATGACAATATTTAATGTTTTCTGAGCAGTAATATATTTCTTCATTTTCATAAACTATATAGCCTTGCCAAATACATTCATTTTGTTTGTATTTATGCATTTTTCTAGTCATTTTATGATTTTTACTTTAATTGATTTATATCTTACTTTTTCATTTGCATTTGGGTGAACAGAACAGGAGGACAGACAAGAATAATAACAAATGATGATGCAATCTTTCAATTGCTAGCAACATACTTTTCTCATTACCCAGAAATTACTTGCAGAACGCACGTGAGAGTTGCACTACTCCAGACCTTCACCTAATTTATGTTTTCAGGGGAAAACCATTCATAACTATACTCATGACAAATTTGCTGCGACTAACTGCTCCAACTGCACATGTAACTAAATGCCTGCACCCTAAGCACATTTGCTTCCTGACAACCCAATTCTATGTGTTGTCTTTGTCATGTATTTCCCAAGAAGACATCCAGTATTATAATCCTTAAGACTGCAATGTGTTTAAGAAGGTCTGTTAATTTTACTCGGTTTTATGGCATTTATTATTTGTTTACAAGGTCCTATTTTCATAAGCACAGAAGTAAATCACAGGTGAGGTATTTTTGTTTACAGTGGTTTACAAGCATGACTTTGGTGAAAATATTGTGCCTTTCCAGTGACCTTTTGCCTGTCTCTTGCTTCCACTGTCTGCAAACAGAGTATGAGTTTAACCAGTCTTTGTTGATAGCTAAAGCAAATTAATTTTTTTTTTCTCCTTGAGTTCAGGCTGAAAGAAGTGTTTTGGATGCCTTTGACATAGCCCACAGTACATCACAGATCATTATTAGCCAGGGTAATCCCCAAATGCATGGATTCAAATGAAAGCAGCACCTTTGCTGATACTTGTTAGAGATGCCTGAGAGACTTGTTACTGAGAAGGATTGTACCGAAAATTTGTCTACCACAGTTTTTAATGTAAATAAAGTATCCCCACAATACTTACACCAATGCTTTTTCAGAAGCAGCAGAATATTCTAGGTCTCAGGAAAATAAGGAATACTCACATTGCTTTTGCTCTCTGGTTCCCTGTTCTTGCCCCACAGTCCTTTAACCTTATTTAAAGCAGCACAGATAGAAATCTCACTGTTTTTTCACTTTTTATTTAGGAGCCAGAAAGTACAGATTTCTTAAATGTGAATGAAGCTCCTGAATTAATAGCCCATACTCCATATAAGAAAAATTCTTATAATGCCTGTGAGCATCAGAACTCCTGAGGACTGACCTATGGGACCAGTCTTTTTTCCTCTACCTGGAATTTTTCCAGCCATACTCTTTTCTGCACTGAATTGGAGGCAACTCTTGCCATTT
This sequence comes from Certhia americana, assembly GCA_018697195.1. NCBI lineage: Eukaryota > Metazoa > Chordata > Aves > Passeriformes > Certhiidae > Certhia > Certhia americana. The sequence continues at coordinate 58,596,989 of CM031878.1, forward strand.
GAAGGAAAATCAGAGTCTCACTGTATTGCAAAAGATAAGGTGTTTTTTCACAGTTAGAAAAAACTCAGTTTTCTAGGCCAGAATCCCTAACTCTTGGCCTTGATTTGAGGACACAGAAAATTAAATTTCCTTGTGAAGTGTGGATGCTATGGACTGCCATTAAGCTTCCCTTAGCAGTCACAGTATCTTGAAATTGTCTGCTATATTTTTGGCAATTTTTTCTTTGTTTTAGGTTACCACAGACCCTGCTGTTGCCTTAAAAAGAACAAAACACTCCATTACTTCCTTTCATGTGGTTATCCCAATATTAGCTATGGCTAGGTACTGAAGGAATACCACTATATTAGGTACAAATCTGCTGTTTAAAATAAAGTTATATGTTGAAATAACTGTACCTCAGTGAAAGTTTAAGGGGGAAATGATACCCTGTCCTTTTTATTCTGCCTGTCAAATGCAAAGTATTTTGACAGAAATATCAGTATTTCCCTAACACAGGAATATTGACCAATGCAAACAACTCCTGAGATAATTGGACATAAGAATAATTACCCTTTAAATTATCAGTGCCCTAAATTTCAAAACAAACCCACTTTTCTATTTGCACCTATGACGGGCCAAGAAAAGAAATACCATCATTTCACCCACCACCATCCCCCAAAAAAGGCAATATGCCAACATTACTCCTTCATGAAAACAACACTATGTCAACACCAAGATGAAAATTTCTTTGACATGAAATTACACAAAAATATTAAAAAAAAATTAAATATTAAAACACATTTCATATTTATCTCCATAGGAAACAAGAATTTTTGATATTTTTAAAGGCTAAAATTAAAAGTATTTCTCATATAATCATTGTGAAAGTCGAGGCAACAGTAAACTGATGGAAATCTCACTTGTCACTCTTGATATTCAGTTTACTTTACAAGTCACAGTCATTACTCTCAGGTTGAACTGTAACTATATTAGATGGGCTATTCCAAGCTGACTGTACTACTTACAATTTAAAGGCAAAATTAGATTTTCAAAGGGAATTAAAAAAAACCCAAAAAAACAAACCACACAGCAGTTTTCCATCACTCTTGACAAGATACTATAGTAAGCAAAGGAAGCTGTCAATCACTGATCATAGTTTGCAGGAGCTTGTGTACACGCAGGGATGGAAAGGTGTTGTGCTTGTCTTTGAAGACTCTTTCCCTCTCAGACTGCTGAAGATGATTTCTGGCTGGTGTCATAAAATGAACCATATGAGAAAACTACCACCTCCAAAGAAAATCAGCAGAAAAAGGTGCTGAAAACCTTGAAGACCCAACTGAAAATTTGCTATCATCATTTGAATTTGCTTGAAAGAAATCTCTTGACTATCACATAGTAGTATATTTATGAGAACCACAGCAGCTTGACATGAAAGTCAGCTGTATTTTTTAGTTCCTCTGCAAGTTTCAGCTTTTGGTCTGCACCTTTAATATTGTAAGCAAATTTCTGGAAGCAGCATTAAAATTAATTCTTCAGCATATTAAGAGAAAAAGGAACTCAATAATGAAGTCTATGATTATGGTGTATATTTTTTTAAAAGTAGGCCTCAGGTACAGGAAAAATCATTTGTAATCAGTTCAAAAGTATAACCCGTTTCATAAATATCTTCTATTAAATGCTCACTTATGGACAGAAAATTGCTGCTAACTGTCTTCCTTAAAGTAATTTTGGATAATTTAGGTCCAAAAAAATTCCCAAAAGACACAGAAAGAATTCATAGGTAGGCAGCCATTTAGTCAAGAACCAAGTTGTTTCATTGCTCTGCAGGAGCTAATCTCATCAGACAAAGATATAACTTCAAAATTTTAAACATGTCAAAAATCTTCAGTGTTTTGCTGACACTATCCAAGAAAGAGTTGTGAACTTCCACTTCAAGGTGTACAGGCTTGATCATGTTACTCTCTAGATGACATCTAGTATATTAAATGTGTTCAAGCTGGCATTTATCACTTCTCAACAGGGCTCAGACTTTGAGGTCTAGTGCTTCACTGATTTATTTTATCAGCTATCTCACATCCACCTATTCAGCAGCAAATGCCCACATAAGAAATGTTTGTGTCAACTAAGCTTCTAAGGGTGATGTCTATTTAATTTATTTTCTTCCCAATATTCCAATATTTAGACCAACATGGATTCCTATAGATACTAGGGTTTTGCATAGTAATTTCTTTTCTAATTCCCCCAAATTAAATCTATTTACAAGAATTTAGCAACTACTGGGGTTTTATCCATGTCTTATTCCAGAAGCACTTCCCGTCCTCGCAAGATTATAACATCTGCTGGTTTCAGCTGGCTGAAAAGTGCTCTGCATATTTGGTTTATGTGCATGGTTTAGGTAATGGGGGGCACTACAGGGGTGGCTTCTGCCAGAATCATCCCCTCATATCAAAGAGGACCAGTGCCAGCTGGCTCCAAGACAGCTCCACCACTGGCCAAGGCAGAGTCAGTCAGCAACTGTGGTAACACCTCTGAGATAAAGTATTTAAGAAAGAAAAAAATGGGGCTGTAAAACTGCAACTCTGAAAAAGGAGGGAGAACATGTGAGAGAGGTCAGTGGAAAATGAGGGACAGGAGGTGCTCCAGGTGCCAAGGCAGAGATCCTTCCCCTGCAGCCTGTGGTGAAGACCACGGTGATCCAGCCCATGGAGGTCCCTGCGGATGCAGAGATCCATCCACTGCCCATACAGGACCCCAAAACAGGTGAATGCCTAAAGGAGGCTGTGACCCTGCAGGAAGCCCATGCTGGAGCATGCTCCTCTCAGGATCTGTGGTTCTGTGGAAAAAAGAGCCCACACAGGAGCAAGTTTGCTGGCAGGACTTGTCTCATGGGGGAGCCACGCTCCAGCAGGCTATGCCGGAAGGACTGATCCTATGGAAGGGATGCATGCTGAGGAAGTTTGTGAAGGAACTGTGGCCTGTGGAAAGGACTCACATTAGAGAGGTTCATGGAAGTCTATTTGCTGTGGGAGGAACTTGGTCAGGACAAGAGAGTAAGGAAGGAGTGGCAGAGACAATATGTGATGAAGAGACTGCAGCTTCTGTTCCATGTCCCCCTATAGCATGGGAGGGGAAAGAGATAGAGAATTTAGGGTGAAGTTGAGTTTAGGAAGAAGGGGGGGGTGGGTAAAAGGTGCTATAATATTCATTCTTATTTCTTATTTTCTTAATTTGATTTGATTATAAATAAATTATATTATTTTCCCTAAGTTGAATCTGTTTTGCCTATGACAATAATTGGCGATTGATCTCTCCCTGTCCTTATCTCAGCCCCAGAGTCTGTCTTCATATTTTTCCCTCTGTCCAGGAAGGAGTTGATAAAGTATCTGGGTGGAGCACCTAGAAGATAGCCAAGGCCAACCCACCCCACTGCTTTTTGGGAAAGATGGAATTTCAATTTTTTACTTCATGTCAGCTTAGCCACATCTTCTTTTGCATCATTTCAGCACTAGAGGCTCAGTTTGCATGAAAGTTCTTAAAAAAGAAACTGCATATTTGCCACCCCTTTCATTCTAATTAAAGAATAGAATATTGACAAACATGGTAAATTAAAGACTAATATATAGACTGGGCAATTCAACTGCATAGGACCATAGTGGCAAGTATTTTCATCATATAAAGCAAGAGGAAAATTCATAAGGAGTCAGGTACAACAAAGGCAATAAATAATTACAATTCGTGGCAATCTACCTTCCACTAAGTTAAGATCATATTTCATCTATCAGCCTTTCTTCAAGAAAACCTTTATTGAGCCTGATGTTCTGCTTGAATACACGAGGGAGTAGTAAGTGCAAGAGGACTGGAATGTTAATGGCTAATGACTCAAAACATTTGGCCATATGCAAAAGCAGTGGGTGAGTTTCTGAAGAAATACACAGTGAAACTGCCTTGGTGCAGAGGGGCTGCTCACCCAACACCAGAGGTACAAGCTGCTGTCACGCCACTCTCCTCCTTGATGTCACTGGCTCAGGTGTAAGTACTGGCACACTAACAGCTGGCCTCAAAGCATTCATCCCTTCTAGTCTGGTCAACTATGCTGATGCCAGAGCCCACTGTCATGCCTTAGAAGTTGTCATAAACCATAAGAGACCCTTGAAGCACCCCATGACCCATAGCATTAAATCATACAGTGTAGAACTCCCCACCCCAGGGGAGGTACTTGCATGTTCCCACCCAGCCTGAGCATAAATTAACTTCTGGGGCACCTCTGTGGAAAACTCCTTTGCTTTACCAAGTTTTTCTTCTCAGAGTCAAGATTAAAAGCAAGAGAGACAGAATTTTTTTTCTGACTTAGGTATTTATTGTTATCTTATCTAAGTTACAGCCTCACTAACCGTGAGTGCTTCTACATATTAAGTTAACAAAGCAAAAATAGACTACAGGAATGTTTTCAAAGTCTTTTAAGCCTAACCTACCAAATTATAAGATGCCAAATAATTTATTTTAACTCTTAACTCAATAACTAATCATCCATGTCCCAAATTTCAGACTTTTCTAACCAATCACACAAAATCCCTCAAATATGTGAAAAGGGAAAAAAAGAAGACTACACCCTAAACCCTCTATTTCATTAAATATATATAATTTTAACCCACCACCTTAAATTCTAAATTTCTCATTCTGTGATATAACACACTTCTATTCAACTACACACTCACAGACTCAGTGCTATCATTCAGTCTTTTCCCAGGGCCTCAAGTCAAATGTCATGTGTCTTCAAAGATCATTCCATGTCAGTTCAGAAAGTCTGAAATTCTCTGAAAGCCCAGGCTTCCAACATTAACCCAGTGAACTTTGTTTTCCGTGGGTTTCTCCTAGCCCCAGTGGACCAAGACTGCAATCATTGTCTTGACCAACAAACACTGAAATTGCAACAATCGTCTCATTTCTGGATCCATGGGTGGTTACTATATACTTTTCTACCTTTTATTTGAATATTAACTTAGCCAACTTTAACTTATCCAGATAACAAGGCATTTATTAGGGTGTTGAGCAGAGTTTTTTGCTTTAGTTCTCTTATGCATTAACCTGTGCATGGTACCACATCAATAAATTATGTTTAGGTGTTCAGGTTAGAGTGGAATGATAAGTCATATTGCTATGTTTGCTGCCATTGCTGCTTTTAAGAATTTGTACTGTGTACATTCTGTCCTGCCGCTATAGTTGTTCAGCATAAAAACTAACTTTTTATTTTCATGATAGAAATGAAAGATTTCTGATAGAATGAAATGGTACAGTCCGTGTCAGAATATAATCATAGCAATTTTTTATCAATAACCAGGGGAGCTACAGACTACTGGACATACTAGCAATGAGAAGTTCATGAGAATATTTAGAACAACTCACTGTTTTGATCTTTCCTAAAAGAAAGAAAGTCTTCTGCACACCATAGCTGGAATTGTAATTTTTTTAAAGAGCTGATAATTTACCGTTTGTACACCTCTTCCCTCGATCACAGTCACACAACTAAACAGTGATTCCTGTGTTAATTAGGTGAAATATTCCCACACGTTTTCTGAATTTTAGTTACTTCACAGCTTTATTGTCTGCTTTTCACTGCATATTAATTAATAAATGAAATCAATAGAAGAAATATTTGTAAACAATATTTCAGCCCTGAGGATGCACCTTTTGCTACAGTTTGAGGTCAAAAATGAAAAACATTTATAATGATTTCTGCTGCATAGTGTGATTTAGAAAAAAATAGCATTTATGATTAGTGTGCAAAATTGTCTTTCAGCATTATTCTATATGCAGAAGGAAAACCTTGATGGAGAAAAAACCTTGATTCTATGAAAATATCTCTTTTTATTAATATAAACATTTATAATATAAGCATCTGTAGGTAAACTTCAGATTCAAAAGACTATTGAAAGATTCATAATAATTTTTTCTGGTACTTGTCTGTCCAAAATCATCATTACTAATCAATCACATACCGGTTTTATGACTAATTCCTTACAATTTTGCAAATAAATAAAGTCATTATATCCTTTCTCTGTAAATATTGTTTTTCTATGTTTTTTGCAGACAACAACATGGTAGATTAAAAAATCTACCATGAAATATTGTTTACAAATATTTCTTCTATTGATTTCATTTATTAATTAATATGCAGTGAAAAGCAGACAATAAAGCTGTGAAGTAACTAAAATTCAGAAAATGTGTGGGAAAAAACTCAGAATGTGAAATATCCCAGAAGCTTCTGTTTGTAATGATACGTGCATCATTTGATTTCTGATGATAATTTTCTGCTGCTTTCAAAAAGTTTCTTAATTCTTGAGACATGGGCTTGGGACACTGTAGATTAAAGCCAAAAGGTCTCCTTTCCTGTTGTTGAGGTTGTTCTTTTTTACAGGCCTATAAAACAGCAGATCCACAACCCTCTGTTGACAAGCTTCATCTTGGTGAAAAAAACAAAGCAAAAAAAGACCCCACCAATGCCCCTATCCAAAAAAGATAAACAACCTTACCAGAAAAGTAAAACACCAACACCAACAGATATTATAGCCTGGACATAGTTTCGTATTTCATGAGGTATTTCATAAGTTATGAAAGTGGTTTATGTCACTTTGAAATAGATTCAAATTCAATAGAAACCAAATTTCAAATTAAGCCTCAGTGAAGTATTTTGTCTTCTCCATGGTGCATTGTTAAATCACAATAGGACTCACAGAGTCTTGTGACTTGATTAGGGCAGAAAGGCATCTTAAGCAAGTTGATCTAATTGAGATTGCTATTTACTGGAAACATTAACTGGCTTTCCATTTATCAAGAAGGAAATGCATTAATTCCTGCATGTTGGGGCAGAAAACTTGGTGTGAGCTTATATAATAATGGATGTAATGAAAGTGAGGCTGCAAAGCATTGGGAGTGATGTTAAATCTTTCAAGTCTTTAGAATTGACCATTTAGGGTGAAAAAGCCTGGTAACCAGGAAGGAGGGACAATTTTCTTTTGCAGACAGAGAAATACAGACAAAGTTCACCACAAGTTAAACTGAGAAGGATCAAGTTCACTTTCTGGTTAGGGACGCATGTCCACAGATATCTCCCAGTCCTTCCATGGACTTCGTGTACGTTGAATGTGCAAGATCCCCATCATCAGTGAATCTAGGAATGCTGTCTAAACAAACGTCAGCACAACTCTTGCACCACTAAAACCTATTACTTGCAAGGTTTTTTTGTCAGCACTGAGGGACTCCAATGGCCAGGCTTTACTCTGTCTTTACTGTTTTGTATGGTACAGATACATGGTGACACATATTATTTATGATGCTGTAGAATATACCCACTACACTAACCAAAATTCAGCCTCTCCTTTTCCTGTTGCCACTAATAGAGTCAATAAATAATTGCATGGGTTGTTTGCCTGGATAAGCATCCTCTCTAGTCCTCAGAGTGCTTACACAGCTGGAAAAAAAGCTCAGTTAAAAAATCAAGCCTCTTTATTTTTGTGAAGTAGAAACATTCCTCTCCTCATTTTGAGGATACATGTAGCGAAGAAATGAAAAGTTCACTACTCATTAAGAAATCATTGGGCTCTGGGGTCTCTTTTGGAAGCTAGACTAAGTAATTTAAAGGAATCTCTACTTTGTGCAGTAAAGATTAAAATAACTGGTACAGGTGCAGGAGTTTGTAAGATCCTGGGGAGGGATATGAAGGGGAAAGATCTTTTTTCTAACCCATTAGTGATTTTAAAGGCCAAATCTAAGCATGGGTCTAAGCTTCTGCAAAATTAGTGTGACACTTGACTTCAAAGTGAGAGGGGCTTTCAATTGCAGGTAATGCTTTTGCCTCTAAACCTGTGAGAATGGGGTGAAAGAAAGTGAAGCTCACAGCAGACCAGCGACTGCACCAGAACCCTTGCAGGGAGCAGAATCGAGGACTGCCCATGCTACCTGAGCAACCAGGTCAAACATATCTCCAGTAATGAAGATCCATTCATTACTGTAACATGCAGGCTAACACTGTAGATCACTTTCATGGTCTCCAAAGAAGCTGAGCAGTTATCAGTAACGTTCAAAAATCCACTGGAAAGTCATTCATTTCACTTTATAGTCCTAATTAGCCATTTGTATAGTTCTATAATTAAATATGCTCCTTTCTCATCAAGTTTTTCACTTTAGTAATGATACCACTGTGCCACAAACAGGCCCCATGCTGTTTGGTTTGGGACTTATTCATAGCTTTTAATTGGTCACCCAGTGGTTAGCCAATAACCCCTTCTATGGGAAGCAACACTCCAAATGCTGTTAATGGGCTAGAGGCATAGTGATTGCCTCCTGGTACCCAGCAGTACTGGGAATAAAGCAATTTCCTCCACTGTGTTGTGTGCCCAATAGCTAATCCTCTCCACTCCTGAAATGTACACTATTTGGTTATAAGTATTTGTACTGGCTTACTTACCGCTGGGTTGTTAATAGGCAGTGATTCTTCAATGCTCCTTCAGTGAAGTTACAGTCTGGTTGCTGACTACTAATTAAAATAAGTTTGTGCTCTAACACTGCAACTGAAAGGTAGCAAGGTCATATTATTTAATGCAGCAGTCTTTTATTTAACAGTGTTTATATCACATTTATTTGTGCACATTTTGCAGACAGGCAAAACAATAATTGATCATGCCAACAGTCAAAATGATCCCCAGACTTGGCTTTCCTTCCTTGGAGTATGATCACTAGGCTTTCCCTGCCTCTGAGTATACAGCTATAGAATAGTGCATGCATGCAGATTTGTATTTCAGTCTGTTTCTCATCTTGGAAAAAAAATAGTGGTAGATGACTTAACAATGTTCTAAAAGGACACAATCTGACAGGAGAGTTTACAGAAATCAAAACATGTATTCACAAGCACTGGAATAGTTCTTAACCCAGTAAGGTTAAGAGAGCAAAGTTATTATGACTTCCAGAAGCAAATTTTATTTGTTACATTTTTGCTACTACTTTAAAATCCTGTTTGGATAAGTATCCCTACCATCAGGGTATCTATCTGAATGTAGTATTCATCTGTTGCATGTGGATATTTCTTTCTGCTTGCCTCCAGGAGATAACAAGCTCTCTCCAGCAGAAGTAACTGTGGTCCATTTCCTTTTGCTTTCTACTTTACTAACAGGAAGGCCACAGAATTATTCTTATCCATATTCTTACTGTAATTAATATCTGAGACAGACATGAAATGTTATGCCTTTTAAAAAGTTGCTTCCAATCTTTCACTTCTCCATATAATAAAATCGGTGTTTACTTATCCTGCATCTCCAACACAATGTAAAGCACTTCAATTTCAAGGAGATGCTAACACAGCATGTATTTTGGTTATAGAGATTTTTCCAGATTATTTTTCTTAAATAAAATAGACATGCAACTTGGAAATGGGTTCAGTGTTTATGAAAAGCTAATTTTCAGGGAACAAATGCCATTTGCCTTCCTACCCTTCAATTCCAATATTGATATTCCATGCCAGTCTAAAACACTCAAATTTACATCAATGGATAATGGTAAAGAGCATTACCTATCCTCCAGTCACTCCTTGTAAGCTGAATGACAATAAAATTTTTTGTAGAAAAAGAAACAATTTTTCTACTGTGCCGTCATTTCTTAGTTCCAGGCTTTATCTAGTAGCACTGACAGGCAGCATGATGCTCAATCTCCAACTGATTTTACAGTTCTGAAGAAATTCATGTGACTTTGCTTCATCTTCCTAATTTCTGGAATTTAGGTAGTAGTTATCAATTATAAAGAGAAAAAGGTGGGAAAAAAAAGTCTGAATTACTGGTATCCTTGAAATTCACAGAGTTTCTGCAGGCAATTTTTTAGAAATTTCACTTCCCTGTGTGATTTTTCTTCAGTCTCTTGTTTCTGTTTTACAGAACAATAATATCTTATTAACTTCAAATTCAGAGCACATTTTGTATGCTTTTTAAGGCACAAAAGAATACTCTCAGGCTTTTGAGGAAGGCTGATGGTCAGGAACTGCTCAAAATTTATTAGATGTGTTTTGTGTATAAGGTGTTATTTTACTTCTTCTCTGATTCAGAAAAAATTATGCATTACAGTAATTTAAGCACTAAATCCTGTTTAATAGAAATGTTCATATGCAGAGGTGATTGCACATATTTCACCTGAGTTTTGATAGACTAGGCATACTAGGAAAAAAACATTTGGATAAGCATCCTTAAATACTACACTGAATGAAAAATGCAGGATTACTTTTATAATGAACTTTACATAATACTGTAGACAGTATATTTTATAGGGCATTCATTTTGTAGTTTGAGTAGCATTCACAAGACCCAGCTAAGTATCAGCTGAGGAACATTTGTGCATTTTATGCGTGTGCAGAAAAGTTAACATGTTTTTCAAATTGTGCAGAATGGAGCCCTGCTGGACGCGGGGGTGAGAGCAAGGAGTGAAGATGCTTTTTTTTGCCCAAAGCTTATCTATCTACCAGTCTACACTTTTGTGGAGCAGATAACATGCTCATTACATTTTCCCTAATCAGTTCTGTTACCCTTTTAATTCATTTTCATATGATTTGGAAAATATCTTATTAAAAAAGGTGATTTTTCACAATTAATATCTTATCTGGCATTTCCTCCTATTCCTCAACCCTCCCAAAACCTGCCCTGCCTCCTCTCACTGTACAGCATCTGTCACCTCAGGTCATTTTGCAGGAAGCAAGCACACCATTTTTACTTCCTTTTACAGGAAAAGAACCACAAAAATATTACTTGTGCATAAAAATATGAATAATTTATTAGGAAAGTCAATAGAAATATTTTGAATGATTTCCTTAAGTCTTGAATCAGATTAATACCAAATACCAATTAAGAGTAGCCATAGATTTAATATTTGCAAAAGGTGTGATATTGTTCTGTTTGTTTGATCTATGGAAACTAAAGTTCAGAGAGATTAAGTAATTTGCTGTCATTTTGCTGGAGTCCATTCTGGAGACTGAAACAGAAGCTGTAATTTCTGAATCCCAGACTACTCCACACCCACCAAGCATTAGGATCAATATTTTTGTTTAACAATGCAAGTCTCTATTCCCTCTTATTATGCTAGGCATTATCATCTGCCATTATTAAGTTTTTGGCCTTATTAAGAGAAGATGAATATATTAAAACCCACATGAACACTCCCTGTTCCCTATAAGTGCAAGGAAGGTGGATTCCCTTTTAAAATGTAACCTAGAACAAGAAGTTTTGCAAGAGACAGCCCCAGTAGCTGAAGCACAAATTTTAGACACGCAGCCAGGGTTTGCTTAGTGAACACAACCATGCTGCCAGCAGAACCTTGTTCAGTTACTTAGCACTGCCTTATGATGACTCACCAGCCTGTATACTCCTGCTCTTAGTCTGCTGTTTAGATGTAAGGTAAGTTTATTGTCTAAAGTTGCATGGTGGGGAATAGGTGACAAACTCTGAGTTAAAAGACACCTGAAAAACAAAAAACAACTCTGTGTGTCTGTGCCAGCAAGCGGGAGGAATGTGTGCACCTTTGCTTTGTTAAAAAAACACCCCAAACATGACCAAAAGGCAGACTTGGAGATCTGTGTGCAAGAAAACTCCCTGCCTTTTTTTTATTTCTGTTTTTTCAAACCAACCAGACTGAGTGTACTCTTTGCAAATAAACTTGAGTACATCAAAGAATATTGCAGGTTCACATAATCAATTTTCTTTTCTAATGAAAACAGATCCACAATATTGGTTGTTTGGGCTAAAGGGGAAATGATGTTATTATCACCTGGTTGGAAGAGTTAATCTACTCCACCATGCATCATGATTTAATTATTCTTAATTGATCTTAATAGATGGATGTCAAGTCTGGCCTTGCCTGGCTTCAATTATAGCAATTTTGCAGTCTCTCTTTGTAGCGGATCTTCACAAATATGTGATGATTTCTGCCTGTCTACATTTAAGCTGGAGCACTTCTACATTTAGTCAAATGCTACTTGAAGATTTTATGCATTATGGCACCAAGGAGACAGATAATGGAGATTTTACAAGAGATATTCTTTGTTTATTGTTTGTGTCCATTTCTAGTTTATATGGTATTGGAGTTGTGTTGCTCTTCTGTCAGTAGCTGGCATGAAAGTTTTAAGGGAGGATGAGTGAAAAACCAACAGATTTTAAGTCAAACATGTTTGGAAGTTATGCTTTTTTTCCGTTGTCATTTGATGGAATATTCATGTACCACCACCGAATAACAAAGAAAGAAAAATATGGCTTTTTTATGAAGAAAACAGTTCTATGACATGAGTTGTTTATTTTATTTATTTTAAATAAATTAAAAAAAACTTGCTCAGGCTATCTGTCCTAGTGGTCACTAGAAGATTAGCAAAAAATATCATCAAATTGTAAAAGGGAAGGAACTAATCAGGATTATTGAGTCCAACTCCTGGGCCTATGCAGGACTCCTCTCAGAATCACACCATGTGCTTCAGAGCGTTGTCTAAATATTTCTGGAATTCAGACAGGCTTGGTGCTGTGACCACCTTCCTGGGAGCATGTTCCATGGCCCAGCACAATTCAGATGAAAAAATGTTTTCCTAGTATGTCACCTAAACCTCTCCTACTCAGCTTCGTGCTGTTCCCTTGAATCACGTCACTGGTCATGAGAGTGAAGCGATTTACACCTGCCCCTCAGACTCCTCTTTTCCAGGCTGAAAAAACTGAGTGACCTTATCTGCTGCCAGGTGGTGAGAAACTGAAATTTTATGGTTAATGGTTTAAATGTTGATATGGAGGATTTTTTGCCCATTATAGCAAAGCTATATAAAGAAGCTGCAACCACCAAAGCCCACCCCTCCATCAATATGTCTTCTGACTGGAATTATGAACTGTAAGTTAAGCCTCCTAGTCAGGACGTGAGAGAAGATAAAGGTGACATTATTGTTCAATTATCTCAGTCTAATATCGCAGTCTAATATAAGTAAACAGGGCTCAGGGAGAAGAATGTATCTATAAGAAATACAAACCCAGCAGCTGTCCTGAAAATTAGCTCTAGCTGGATCTGAGGAGGGGAAAGCCACAGCCCTGGGGCTCATTTGCTGACGCCAGGTTTTCACACACTCCTTTACAACCCAGGGGGGATAGAAGGAGAGTTTTTAGAGTTTCAGTGGGTTTAGCATAACCTCTAGCACCTATCCTCCTTCACACAAACTGGGGTAGTTGTGAAAACAACCCTCCCTGGGGAGGCAGCATCCACATGGGACATTCAAGTGAGAGGCAGCTCAGGAGGTATCAAAAACTGTCAAAGACCCCCAAGTGCCCTCCAGATTCATTCCTGAGGCCTTGCACCAGACAGCTGCATGTGATGTGAGTGTTGAAAAATGATGCAATAGATCCAAAGTCTGTTGGAGGAGACTATGTCAAATTGCTTCCTCCAGGGAAGGTACCTTGGCATTCCTACCTGGCCTGAATGTATACCAATCCATTGATTCCTATGTTTTCCAAGACTCCACCACTGAGAAGATTAGAAGAAGAGGATCAAAAGGATGCAATGCACAGTGTGGGGTCATTTTGTATTAAGTCTTTCTCTCTGTCACTCTCTTTCTCTCTCCCCTACCCTTTTTCTTTCTTTCTCTCTCTCTCACATTCACTGTTAAATAAAACCCATACTGTTGACTCCAGCATATGGTGTCATTTGCACCTTAATTCAGGCAGAATCCTCTTTCTAATAACTTCAACAACTAAATCTTAACACAGGTCCAGAATCTGGCACTTATCCTTTTAAAGTTCATATCATTGGGGATTGCACATCTCTGTAATTTGTCAACGACTTTTTGCTAGGCCTCTCTCTGTTGAGGAAATCAACAGATCCTCCCAATTTAATGCTGTTGGCAAATTTATTTAGTATTCCTTCCAGTCTTGTTTCCAAGTTATTAATGAAGTGTTGAAGAGAAGTGTCTGAGGATGGAGTCCTGCAGTACCTTTCACATGAGGGAACCCCAGTCTGATGTCACCCCTCTCAGTATAACTTTGTGACTGACCTATGACCAGTTGCTTGTCCACTGAATCATTCAGCTGTATGCTGAACATTTGCCCAGAATTATCCAGAAGGATACTGAGAGAATGCATCAAAAGCTTTGCTGAAGTCCAAACAGATTACACCTGCTGGCATTGCAGGATTAACTAGGTGGGTTATCCTGCTGTAGAAGGAAATCAGGTTTGACAAGCAGGATGCTCTCTTATATAAACTGAATAAGCAGAAAGAGAGGTTTTAATCAAAGCATTTTTCTACTTTTCCCCCTTATTTGTATGCTTTCCTAACACTACGTTGACCGTAATGATTAATATTTTTGCATGTGATAAAATCTAAGCATCCTATTTTTATAACTTTTCTTTTGTTAAGCATGCAACACTGCTGAAAACATGCTGAATTAAGGCATGAAAATTGACAATCCCTTTTTAGACATAAAAACCTTCTCTGTTACTGTCTGAGAGAAAAGTCAGTGGTTGCATTTTATGGGGTATGTTTTCATAAGAAAACTACTTAATTTTTTTTTTATTCATCAGAGGGTTGTAAACAGGCCAGAGCGGCATCAATAAAATGTAACATAATACTGTGCCTTTTGCCTGCCCTGTGAAAAGGTGAAGGCCCAAGATGAAGAAATATGAAATGTTGGATAGTTAACTGTAAATAATCTTTAAAGACTATAAATTAGAACATAATTAGAAAATTAATTCGGAAGAAGCATATATGGACTTTGAATAAATTCAGTTGCTTGCATTCTCTGTTTTTGTGTTTCTGGAATAATTTTGGATGCACTTCATAATAATTAACTTTAAAAGGAAAATTTTATACCAAGTATTATTTTATGCAAGTAGGTGATATTAAGTATACAGTAACCCAGTGATCTAACTTAGAGAAATTCAGAATGTTTTGATAATGTCCCTACAAAATTTCTTGCCATTTGCCAGCTAGTCACATAGATAAATCTCTGAAACACCAACAAATCAAAAAGTATTGGTCCTATCAGGAGTGTTAATATTGCACTGAGTATTCGTTCTCAATGGCACTTAAAGAATTTACTGAAATAGCTTCTTTTTCAAAACAAATGTATCTACTGTAAATAGAATGCTGGGAGAGTTGGAGATGAAAGCAAAGTTTATTGGTTAGCCTTTCAGACAGTCTTTTCTTATTTCAAGGAAAGTGGTCACCAGAACATACAAGGAATCCATAAGCATAAGTCTGCAGCCACTTTTTTTTCTATTTACCTTATAAACTTGGTAAGCATTAAATACATAAGATAACACTAATATAAAATCTTTAAATCATCAGCACAGGACTCTTTTATGTCTTTGAAATAAAGATCTGCATTTGTCCCTCAGCACCTTGGTTTTAACATACAATGGAAACAACATTACAGAAATACTAAATGTCTTTGGTGTCTCTGTTCCCTCTGCACACAGCCATCACAGCTTCACTTCTGGGATGGAAAGTCCTGCAATAGGGCATAAACACAGACCTACTCCATGCCACAGCTTCAGCTGCATCCAATGATAGATAAAGCAGCTATATTTGTTGATCTATTACTTTCTCCATGGGTGTTTCTGTTAGGGCTGTGGCTGTCATGGGAAATGTATTTCACTTAGCTATTTGCACATATTGACTCTAACAAGGTTTCAGTACTTCCAAGCAATAACCTTCATCACTTTTGATAGAAGCTTAAAGAGCTTCTATCTGCCATAAAGAGTATATAGTTGAAGAAACAGCATGTACTTCACTGAAAAAAAAAAAAACATTACTCAGCAGACATGTCACTCAGGCCCACACGGACTATAAAAATATGTTCCAAAGCTAAAATACTACATCTTTTTTTGCACTTGAAGGGACCAAGAGTGATTTACTTGTTGGCAGGTTTACCCACAAATATTCAATTTGAATGCATTTTATGAACTGTTGCAGTGTTATCACATCTCACTGGGGAGTTATCTAACTAGCAATGCCACATAAAACACTGGCTGAAAATCAGTGTAGAGGCAAGATCTCCATTCTCAAAATGTATCCCATATTAAACAGGGTTAGGATTTGTCATTAGTAGAATATGAAGTAGCATGAGAGAGGACAGAAATTGGCAGACATGTATTTCTTTCATGCTCTCTCAAAAAATTCCAATACCATATTTTTGCTTTCCTCATTAATGCTGCCACTTTATAATAAAATTTGGAAAAGGAGCAATAGGAGGGGAAAAAAATCCATCCTGCTTTACACTGAAGATCAAGGAATCTCTGAAGCTTGTGCAAGGCCTTATAACCACTGCTTGCATGGAAGGATATCAAATCACATCTTATCTATTCTCCAGTGCACCTAACTGTGGTCTCATCCACTTCCCTCCAGTGATGAAGCCTTTTATAATGGTTCATGTCAGTTAAATTAGAATCCTGACAGATCCATGCCTACTGGCCAGATCCAAAGCCCTTTAAAATCAATGAATAGATTCAAGCCACCACTGTTGCCTCCTGCCAGCTTTTCTGTGTTTGGGAAAGACCACAGGCTAAAGAGTTGTGTTGGTAATCATCAGAGTGCCTACCCCATCTGAATAACTTGGAGAGAGCCAACAGAGCAATGCCTAATTAAAAAAAAAAAAAAAAGCAAACGAACAACAAAACCCAGAGGGAAACTTCCAGTTGTTTCTATTCAATAGATCCAGACAAGTTGTTCTTAATAACCAGAGCAAACTATTTCCAGTTAGAACCCATTCCAGAGGATTTGCAAAACCACATCAGCTGCTCATCTAATCTAGCATCCTCTTCCTAGTTCTGCTGGATATTTCAGGGAAACTGCACAATTTCACAATTCATCTAATAATATAAGTCTACACAACTGGGAATCTCTTTTTCCCCTTTCTCAGCTGCTAATCAGAATATGCCCTGAAGCATGAGGATTGGTTGGAGAGAAGATAAAAGCATAGAAGAAATAATAATGTAACTTATTGAAGTATTGCTTTAGACTCTAATGGATCCCACTACAAATTAGTTCTTCGTAGTACAAATGCCCTGTGGTAATGCCCTGAACTACAGATGGATCAGCTGTGTCATGTACACCTAAATGGCTGTGCAAAGGTGTTAGGTTTTAAAGGAAAGATCAGTTAGTAATCATATAAAAAACACTGTTGGGTACTGACAAAGAACAGTGTGACCATAGCTTTGATGCCCTGGAAATAAATGTATTCCTCCTTCTCAGCAGGTTTACTGTCCACAACACTTGGATAGCCCAAGCTTTGTGCCTTTATTCTTTATTCAGCCCACCAGTAAATAAATTAATAAAACCAGAAGAGGAGTTAGAGTGCCTGGGGACAGTCAGAATAGTTAATACTCTGTATTCCTACCTGTGCTATGTGCTTTAACATTGCCAAGGAAATCAGAGAAAGGGAGCAGCATGGCTTGTCCCACCAAGGGATTGGCATTTGCAGGTCGGTAACCATTACCTTTAAGCAGTCATTTTGCAGGATGGTGCTTGAGGTACCAAGCAAGCAATAACTGTGACACCAGCACTGACTTGCACATCTCTGTTAGCTGTCTTTACAATTCAAACCCAGCAGAGCAGCCTATGGGAAGTGGACTGACAGAAAGGTTTGGCCATTAGCAGATTCTTTTGTACTGTTATCCCTTTTATTATGTTTCAGAAAGGCTTTTTTTTTCTGCAGTGCTGAAAGACATAGCCTGCAGCAGTAGCCTAGAGAAAGCAGGCATCACCAATATAGGACAGCAAGGATGAGTGATGAATTGCACTGACACGTTTGGGTTTACAGGGTCCTCTCTCTTCTCAGAGAAAGAAGGCCAAGAGGGAGACATTGTCTTCATGTTCAGTAGCAAGAGAGCATTTGTGCGAGTTCAGTGTCTATGCTTGAGTCATATGTATTTGAGCTGAAGTCTATGTGAGGAACATACATAAGCTGTTCATTCTGATGTCTGCTTTCTGTGCTGTCTCCCACACCAACATGCCTCATAGAAATAGTAGTCAGAAACTGACACTAAAAGAACAACACTGAAAAAGAGAATGAAGGTTACATGCGTTTGTGCATTACCTTTTATTGCAACTGAACAAGATACCAGACAAGGAAAAAGTGAGTTGAGTGTGGTGTGGTGTATGTGACTGTATGTGGTGATAGGCATCTCTGCTACATTTCACCATTACTATCAGATATGCTCGACACCTTCTGCTCACTAATAACCCTTTTAAGCACAAACCAAATGAGGTTAGATTGCAGCATGTAGCTTCAGCCTCACTTCTGGCCAGGAATACTGTGGATTACAGACACCACATGTCACTCAGCAATAGATGTGACATTCAGCCCTGTGTCGTTCGGAGCACAAAACTACTAAAGAGAAACTGAAAGTGAATACAGAATTGAAGTGACATAATCTTTACTCATACATCTACCCAATGAACTCAATTGTTAGTTCAGCTGCTAGATTCACAAGAGGTGTGACTGGAGTTTAATTTGAAAGGACCTCTTTTCTTTTGAGCACTATTTTTATAATGACCATCTCATGGTGGACTTCCGCTCTACCAAAGATCAAGAGAGACTTTTTATCTTAAATTTCTAGTTGATCCCTTGAAGAAATTGACCACATCCTCTTTATTTTTTTTCCCGATAGAAACATCAGATCCAGTTGATACATGAAAGAGCAATCCCTCTCAATCTCTTGTTGAGAAAGCACAGATGCCAGCAAGTTTGTAATAAATGTCACGCATTATGGATATCTGTTGGTCTTACTGTGCAAGCACAGCTGAATGGTTTATCACATAAACAATTGAATTGATGTATTTTGGATGCACTGCGCTGTGTTGCACTGTATGTTCCTGTTCAGAAATTACTGAGCAAAAATGAGAAGTTAGAATAGGGCAGGTTGAAAGAAGACATTGGAAAAATGCATCTTTAAATGATAGCATTCCCTTCTTTAAAGACAGAGATGTTAGTGGAATCTCCATCATGTTTGATCAAGTTTGCTCAGCATCAAAATTATTATTGTTGAACAAAACCTAGCACTAGAGGGTAAATTTTCTCAAAGAAATGAAGCCTGGAAAAAACCAAGCAACCCCCTGGTAACCAAATAGGTTATATTTCTTTAAGAAGAAAGAAATTAAGGAGAAATTGATGCATAGTTGAGGGGAGAGGTTAGAAAATTCTTTTAACTTTAGTTATAATAGTCATGATACCTATATCTGGGATTAATGCTTAGTTCTGTACCATAGAGTGGTTAGTACAAATACCAGAGGTTAATGTGACCTTGTGCTAACTCCCTACATTTGTGACTCATAGTCTTGTGTCAGCTTCTTTACGTGTATCAGTGACTAATATGTACTAGTGGATATCTTGATTTTGAGAACAGAGGTAGAATGCAGTCTCAGGAATGACAAGAGAAATGCATCTTACCTGACCACATATTTGAGAAACTCCCAAGGAGAGAAGATTCATCATCAGGCCTGAGGAATGGGATGTTCTCAAATGACCACCAAAGATCCTCAAAAGACCCTTACTCATATCCAAATAAGTTCATGTAAATAATGAGCATACATACAACATATTCAGGAAATGTTAACGCTATATAATAGAAATGTGATGAAAATGTATTAGTTTCGTGGCTATTACCTGATCAATTAGTTTCTCCTTATGCATGCTTTAGGATAATTCCCCATAGATCCAGTGCTGCTAAAAAAGTAATGTTGGCTTTCTAACCTCATAAATTTTTCGGACAGTTTATTTTCCAGTTTTCAGTGACAGACTCAACAGTATAGCAGCATGACTGTTCACTAGCTGACTAATTTTTCCTTTTTCATATGTTTTTGTTGGGGTTTTTTTTGTTTTTTTTTTTTTCTTTTTTTTTTATTCTAGGAGAATATATCTTTAATCATTGTAAACCAGACAAAAGTATTAACTAAATTTCAATACAGGCCCATATCTGACTTCATATTTTGAATTATGAATTCATTTTGAATGCCACTCTGCACATCTTTTCAGTGATTCAATCACAGGAGGGAGAATAGTTGCAATATTTTAATGTTTATTTTTTCACAGGTGCTAGTTGAAAAGAAAATATAACAACTGTAGGAATGAAGCATAGAATGAGGCATCTGGGAGAAAGAGCATGTGTTACCTTTATACCTCACCTGATTCCTCTTGGGTACTGCTGAGCTTAAGTCGGGAATTGAAATTAATTTTCCACTGCTTTTCTCTTGTATTGCCACTAGAGAGAAAGTAAAAGAAAGCCTTTCCAAAATTCACGTCTCCCTTTAAAAATAAGCTCAGAAAAATTATCACTGGGAAAAAATAAAGGTTCTGGTTGTTTGCTGGGCTTTCCTTATTTACCCACATGTTTCTCCTCACAGCCAAACTGTAATAACACTGCAGCTGACTGCTTCTCTGCATAACTCCTTACTACCTATCCACATAATTCACATAGTCATCAAAATCTGAAATACTGTCAGATACTAAGTTAATGTTGGTCTTCAAAACTAGATCTAGTTTAGGGAAACAACCTGCAAATTCTCATGAATGCATTGTGAGCCTCTTGTCATCTCAAGGACCATACTTCCAACAGAAGTTGGATTTTGTCTCTTTTTAACTCTATGTGCATCAAAATTGATTGATATTTCTGTCCACATCTCATTTAACAATATTTGCAAGGATGGTGATTTTCATTTTTGATAGCTCCTTTTTGCGTATTTTTTTTTTTTTTATTGCACCTTGTAATTTTGTTTCATTTCCTATGAGCTCTAAAAGTACAATTGCTATATGTAGTGCAGTGTCATTTATTAGACTTGATCCTTGAAAGCAAATTTTCTGGATGTTTTCTGTGCAAGATAACAGCGATGGAGATACTTTTTATCCTCCAAATTAACACTTCAGAAACATGTTTATCAAGCTGACTCAAGAAAAGGCTTTAAACAGACATAGATAGTAGGTGAAATTCTAATTGGAGTCCCTTTCATGATGAACTAGATGATAGAAATGAAGTTCCACCTCAGTCTGATGTAGCAAGAAAAAAAAAATTATTTTTTTCATATTGCAGCCTCAGAGAGAAGGAACTTTTGCACTGATCTGGGGAATAAAAAAATCAAAACAAGAAAGTAATGAAAAATTCATTCTTTGTAAGTAAGACGTCTATTGTTTCTTAATATTTCCTAAAGCCAAATATTAGTTGAAAATGCAGGCATCACTGGAGTCATACCTGCACTCTACTGGAAGGCCTGTGAAGGAAATGGGTTTTGTCCTGACCTCATTCAGTTACATAATAGAAAATACGACGGTTACATTTAATTTACATGGATTTTGGCTGTCACTGTATCTAGAAGAAAAGACATGGTTGTTCAACAACTAGGATATACCTTTGCATTTCAACTCCTAATTCTATAATCAATATTTTCCTGTTTTGTCCTGATAGTGGGAAAAAGCCCTGTTTCTAATACATCTGGCTTTACTCTCAATCACTAATAAGAAATGAGGAATATTTTCAAAGCACGATTCAGGATAATGACAGTAAATTAGAAAGTGTTCCAAGAAGAAAAATAGGTTAACATGTCTGTCCTTGAGACAAAAACACAGAATGAATAATTGTTCTGTTTTAAAAATTGCACTTTTGAAGTGTGTAGCAATGATGAAAAGGAAGATAACTTCCATCATACTGTTGGGTATAGCCAGTATTTTTAACACATTAATCAGACTGGGGAATCAGCACTATAGAAAGAAAAATGTTTCTTTTTGTTAAGCAATAACATTAAAAAGGAAAGGCCAGATACTGGCTTAATACAGTTAACAGTTTTTGACCTGCTCTTGTTTGGACAGCTCCTTTGCCAAAAAGATGGACAGGAAAAAATAATACCCAGTACTCTACAGAAGGTTCATTTTAATTAGTCAGGACCTAAACTTGCATACAAGACATGAACAAAAAGATACCAAACTTTTCCTGCACTATTTTGTAAATGAATCATTTAGTGAACAACCTATGTGGTTGTTTGCCTCCCTTCATAACTGGTACTTTATAGTTGTCAGCATTTATTATAGTACATTAACAGTGCAATGCATTCATGACCTGGAATAATGACCCTCTAATAGGATCGGGGGACATTTACAGTTCCTCTTTTCATATATTTTGAAGTCTCTTATGAGCAGAACAATCAAAATTCATTGCCTAAAGGATATTCTGCTGTTGGACTTTCAGAATCATTTGCAATCATCATTAGTTAAGGTGAGACTTAAGTGCTCCAGAAACTAAGCAGCTCAAGTTGACCATGGTCAGTGTGTCACTTGGCCTGTTGAGAAAGACTATTAGCAACTAAACTCCACTGCTGAAAGCTGTTAGCACAAAATGGTTCCTTGCTGATATGAGACACAATCGTAATTGCTACTTATCCACAATTTAATAACTAGTGTAACTGGTCCGACAATAAACTCTCCCAGAAAAGGCAAATATTCAGCACACTTACTTTCAGGCTAGCAAAACAATGAAACCATTACAGTTAGCTTTAAAAAAATAGCTTCTCTGGGCAACCTGTTCCACTGCCTCACTTACCTCACTGCAAAGAATTTCTTCCTAATATCTAATCTATACCTACTGTCTTTCAGTTCAACATCACTGTCCCTTATCACTATGTGCCCTTGTAAAATGTCTTTCTCCAGCCTTTCTTTAGGCTCCCTTCAGGTATGAAAAAGATTGCAGTAGGGTTCTTCTCTTCTCAAGGCTGCACAGTCCCAATTCTTTTAGCCTGTCCGTGTAGGCGAGGTGCACCAACCTTCTGATCTTCCTGGGGGCCTTCCCTGAACTCTTTCTGCCAGGTTCGTGACCTTCTTGTGCTGGTGATCCCAAAGCTGGATCCAGAACTGCAGGTGGTGTCACCTGAGAGTGGAGAGGGGCAGAGTTTGCTCCTTGGCCCTGCTGGCTGTGCTGCTTTGGACACAGCTCAGGATGTGGTTATTTCTCTGGGCTGCAAACACACACTGCTGGGTCTTGCCCAGCCTTTCATCAACCAGCACCCCCAAATCCTTCTCCAAAAGGCTGTTCTCAATCTGTTCATCCCCCAGCTTGTGCTGACAGTGGGGCTGCCCTTATCCAGGTGTGCAGTACCTTCCGCTTGCTCTTCCAGAACCACGTGAGATTCCCATGTGACCCTTTCTTGAGCTTGTGCCGGTCCCTCAGGATGGCATCCTAACCTTCAGGTGTTTCAACAGCACCACTCAGCTTAGTGTCAACTGCAGACTTGCTGTGGGTACACTCAATACCACTGCCCATGGCACTTTGAAATTTTTGAGAAGCACCAGAACCGGTGTGGCTCCCTGAGGGACAACATTTGTTATGTCTATCATGATACCACTGCCCAGTGCCCTGTGCATGCACCTGTCCAGCCAGCTCCTTATCAGCCCGACAGCCCACAAATCAAACCCATAAGTCACCAATTTAGAGATGGATATTTTGGGGAATCATGTCACAGGTGCTACAGAAATCCAGATAAATGACATCTGTAGCCCTCCCCTTGTTCCATGATGTAATCACCATGCCACAGAATGCCACTGGTTCGGTCAAACAGGATTTTTCCTTGGTAAAACAGAGCTGTCTCTCCTGAATCACTTTGCTATCCTCCATGTGCCTTAGTAGAGTTTCTGGGAGGATCTTTTCCATGATTTTCCCAGATACAGAGGTGGGGCTGACAGGTTGTCAGCTCCCAGGGTCCTTCTTTCTATCCCGTAGAAAAGAATGTAAAAATAAAAAATGTTTCCCTGATGGAAGACTTAAGCTACCTTTGCTAAAAGAAGACCACATCTTCCTTGGATTGAACAGGCAGTAGATGGCTGAATGAAAAGTAATTGTTCCTTTGTCCTCTTACGTGCTTTAAACCAATTTTTTATTAGATGTTTTACAGAGCTCCACAGTCTCCATAAACATATATTGGAAGATTGGGCTATACTGATTGACTACCTTATGCAATTTTTCTAGCAATACACTTCTCATAGGTGTAGAAATAGTAAAATATTTCACTTCTAATGTTTATACTGGAGTAGTTATGTCTTAAAGAATTGCTCAATTCTAAATACATCATATGTCTCTGCTTTGGTTACTGCCTTTAAAAAACAAGTGTGTGTTTTATAATGAACATACACTTAAAACTAATTGGAATGTTATTATTTTCCATCAATTCTTATTTGTTTAAATAAAATTAAAATCAGTCTAGGTTTATCCTGTACTGTTAAGAATAAACTATGCACCTGAATGCTCAGTGGTACATCCTAATTAAGTCAGTGTAACCTGTAATGTTATGTTCAACAAGGTAAATCAGATGCCATAGTGTCTGTTATAGATTCATGAACACTTTGAAAATTTATTTTATTTACTTGCAAATGAGCAAATTAACTTTCCCTCACTATAAATCTCAAACTTAATGTGCTTAATTTTGAATTATTCCAATATTCATCAAAGACAATTTAGTACTATAGCCTATCTTTTTTTCTTCTTTGAGAAACAGAGCATGCCTGAAAAATAAGTCAGAAAATATTTCTTTACTTATCAACACTTCATTGTCAAAAAGTCATTGAGGTATATGCATTCAGCAACAATTTATTGTGGAACAAATTTCAGAGGGGAAAGAAGAAAGGAGGCAGGATAAATGACAAGAGCTCAGAGACCACACACTTTTTACAGGTAGCTTGGAAACAAAAGCAATTAGGCTCTGAAATGTGCCTTTCTCTCCTTAAGTTCCTGAATTTGTTGTTTCCTGAATGAACTGTACTGCTATAAAGAGATTTACTTAGGTGTTTAGAGGACCCAAAGCACAGAGGTATTTACAAAGAATACTGCGAGGTTAGGCTGAAAAAGTTTGGAAACCCATCTATCTATACAAAGAAATGTCTATTCACATGTGTTACTCTAGCTCCAGATGCTGGATAATGGTTGCTCTTTCTCTCTCTCTCTCCTCCTTCCTTTTTTCAAAATATGATTCTGAGAGGAAACTAAGTCTGTTAAAAATCCGAGACCACATTTCGATAGCTTAATCAACTGGTTGTTATAAATCTTTCCCAAGTGGTTACTGACAAGTTTAAATTAATTTGTAAGTTTAGATACTAGAAAATCCCATAAGCGTGGTAGCAAGATTTAGTCCTTTGTAAATTAACTGTGAGCTTATGTGGTAGCTACAAATAGATAGCTGAACTTTTTCTGGCCATACTGGTACCTGTGAAATGATATCATCACAACATTTTGCTTCTATCTCATTGCTTCGTGTTGTTTGACTTACACTTGGACCTGTTTTCTATTTAACAGGAAGCCCCAGGCCCCCTGGCATGAACCTGGTGTTTCATACCCCAAGTCTAATACTGGGGAAACTTAGGTTGAGGCCTGATGGCTGGACATCTTCAAGGTGCTTAAACAACAGCTAATCATAAATACCATCAGATTCCCAGTGCAATAAATCACTATAGGTACAACAGCTGATCTCAGAAGTCAGAAAGCTCTAGACATAAACCAACTTGCTATAGGCTGAATTAACTCCTTGAAGGAAGAAATACAACTTCCCAATAAATGTCCTGTGAGGGTTTGTCTATAAAATGTGCAGACCTGTGTTTTGACTATCCAAAGTCTTGAAGTAATCTTTTCTACTTTAACATAAGGACCTGTGACTGAATTGAGCACTGAGAACACTGAGTTACCAGTCTCTTGAGCAAAATTTGGTTCTCCTGATGTACAGTAATTGCAAACCAGAGGTAAACATGAATTTGTGGTTTCTAGTTTAATCACTTTACATACTTTCTGGGGATATTTTGTCTTGAAATATCCAGACACATTGTACTTTGTGCCCATCAGATACACAACCAATGTGTAATCTAACAAATTAGCATGCATCTGGATAAACCAAAAGGCTTGTAATTGGTACTGAAATCAGCTGGATAGAAACTTCTGAATGCTGTTTTGAGTTTTAGCGATCAGGATTTCTTTATTGCAGAGCTCTGGACACTCAGATGATTCTTCCTCTAATTGAGTGTCCTGAGCATCAGGTAAACGGAACTTTTATCATTAAATCATTTATGTTTTATCATAAACAGTGATGACATATTCATCAGCTGTGCCTGATTACCTGATGTACATGTATTACTTTATTTTACATGGCTGTACCCTTAATGGAAGTCCTTGTGGGGTTCTTTGGGGTCTCTCTTCAATGTCATGTGTCCTTTTTATGCAGTTGCTCCTGGATCCATGATTGTGAGTAAGTGAAATATTTTTGTTTTGTACAACTTCTGCTTTGTCAGCCTAGCAGAACTGAGCTGGAAACCCACTTGCTGTTTTCATGACTCATGTTTGCTTAAGTTACATTCTTTGTCTACTTCTTCAAGGTTGTGCTGTGCTGTTCTACTTGTCCTTTTCAAAGTAAAATGCTATCCTGTTCTACTGCCCTTCTACTGCCACTGTGAACCTGCATTTGAGATCAAAATCTACATCTGTGCTCAGCTGGTTCAAATACTTCACATGGTGTTTCAGCACATATGTTTAGACATGACCAACAGAAGATGCCTCTGATGAAAGAAAATGCATGTTTATGACATGACAGAAAGAAATAGAAATACATTGAAAAAATGTTTTCTTGGTAGACTTTACTGTTCAGTAATGCACCAAAAATACACTTATTTATCAACAGATTTCCCAAAGGTCTGTGAAGATTGTTTTTAATATTTTTTTGTTTGTTGTTTTTATTTTGTTTTGTTTTGTTTTTGTTTTTTTGATTTTTTTTATTCTACTTACTGGTTTGTGTTTCTTGGAAGATTTTGGACAAAAAAACATGGCCAAACTTCTCTTATATCTCATTACTTATTCAGAAGGAGAATATTTTTCCTTTTGCATTCAGCTGAAGATTGATGTGCAGCATCCTGTAAGTGTAGGTGAAGGCTTCCATTGATTATACTAGACCTTAGATGCAAGTTTTTGACATCAAGAGAACAATTGCTTTGTTATGCAGACTAATACATTGCTGACATTTGAAATGCAGAACCTCTGTGCATAAACACAAATAGATTTTGCAAACAGGGAGGATATGTTGTGAAATCCTTGGCATGTGAGGTATCTCCCAGAATATTCGTCAACATTTATGCCCAAATGGTAACTATTAACCTATTCAGGACATGAACCCCTTGGTTTACAAGTCGGGTATGTGGTGACTCTAAACTTACCTATGTTTTATGCCTGTTTTGAGGTGGCTTTAAATCTGTTTTTAACCCAACTTAACTAAACTCTTTTCTGAACAGTTTTATTTTGCCTCAAGAATATCTTAATTTGATAAAATTCAGACCTCTACCTAATCAAGAAAAACTCCTAAGCATTTCAAACTTGAAAAAGCAACCTTAAATGTATACTTAGGATAGGAACTAATTAGTACAAAATCAGTTACATGAAGAAAAGGCTCAATAGCAAATTAATTTTACCCCTATATAACATTAAATACCCATAATAAACCCATGTTTTATTTTCAATTCTCAATTAGGTTATCTGTTGTCTCACCTTTTGAGACAACTTTGAAACAGTGGTAACAAACATGGTTTTCCTTTAACAAAACCAAATTTCTCTAAGATCCAGACAGGTGAGTTTTTTTAAGAATAAAGTTAAACTGTATTCAACACTTGATGAGACTTCTTGTGTGCTCTACATTTATCATCATCTAAGCATCCTTAAAAATCACTGAAGGCAATCAATTCTTTAAAGATTTAAACATCACAAATCAAACATTTTATGCATATAAAAATATACGCACAAAAGTAAAGGAAAATATCAGCCTGGAGTAATTATGCCGATACTTGATTTTCTGTTTTGAGCCAGAAATGTGAGAAAAAAGCAATATGCCAATTAAAGTTTATTCCCTCCTCTTGCTCATCTCAGGAAACAAACATGTAAAACAATAGCACTGGGGTATACAAAAGCTTTTGTGTAACTTTGTGGTGTTTTTAGACTTAGAGTAAAATCAAGCTGAATTTCTGAATGAAAAGGGATGAGTTTAGAATGGCAAATTCCTTAAATTCCTTTTTTTTTTTTTTTTCCTCCAGTGTGATGTGAGATCTAATAGCAGCACTGATTTGAATTTGCAAACAATCTAGGAAACATGGTATTTAAAAACTAGCAAACCTACTTAACCATTTTGATTGTCTGTATCTAAAAGGCAGCTTCTATGCATTGATCTCACATATAATGTAATTTGACACCTAATTCATTATTGCTTTGAAGTGTCTGACCAGACCAAGATTAGTGAATCACTGAAAACAGAATCCCCAACCAAAATTTTGTCTGACTTGGCACCAGATACTAGGGGACTTTATGCTTTCAGTTGTCATGGGCAGTGTGAGTTTCTGTTCCAAGTAACATTAAGATGTGATATTTTGAACTGTGTGTATAGTTAAATTGTATATTTTCATTCCAGTGTATTATCAATAGCATGCTTGGCATACTAAAAAAGCTCTGATTTAGGTATTTCCTAGAATGACATTCAGCAAAGGCTCTTGCTTCAAGAAATAATTAGTACACGAATTGCCAGATATTTAGGTTAAAAGGGTGTCATCAGCTATGCCCTCTTGAATTCAGCAGATGTATTACTACAGCTTCAATTATTCTGCATTTAATTCTTTCAAACTGAAAATTAGCTATTCACATATATATCCACACAAATATGTAGCGAGTGATCTGTCAGAAACATGAAGGCCAGCTACAAAGAGGCACATTTGAATTCCCAGGCCAACGTGGTGATTAACCGATTCATGGACCAAATTCATGCCTTACTATGGAGGGACAGAGCTGGCTGAAGACCATGTGGAGGACCACGCAGTGCTACTTGCCTTGCTTGAATTGACCCTTACTTCCTTACACATTGCTTCACGGTTGCTTGAGGAGAAAGACATATTGTTGATAGAAAAATTGATAAGATCTAAACTGAAAAATAGATTTTTTTACAGGCAAAAGCATCCAGTGGTTTTCATTGTAAAAAGTTCTTTTGGTTTACCTTCAAATATTTTGCAGGCTACTATGAAATAATTATTACAATGAGAAGAGCTATGGAGTAGCCATTCTCTACTGATTATCTATGCAGAAGACAACTCAAAAAGATAACTCCTTCTAACAACCATAAGAGTGGCTGGAAGTGAAATACAAGTCCAACATAACCCAGTGGAAATCTTGGGTTTTATTAAGGAGCCAAAATACCAGCTGTAAACATGTCAGAATTTGGAGATTATATATGGGGTGTTTTTGAAAATTCTCCAAATATTTAAGATGGATATATACATGTAAGGTGTCAATGGCAATGTTCCATCCTAAAGTTCCATTTCTTTTGTTCATTATTATTCTAGGTTTACTGTTTATTTATTGTTTAGTCAAAAATGAGATATTTGAAAAGATTAAGCAACACACTAAAAATAAGAAACAGTATCATTAAATACATGGAAAAAAAGTCAACAGCTAATGAATTTGGGAATTATTGAAGTCTTGACTAAGAATATGATTTTAAATCATATTCTATTATACCAACTCAAAGTAGAAAAATAAGCATACAGAATTCAGCTAGTTTATATGGATGCAGTTCAACTGAGTAAAAACCCAGTCCAAGACATAATTTTACACATCTAAGTCAACATGTTTACTTGCAATACAAAAGGAACAAACAAATCATATGTATACACCATTCGTTACTTCTCATAACATCAAGAGTTTCTTCATTCTCTCAGTAGTTAGAGCCAGTAATACCCAATTCTTGGTATAGTGGGCAGCTAAAATGAGGCTCTGATCAAAATCTACTCTCTTCTCGCAATGCTTTCTACCTGTAGAACATTTTCCCTGTTCTAGCCAGTTCAGGGTTAATTTTTGCAGTAGCCAGGAGGGGAAGTTGTTCTTCACCACCTCACATCAGTGCTGGTCGTGGGGGGAAGTGTATGTTCTGGCTGGGGATCCCTGACAGCAGGTCACAAAATACCAGGCTCCATTGCCTGTGAATCCTTTGCCTCTTTCTTGTATAATCCCTCATTAGGATTGCTGCTGATAGTGTCTCTTATCAGATGTTTCCAGTAAATTTTTATTATCTTTTCATGTGATCTTTAACTTTTGTGCCTCCCATCCTCCTTCCCAGCAGCTGCATGGGAGAGGGGGTGGAAGAGTGAGGGAGCAGCGCATAGTTTCACTGGGAACACTGAACTGGGGAATGTCAATCCTCAACCATGACCCTGAGCCACAGTGCTTTAGCAGATAAGTGAAATCCAGGTTTTGTGCTTACTTATGTATACTTCCATTTCTACTGGACACTCCTGCAAAGATTAGAGAAATAAACATCCCCCAGGGTCGATTTGCCATTATATATAAAAATGAAACTAAACTTGCTGTGCACGTGCATGCACACTCTGTGGACTGTCAATTTGATTGTGCCTTTCTCACACAGATAAGCTACCCTCCTGCCCCCCTTCACCAAAATTCTAGTGCTTACTGTATTTCAAGTGATTATATTGTTCTAAGTGCATGCATATTAACTGAATGTCATTATACTCACTTGACAGTCAGATATTATTACAATATGCCTGTAAAAAGTAATCACACCACGTAATTTCTTAATGGACTATATGGTGTAGAGAAAATGTTAATACATATCTGCTGGTGCAGAATACACAGGAGCACTTTTTCTATGTGTGTGAACTTTCTAGGTAAAGATTCTTATTGACATATATGCATAATTGTGAACATAAACATTCTTTCCATACGTTGTGCATAATCTGTGTGTTTATGTAGTCACATATATTTGTAGTTAGCTTTGCATATGTTTACAGGTTTGGGTTGGCCTTGGTTAGATATGCTAGGGATAATGGGTCAAAAAGAATTTTGATCCATGCTCTACTGCTAGGTGGAGTTACAGATAAAGGTGCCAATTTCAGTATATTTTTAAATATAATGTTTTAGTAATGTATGCCTACTGTATGTATCATGGGTTATTCTGAGAGACTTTCAAATGAAGTTCAGTGCTGCTGATTGGTAGGATGACTTCATGGGTGGAGAAGCATAATTGGTTTTACAGAAAGTTCTCACAGAGTTTAACTAAAACATGCCCTGGATTTGCTTAATGTTGAACTATATTATAAGTCTGTTGACAGTGTAGAAATGTTAAATTAATTACTATTTACCTACTTTTTTGGCAAATACAAATGCATTAAAATGTCTTACATTTAAGTTTTATATTTTAAAAAAGTAACATGGTTATATGTAATTCTCCATTGTTGATAACATGCTGTATTTGTTCAGACATGGTTAAAATTTTTTAAGCTCATTATTCAATGTAGGTACAGTGAAACCCCCCAACAAATTACTTAAAAAAATATCTCTAATATTTGATATTTAAAATAATTAAATTTTCTCCATATGTGTTTTTCCCAGAAAAGTTGTCCTCTCTAAACAAAAAAAAAAAACCAAACCAACCAACCAAACAAAAAAAATTAATAAAGAGGATGTAAACACAATAGAAGGTTGGCTTAATTTTAGATTATATTTACAAATTATATTTTTGGACATATTCAGCTCCATAGGAGAATTTTTGATTCTAAAAACAGCCGCAGTTGTGTTTGGAGTCTTATTTTATATGCATTACCCCTCCTATCACAGACAAAATATCTCGGCAGTGATGCCTATAGTATCAGAGCTCAGGTGATGAAAAGAGAAAAGCAAAATCAAGTGGGAGAAAGATAATTAAGCTGTGCCAAGATTAGATAGAGGAACCACACTCTAGGCTTCTGAGGAAGATCCCTTTCACAGCTGCCAAAGGCATAATAAACAATTTAGAGAGCTTTTCTAAGGATTGGATATCTCTGGTACCAGCCACTTAGTTTCTTCAAAGATTTGAAACTGGCTTCCTCTTCTGAGTCTGAGAAGAGGTAGAATCTGATGCAATTATCTGTTGTCTTCCCTAAGGATCAAGAAGTGTATCAAAGTTTTAAAAGCAACTTTGTCACATTTTAGCACCTACAGTTTGTAGTTCTAAAGGCAAGGCATGGCAGCCATAAGTGCAGTTCATGCTTTACATAGTATATTTTGCGGAATTTGACTCTTCTGCCCAATAACATACAAACCAGGTGTCCAGTTTTTTCCTGTGAGTGTCCATCCATCTGTATCTGGCTTAGATTTGAACAAGTTACTAAAGGGTAAATTACAATCTGGCTGACGTGTAGCTGTTTAATTCTATGTTCTCTGCTTATTGCAAATATAAAGTGAGATAAATGGTAATAGTTTATCCTGTTTTCTCTGAGAAAGAATGTTTCCCTGTCTGTCAGTCGATCTACTGTTGATCTACAGAGAAATGGAAGATAGATCATATAGATCCATGTATCTGTTTGGTTTTTTATGTTACATACAGGTGCATTTACAGAAATGTATACATACCTGAAGCAAACACACATCAAAAGCATTGTTAAACGTTTTCTTTCACTCCTTACGATTATTCCATATTTTGCTAGTTATGTCTACACTTATTAACATTGCTTATGCAAGTGTTGACTCTACAGACAGAAGACATTAATATCTTTTAACACACATAGATTCTGATATCGATTATACTAGGGAGGGCTAATGAGCTAACTCTGCATGTGCTTCAGTTCTACAGGAATCAAAATTATACTCAGAGAGCCATAATCAGTTTGCATTTAACCTGTGTATGCAAATGAATATAAAAAGTGTTGAAAAATTGGCAGATGAGGTTGGGGCTTAGGCAGCAAATTCTATAGGTTGTTTAAAATACTATTTCAGTCTACATTGAAACAATCCTACAGAAAGGCACTTCTCCCTAGGGAATTTCATAATATGTTCTATTATCTCTTGGTTACAATTTTGCAGTTGTGCCAGCTTCTCAGCCACATTAGTTTGGACAGTGGCTGGTGAGTGTGGAAAGAGTCAAGATCTGTATTACCACACAGCACAGCTAGACCTTATTGATGATATAAATCTGCAGAGTAACTAAGCTGAAAGTAAGTGAAACTTCCTTACTTTCACTCTTTTGGGTTTCAAAAGACAGCTGTTTTCCTGAATGCATTCAGTAGTGCATAGTTGGTTAATATACAGATATTATTAGTCCAAAAAATTGCATAATTTGAAAATAAATCTAAAGAAACCAAGTCAAATACCTGTAAGCCTGAAAATATGGATTTTAGAAGCTGAAATAACAGAGAAAGGAAGAAAATGGTGCAGCCACGAAAAGTGTTTTAATATCACCAAACTGTCTTAAAGAAAGGTTATTCAGTTCAGCCTTTTGAGGTGTAAGGAGATGGGACCAGAATCATTTAGAAGAGACTGAGGATGGGAATGGATGCATATTTTTGTATAGTCTGTTTAATAAACAGTGTCTAAGGGATTTTATTTTCTAGAATTTAGTGTGAGGAGATTTCATGAAGGCTGGTTTGAGCTCCAGCCGTATTCAGGAACCCTCTCCTTTGTTTTTTCTCAGGTTGCACTGTGATCTGCATACCCCTCTGGCTTAGTTTTTTGCTTGTTTTCTGCATGTTTGTGTAGAATATTTACTGTGATATTTTAAATTTTTTTCTCTTTTTTTGTTTGTTTGTTTCTCATTTTTTGGGGGGCGGTTGTTTGTTTGTTTTTAATCATGTACAGAGACTTAACAATTCCCTCAAATCTCCCTTTGTTAATTGGAAAACATTTTAGTCAACACAATTTAGCTGTGCTCAGTCCCAGCATTTTCATTTAGAATTTTTCTATTATGGCTAAACAAGCACTTCCACACATATAGCCTACATTAATTTAGCTGTTATTGCTAGAAGATTTCTTGAAGAAGTAGGACTCATCAGTCCTTCACGTGAGCTGAGACTTTTCCAAAGAATTGTAACATGGTGAAAATTCTATTACTTTTAAGGGGGGAAAAATATTCATCAGGACAATAGTCAAACCCTGAAAGAGGCTGCCAGAGAAATTATGAAATATTAGTCCTCTGGGATACTAAGATGCTGATTTGACAAGACCTTGAAAAATCTGCTCTTCATTTTTCCTGCTCCGAGGAGACTAGGCTAGAAATCTCCAAATTTTCACCTTGATCTATATAATGCCATTATTCTGAGGTTATAAATGACAGCTGGGCAAACCACATCAGCAATCTCTAATACTAATGCACTTCGGGGTAAAAATGAGAGTGACAGAAGTTATTTTTATGTGAGCTCAGACTCTTCCCACCTAAGAACTATCCTGTGTAACTGAGACAAAGTATTCCTGAGGAGCAGTACCCCACTGTGAGTGACTTACTGTACTGGCAATCTGCATGTTTCTCCACTCTCCAAATCCTATGTGGGGAACAGCTGTTAGTGGATTTTGCCACTGGTTGGTGATCCTTGCTTTTGTTATGGCCTTACAATGCCACTCACAGTCAAAACAGTTTAGGAGAATCTTCATGACATATTCAGTTCAGTCAGGGGAGGACAGTATACTACATATGTGCTTTATGATCCCATAATCTTTTAGTTCCCATTCTTTGTATCTGCCAGTCTTCTGTGTGTGCTGGTGGGTGACAGCCAAGGTTTAGGCAATTACTGTGTTTGGCACTAAACAACTTGTTCTCTCATGTTAATGATAATACCTGCTGTAGAGGAGACCATTGCTGTGTCAGTACAATTGCAAAGCTCCATCTCACCTCATCAGTAAGCATCCCTCAAACAGATCACCATAATATTCAGTAGTTTTGGATCCAGTGTTACATCCAGTGTGTTTTTCTGGAAGTTAGCAAGGAAAATGTTAGCATGAGGTTTTTTAGACAGCAAAACTGCAAGTTTTGTTGAGTATAGGGAAGCAAGGGCATACTTCTGATGCCTATTTGTGTTGGTTTTGTCTGGGGTACAGTTAACTTTCCTCACAGTAGCTAGTATGGGGCATTTTGGATTTGTTCTGAACACAGGGTTCATAATACAGAGATGGTTGTTATTTTTGAGTACTGCTTACACAGAGCCAAGGCCTTTTCTGCTGTTTGCAGTGCCACACTGGTAAGGTAGGGGTTCATGGAAGCCTGGGGCAAGACACAGCCAGGACAGGTGACCCAAACTGACCAAAGGAATATTCCATACTATGTGACATCATGCTCAGTATACAAAGTGAGGGAGAAAAAGGAGGAAAGTGGACATTTGGAGGGGGAACATTTGAACTGACGGTGTTTTTCTGCCCAAGTCACCATTATGTTCACTTGGAGGTGGCTGAATACCTGCCTGCCTGCGGGAAGCAGTGAATTAATTCCTTATTTTGGTTTGCTTGTGTGCATTCCTTATTAAATTGTCTTTATCTCAGCCCATGACTTCTCTGGGTTTTGCTGGCATTGACCATTCTGATTCTTTCCCCAGCCCCACTGGTGGGAGAATGAGGGAGCAAATGGCTGCATGCAGCTTGGTTGATGGCTGGGGTCAAACCACAGCTCTGCTGCCATGTCTATCTGAAATAAAATTCTTACCAAATGTATATCAGAGCTGAGGTTTATACAGTACATGTGTTCTGAAAGTATTCATTTGCTACATGTTAAATAAAGTGGTTCTTTTTCAAGTTTTACATCCTATGGCTGGATGAGAATACTTATTACCAAAACACAGAAGAGCCTTTTCATCTGATTCTTATAAATATTTGCACTTAACCAGTGAAGAATGAATATTGTGAGCCAGGAATTGGAAATTTGAATAATAAAATTATAAGAAATGATCACATAAATCTAAATTATGGTTAGTTAGAATTTGGAGTATTACTCAAGCAAAGAAAAAGGCAAAATTCATTGAATGAATTTTTTGCTTTGCATGACTTACTCTGCTGTGTCATTTGACATCTGTTTTGGAATAGGGCTACGTAAAATTTTTGAAGAGGAAAACACAAATACATCATTACTTTGGCAAGATATAGCTATGTCCTATTCACCATATGCATATTACTTATCAGCTACAGAAGGAGAGTACATTCAATATGTCAATGAGTTATTGTTGCTTAAAAAGTCTGTTTTCTCTATGTAATATTTAAGTTTTTTATGGCAAGTATATGAAATTTAGATGTTTTTTAATAATTACTGTGGCACACTAAGGGTTTTTAATTGGCTACATTATGCCTTAATAAATGCATGTTAATAATTTAAGTGCTTTGTAATTTCCTATTTTTTAGCTTCTACTTTTTTTTTTTCCCCCATTTATTTTTTAATATCATAAGCATCTCCTGTTTGGGGTAAATCCTTTTCCACTGGGATCTGGTACTACATGCCTGCTTAACTAACACATGTGTCTTTTCACATTATATGTCTACATTTTTAAATGAAATTAATATTCCTGTGAAACTTAGGAGTTCTTTAATGTTGTTCTTTATTAAAAAAGCCTTCTGTGTGCAAGACATATAGAGGGGAGATGGACCAGTAAAACGGTTTTTGGCATTTTGCACATCAGCGGTTAACCAGCGTCAATTTGATTCTTTCCTCCACATGTTGAAACACAGCTCAGAGCATTAAAGTCATTCTCCAGTGATTGGGACAAAAGTAGGTTAGTAGAGTGGGTTGCTAGGAAACCAGTGTCAGTGTCATCTATGACCTTGCAGAGCATAAAGAGACCATATAGATTTATTGAGCTCTGTGGCACATTGTCCAAGTCCTCTCTTGGCTGTCTTACTCTATTTCCATCTGCCATCATGCTGCTGCGCTCCCTCACACATGGAC
>CM031878.1:58633691-58759533 GCA_018697195.1 Certhia americana
TAAGCAAAACTGCATCCTTTCAACAGCTGTTTTCATTATTCTGTGGCTGCGAGAAATAGAAATACCAGTTCTGCTGGAAGCAGAATCATTAAATATGTATAAACATTGCAAAATAATTTTGCTGTCGCATTCAAAACATTTTTTCAAAGTTGCATCCTCAGTTTTCACAGCTAAGGTGACTTAAGGTTAGACAATCATGTATTGTAGGGAGCTGTGACACCCCTGTCATCTTCCTGATTCCCTTTTTAAAAACAGCTAAAGGTTGCAGGTAGGAAGGAAAACAAATGAAAATTTCATACTTACAGAAAGAAAATTTTTCAAAAATTCCTTTGAATATGCAAAATCTTCCTGATATAAGAATTTCTCTTCCTCTTAGGTAATTTTAGGTGTTTACTGTTTAATGTTCATGTTTGTATTACAGAACTAGAAACAACTTGCCATGAGCAAGACAATGAAATCCTAGTCAGTTTATGTTAGCATTTTACTTTAAGAGAAAAGGATCATGTGTAAAAAAATCTCAATTGAAAAGTACTGTGTTGGGTGCCTGGACTATTGTATGGTCCCTTCTGTAGCTCATAATGGATATATACTATTTTGTCATTCAGAAATATTAGTTAAGTTACCTGTTAAGTTCCAAATGCATGTAAGCAGGTTACTCTATGAATAGCACTGAACTCTGTTTGTATCACAGCAGCTGAAAAGTGCATTCCTCTTTGAAGGGTCTTCTTGGAGGCAATTCCTTGCTTCTTGCATTTAAAACCAGGGATTGCTTAGTAGAGCATTTCAACTGACTGTATGTGCCTTAGAGGTTCTCAGGCACCATGGTGAGTGTTGGGACATTAAAATTCTAGGTCACATGTCACTCAGAGCTGCCAGTAGTTAAGGCTTCTTAACCAGTCCCAGTAAAAAGTAAGAAAGTAATTTCTTACTCCCTCTCATGTTATGAAACATAAAAATGGGAGAAATAGTAAATAGATTAAGCAGCTCAATCTCTTCTATAAGAGTTATTGAATCTTTATGTGTGATGGGGCATAGAAGTCAGATACACAAACTGCTTTGTTTTCTAACCTTGCCTACATGCAGAATTCAGGGTCTACTGTGCAATCTAGGCCCTAGCCCAGCCCAATGATTCACCTGGCTCCTTAATTAGCTAGCATTAGTTAGAATAACACCTATGACCATTTTAGACTTAGAATTCCATGGAATGTTCACACTTTTGCAGTTGGACATATCTGCAGGGACCTCTACCACACCAAGAGACAGAAGATGTTTCACCTCACATTTGATTCAGAAGCCATGCCTCTTGCAATGGCAAGCTGTCCGTGATGTGAAACAGTGCTCAACTTGGCACATAAACTAAATATCATGGACGTAGTCAGGATCTCTGGTTCTGGCCATGTTTTTGAGTCTGTCAGGTAATTAAACAGAGGTTGCCCTAAGTTCTTAATTCAATTTACACTATTTAGATATTTTGGCTAATACGGATCCTCAGGTGTACAATGACACAGAATTTAATTTTTTTTCCTGTATTTTTTTTCTAATCCATATTGAACTATGCCCACAGGTGGCAGAATAACTGTATAAATGGATAAACACTGTCAGAGCCATTCAAAGCCTCTCAGCAGGATAAAAAAAAATAAATATATGTTTTGAAAGTTTCAGATTTCAGTTAGGAGAAAGAAGAGATTCAGAAGGGAGATGCATAGCCTTAAAACAGCGACCTGAATGAAGAGAAACCTCTTATATCCCAATCTACAACCAGGGGTTTACTAGGGCTCTGGCACAGGTCAGTGAGTGGCTATTCTTGTAGCTTTGTGTCCTACACTGCTAGCTCTGTGCCTTAAGTGATGGAATTTGATTAGCAGTGTAACCATAAAAGGGTCCTCAAAATTGTCTTGAAAATAAGTTAGTATTATTTGCAACTAATGGACAGAGAGACTATGCCTCTCAAATCTCATTAGACAAGGAAGAAAAAGTTTACACACATAAAAAAACATGTAAGAAAAACTACTGAATTATAAATCTACATCACTGACAAACTTTTACTTTCCCACAGTTTTGACTTATCTCTTTACCTTAAAAAAAAAGTGATCTTTAAAGTGAATAGGACCTTAGGAAAAAAAATTCCACATCACAATATTGTTGCTTTTATGCAAAGCCAGGGATTATGTTGTGCTCAGGGTTAGAGAGTACATAGTCTGAGGTTGTGTATAATTAGTATCTAAAATGCAAAGTTGTATTAGTGCTGGTCTTCTTCAGAGCAATAAGACCAATTGTGCTCTTGATTGTCTTTTAAAGCAACAATTAAAATAATAATCAGCAATTTCCCTTTTGCCTCATTTGGATTACAGTTAATCTGAGGCTATGTCTATATTAATAAGTTAAGAGAGTACCCAGAAATAGAGTTATCTATACTAAACTCCCAGATTAGTCAGTACTGTGCTTTGTCTTCTGCCCACAAATATTCCTTGCTGCTGCTGGATGTTGTACTCAATTTAAAGCACTGCAGTGAACAGTGCCATTAAGTAGTATGCATACAATTATGGTGTTATAGAGGCTACAGGGACAGAGGAATGGGGTATCACATTGGGCATCAATGATGCCATGGAAAACACATAGGAAGCATTAGCAATCTGGGTGCTGTTGTGAGCTTTGATTTTACTGGGACTGTGGAGGTGTGGATAGGTTCACATTAGTAGGGTGCCTCAGTGCAGGGACACAAGAGTTTTAGGAAGGACCAGGTAGGAAGCTGTGGATGTAGAGTCAACCTTTGAGTGAAAGAACAACTTTCTGGAGCTCTATCTAGGTACTGATGATGAACTGAAACCTTGAAACCTAAAAGCAGACCAGCATGGGTAGCCTATATGGTAGTGAGTATCTTCTGTAGGCCACTTGACAGGAAGAATTGGTGGGTAACACCTTACAAATTCAGCTCCAAGTACCCTCATATTCACAGGACCCGATCCTCAAGAGAGACTTAAAACTCCTTGATATGTGCTGTAAGAAAAACACACCAGTCCATAACTAATCCAGAAGTTTCCTGGTGTCAAATTCCTAATCAGTGCTTGGCTGGACCTTGTTGGAGCCATCCATGTTGGAGATGCAAATGTCAGAGGCAGCCTTATTTGCAGGGACTATAAGACAGCAGAATTCATAATTATGGAAGGAGAGAAAATGGAGTGCTATTCTTTTGGAGGGTAGGAAGGCTCTGCAGAGGCATCTGGCTCGTAGAAGGGCCAAAATCAATGTTATGAAGTGGAACAAAGTGAAGTTCTGGGTCCTGCTCTTGAGCCACAACAACCCCATGCAGCAGTACCTGCAGCCCAGGGAAAAGGACCAGGGAGTATTAATCAAAAGTATCCTCTGCTTGAATCAGCCAGCAGGACTGGGGCAGTGCTTTTCCTCCCATGCTCATCACCAGTGAGGCTACACCTTGACTCCTGTATCCAGATCTAGGCTTCTCACAACGTGACAGTCACTGAGGTGCTGGATTGTGCCCAGAGAAGGCCAATGGAGCAGGGGAAGGCTTTGGAGCACAAGTCTTATGAGAAGAAGCAGAATTTAGTAGAAGAAGATGAGTTTAGAAGAGAAGAGGAGGCTCAAGGAGAACCATATTGCTGTCTACAACCTCCTGAAAGGAGGTAGGTGGAGGTGAGCTGGGGGTCAGCCTCTTCTCCCAAGCAGCAAGCAACAGTATAAGAAAAAATGGTGGTAAGGGTTTGGATTAGATGTTTATCAAAAGGGTTTTCAAGCATTGAAACAGGTTGACCAGGGAAGGGATTGAATCAGTTCCTGGAGGTTTTAGAATATGTGTAGGTGTGTTGCTTAAGGCTGTCCTTTAGTGGTAGACTTGGCAGTATAAAGTTGCAGTGGTTGGAATCTGTTATCTTAAGGCTATTTTCCAGCAGAAAACCTCTATGATTCTAGAAGAAGAAAGTATACAGAACATAGAATCAAGCATGGTAAATCTGAGAGGAGCACATAGACTCAGAGGTACACATAACAGGCACAAATCATTATATAATTCGTAAAGGTAAAGCTTATCCTGAGTGTGTTGGCAAAGGCAAGAAGAAAGGCATATACAAGCATATGTAATAAAAAGGAGAGTAGACAAAATATGTACCTATTACTGAATGGGTCAGGGGCATTGTTCATGCAGAATATGGAAAAGGATGAGCTCCTAAATATCTCCTTTGCCTTATTAGACAGATCAGACTTCAAGAACTGAAGGTCCTTGAAACTGGAGTGGAGTGTATGTGTGGGAAGCCTGGAGCAAGGAAGACTTCTTGATAGAAGAGGATGAAGTCATGGAGTATTTAAGTGAACTGGGCATAAATAAGCCCATGGACACTGATGGGATGCATCAGAGTGTTGAGAAAGCTAGCAGATGTCATTGCAAGGACACTTCTGGCAATCTTTCAATGATCATGGCCATTTTTTCCATGGAAGGACTGCAGGAAAGCAAATGTCATTTCTGTCTTCAAAAAGCTCTGGGAGGAAGACCCATAAATTGGTCTGGCCCACCATAGTTCCCCACCAATGTGAAGGAACAGCTAAACTTGGAAACCATTTCCAGAGTTATGAAAGACATGAGGGTAATCAGGAGTTGTCAGCATGGATTCTTGAAGAGAAATTCATACTCCTCCAACCTGGTAACATTTTGCAGTAACTGGCTTGGTGAGGGGAGTGCAGCTGATATTGCCCAGTATGACTTCAGCAAAGCTTTTGACACTCCTAGTAGATCGCTGTAGAGAAGCGAAAAGAACATGTGTGGAGTGAGCAGAGATGGATTGAAAATCAGGTGAATGGTCAATACTAGGTCTTTTGATAATCTAAATGATGGGGCTGAGTGTAGCCTAAGCAAGTTTGCTGCTAACACAAAACTGAGAGGAGCACCTGATGCACCAGAGTCATGCTACAATACAGAGAGACCTCAGCTTGACAGAAAAATGGTTTTTAACAGCAATCTCATGAAGTTCATGAGAGGAAAAGGAAAATTCTTATGAGGTTGAAAATCTTACGGTTTAAACACAGAAAACCAAGGAAATTAGGCTCTGGTGAAAAAAGGGATTGAACCGCAGAATGGTCCCAATACACCCCAAAGCTCCATTAAAAACAAGTGAGATTAGATGTTGGGGCAGGTGCAAAAAAAAAAAAAAAAAACAAAACAAAAAAAGAGATATATTTTCAGATATTTATTATTATAAACAGTAAAAGAGGAAGAAAAGAGAAAGAAAGAGCACAGGAAGGGGCCGCAGGTGAGAAGGTGCGGGAGGGAAAGGCGGGGGAGGGAGGGAGGGAGGGAGGGAGGGAGGGAGGAGGGGGGAGGGAGGAGGGAGAGGGAGGAGGGGAGGGAGGGAGGGAGGGAGGGAGGGAGGGAGGGGAGGCGGGAGGGCGGGAGGGAGGGAGTGGAGGGAGGGTGGGGGGGAGGGAGGGATAGGGAGGGAGGGAGGGGGGAGGGAGGGAGGGCGGGAGGGGAGGGAGGGAGGGAGGGAGGGAGGGAGGAGGGAGGAGGGAGGGAGGGGAGGGAGGGAGGGAGGAGAAGGGAGGGGAGGGAGAGCAGGGGAGAGAGGAGAGAGAGGAGAGGAGGGAGAGGAGAGGATGGGAGAGGAGAGGAGAGGCAGAGGAGAGGAGAGGAGAGGAGAGGGAGGAGAGGAGAGGAGAGGAGGGAGGAGAGGAGAGGAGAGGAGGAGAGGAGAGAGGAGAGGAGAGGAGGAGGCGGAGCGGAGGAGAGGATGAGAGGAGAGATGAAGGAGAGGAGAGGAGAGCGAGGAGAGGAGAGGAGCGGAGAGAGAGGAGGAGGAGCGGAGAGGAGAGAAGAGGAGAGGAGATGGAGAGGAGAGGAGAGGAGAGGTATCTGAAACACTATTGGTCTACTTGCATGGGGTGTACCTGTCTTAATCTCTGTACTCCTTAAGCAAAGAAATGATATATATGTATAGATTTGTACATTTTGAGAAAAAAAAAACACAGGAAGAGAAATATTAAGTTTTATTGATAGAGCTAGGCTCATCTGAATGATAGAGTTAGGCTGGATGTACATTCTCAGGCTAATGTCAGGCTCTCAAGCCCCTGTCCCCTCCAAGGGTTTGCTCAGCCACCCCAGTGACACATCAGAGATGTCACCAGGCACATCAAAGAGCACCTGCTCAGCAGCCTTTCTTGAACCATCCATCAGCTACATATAGCTCAAAATTCACACACTGGCCACCCCTGCAGCATATGGACAGAGTTTTGTACAAGTGTAGCCAGAAATTGTCTGAGCAGTTTTATGCCAAAGGGAACTGGAAGATATGTCAGTTTTCATTTGGAAAGCGTTTCCTTTAGCTGTTTATTGTGGCAGAACCTACTTGGAGTGACCAAAGTAGCATAAAAATAAACAGGCACCTTTTACGCTGTATAAAGTTAAAAATTATTTGTTGGAATCATTGGATCAAAAGATTTCAACCAAAGTATGAGTCTGTCATCCATTCTTTTTGTCTGAATGCAATCCTAATTTCAACAAGGAAATTAATTAAAAATAGAAGGTAAAGCTCTAGTGAAACATATACCATAAAAATATTCTTAGTAGAACATCAAGGGAAAAAGGATAATTTTCAGTGTCTGAGTGACTGGGAGTGTTACTCCATGAAGCACTGCACTGAATTACAGTAGATAGAGTGAGGCTGAGCCCTCTTCCTTAACAGGCATCAGAATATTGAGCCCTCCCAGCACAGGACAGGTCTGTGAATTTCTCTGCTGCTGCCTTCCCATGGTGCAATCCATAAGTATAGCTCCATAACAAGGACCAGTCAGCTCCAGCTTTTTGGCCCTCAGAATTCATACACACGTGCATACAGCACCCTCACAAATGTCAGTCACTCAAATGTTTCTGAAAATATTACCTTCTGTCTGTCACTTGCCATAGAAAGCTTTAGTTTTGGGAAAAAGCCTGCAATGGAAAAATATGTGATTGTAAATAGGAGTTGTGAAAAATGTACTGAGAACTTTAGGCTATGCTTGGAGCTATGTGGACAGACAACCATGTAAGGATCTAATTATTTTTTTAAAAAAATCTGCTTTCAGAAGAAGCTTGAAGTAGGCCATTGCAGTGTTGCTCAGATATTAAACAACAGTAGTACCTTGGCACCTAGCAGAGTATTTACAATTACACATCCTTCTTCTAAATGTGGATTAGTTCAAAATTAGATGTAAGGAAGATATATAGGAAGTTATTTTTATAGCTGGCTGGCTAACATCTATACTTCCAAAATATTGTTAGGCAGATTTTCCAGCCTTTTATTTTAGAACACTGATGTTCAAATGGATGCAGATATCTTCCTTTCAGCTACTCATCAAATTATTTCTGTGAATTTACAAAAGTAAATTACAACTAGAGATTCGTATTCACAACAGAAATTTGATTTTTAACTGAAAAATTTGAAGAATTAAATGTCCCATAGAAAAATTGTTAGTAATTACCCCGTGAAAATTCTGCAGACCGCATGTTTTTACTGATTCATCACCTTGCCCTAAGATTTTTTTTCCACTTTTCCCCCTACATTTTTCCCTGTTTTCCAACATACAGTACATTGAATGGTTAGCAAACTATTATTCCTTTTGTAGTGGCTTATTTTTCTGCCAGTTTGTTGAAATGAATCTGTTCACATTGGGGTCTAAATGTTATCATGACCACTGAGTATCCTGAAGAAGGGGAACAGAGCTTCCTCTCTCTGTTGGTGACAAAAAGTTATCAGGTCAACTTAACAGGCCTGTGGTGCCCACCATATTCAATTAATATTTAGGTCTCTAAAAGTTTATAGATATATGTATGCTATATGGTTATATATGAATCAAGTATAACAGAGATTGACCAAATTAATCCTGAATATATGGCCTTGCCCCCATAAGATCCTGTGCTCTGGGGAAAGTAGTAGTAGGTGTACTTTGTCCCAGTGTTTTCTGTCAGTGTGCTGTTGATCAATAAGGCCAAAACATGTGTCCCCAGGCTTCACTCTCAGGATTGTTCCGGGATTCTTCTTGGGACCTTGCTGCTGGAGACGCCTGGGAAAGCGATGGGCAGAGAAGCACACAGCAGTGCTCCTTGTTCACAGCTGACACAGTGCAGGGGCAGGGAGCAGTGCAAGGGTGCTGAGGGTGACCCTGACATGTCTCCTGCACCTCTGCTGTCAAAGTGCAAGTGCACGTCCAGTGCTCTACTGAACCATTTGTCTTTGCTTCTGAAGGTATTTGCGTGCTCCCAGCCCTTGTCAGGAAGGAGGAG
Source organism: Certhia americana (assembly GCA_018697195.1). Lineage (NCBI taxonomy): Eukaryota > Metazoa > Chordata > Aves > Passeriformes > Certhiidae > Certhia > Certhia americana. Next base: position 58,641,955 of record CM031878.1, read on the forward strand.
AGCTTTGAGTCTTTGAGAGTGTCTTCTTAACTGCAGAGATTACAGTGGTCAGACAAGAGCAAATAGCAGTTTTCTGCATTCCTCCTGCAGAGGGCTTCATCTTGGAAATACTTTCTCTGGCAGGAATGCCCAAGTCATGGCAAGGTCACTCTAATACTACTGGATCAGAATGAAATAGCCTAGTATTGGAATCTGTGTTATTATGTTTAATGAGAATACATTAAAATTTCTTCAAAATTTCTTCTTGATAGTACATTAAAGCCCCCAGGGTGCAATGTATTCCATCTTAGTTACTCTACCTTTGTTAAGTAAGCAAAAGGAAGGCATTGTGTATGTACCACCTTTCTTTACAAATAAGTATCTCTTTCTTCCTAGTACCATTTTATATTAGATCATTAGATATACTAAATAAATGTAAATAATGTCATTTTAATGAATATGTGCTATGTTTGCACATATAAATTACTTCAGCTTTGTTTTAAAATGTATCACAGAATTTCAGTCTTATTTTAGGAAGAATAAAGACAATAAAACATGATCATACCCTGTACCCTGCAGTCTATGGGACATAAATATGTATTGCAATGTACAAATAAAGTGAGTCTGGGCACAGAATACCTTGTAAATGTTTAATATGAAGATTACAAGGAGGAGAGCTGTTGAAGTGAAGAAAAAATGCAAGAGTTCTGAAATAAATTTCTGTAATTTTGAGTCACTGAGACAAACATCTTCAATGCAGTAGAGCTAAATCATTCAGAATGACTTAATTCTTGGACCAAGGGCTGCTTCACCTCTTGCAGCTCCTATTCAATGAAAGGTATGTCTGTAGAGGATTATCCAGATGGCATTCCTAAAATTATGCAGGAACAGATCAAATCTTCAGGAATGCAAAAATCTAGCTATTGGCAAAACAAACCTTTTAGAAGATTTGCCCCTTTAACAAGAAGGCCAGTGTCAAAAAGACTTCTCAGGTTCTCTGGCTTCCATGTTGGGAGAGGTAACCAACTCATACTTCCAAGATTTTACGTACTTTGATTAGGAGTGCAAAGCTAATGACCTTACTGAGCCAGGGGAATCCAAAGACTACTGTCACAAGCAATAAATGAAACAAATGCATGTTAAATTTCCCTGTTTTTGCCCTTCTCTTTTTTCTTCCATTTCAAGGTAGACAGGCAATAGCACTAGGAAGTAGCAAAGTATTCCTTTTGGACTTGCTTCAAACCATGCAGCTTAGCATACAGAGCTTATTACTGAGAGTTGTCAATGAGGTGAAGTGTCAGGGCAGGGCAGGCAGCATTCAAAGCTACAACAGATAGAGAAAATCAAAGTCAGCAGATCCTGTGGCTGGAATTTTGTTTTGCAGAGAGATTAGTGAGTAGCCTGTTGCTCCACTTAGTATGTCCTAAGATCTTTCTACAGAATTCTTGTTTCTTACCCCTTTTGAAAATAAACAGATTTAAAAAATGACGTTATCTTTCAATTAAACAAGCACACAAAACCCAACAAGCAACAAACAAAAGACAAATAATGTTTACTAAGAGGCATTTCATTACCTCTTACCTTTCTGCTAAACAGGGCCCAAATTCAGTGACGGCTAATATAGCACATTGTTAAGCATAGATTAATTAATATGCTCTAACATTACTAAAGTGCCATGAAGGTATTCTTCTGGTTATAATAGTACCATTCCTAGCAACAAAAACATTTTGAAATCAAAAAGTCAGACAAAATTGATATTACAACATGCTCATGATTCTACCAAATTTATTTCATTTTTTTCACTACAGCTATTTTGTGAGAAAAAATCAAGGTATTTCCCTCTGAGTTTTATTGTGTCATAAATATTTTATTTGGGAAGTAAGCAGTGAATAGGTAAAGGTACTTGCTACCTGGACAACCCTTCACAAAGCACATTCATATACTGAGGTGTCAAAGTCAAGCAAAATATCAGTCTAATGTAGGCAACAATATTCAGGTGTGTGTTTATGAATACAGAATACACAATGTAGTGACTAAAGAATGTCACAGAGTTGAAGTTACTAACAAACTGTAGCTAGAAGCACTTCATGTCACTTTAACATTTGAAGGACCTACAGAACAGGCAGAAGGGTAAGAGCCATTGTGGGAACAGATAGCAGTCTAAACAAAGCCATGCTTAAATGACATATGCAGTGCTAAGCTGGCAGGGTGCTTTTCGTTGTTGTTTTTAAACTATTTAGTGATGTGCAACTGAAAACAGATTTAGGCTTATAAAGAGATGACATATAGCTCTGGAGATGACAGCACATTTCCCCAGCAGCTGTGATGCACTTATTTGGCACTCTGAAGCACTGCTGCTGCCTGCAAAGCACATGGCTCCCTTGACCTTACACCCTCCCTCTGATCTTGTGTGGGAACTGTTGCTACAACAACTGTGAGATATGCATGCGGGCTGAAAGATTCAGGTGGCATTTTGCTTTGCATTCCCTGACAGACCCCTTTTTCCTTTTCTTTGCAAGATTTTCTATCGTTGTCTCTTTTTCTCCTTCCCTTCCCTGCCCTTTACTTTCTGCTCTTCCTTGTTATGATAGTTCCCAAAGAGGCCAGGGTGGGGAGCTTGACAGACAGGCAGTCCTGGTGCCTATTTAGTTTGTTCTGCTGCAGCAGAGGCATCTGCAACAACACCTGACCCTTCCTAGCTGTGCAGCACAAAAAGCTGTTCCTTTTTATAAGAACCATACTTAAAAAGAAAAATAAATTCCAAGTTAGGAATCTATGCATCACCATATCCTTCACTGCCTGAGGCCAAACTACTCCAGTAACATGAATTACACTTTTTAGTGTCACTTTTAAAATAAACCACCTTAAGTAGCAAGTTTGCTGCATACTATCATGTTATACAACATTTTACAATTTGAAGTGCCTGATGTAGGGTAACTTTCCATTGTTTCTTTTTCTTCTAAAAGTAAGGTGGTGTGAACTACAGCCTCCTTTTAGGAAATTGTAGAGGATCTAAATTGCCAAGCCTCCATTTCTTCAGCTCCCTCAGCTTTTTCTCATCAATCCTGTGCTCCAGACCCTTCACCAACGCTGTGGCCCTTTCCTGGACATGTTCCAGCACCTCAGTGTCTTCTTTTGCTGTGAGGAGCCCAAAACAGAACATGTGCAGAACCCCTTTTACCACTGATCACTGAACTTCAATCCCCATCTCTTCAGCTGAGATCTTTTACCCATTTTAAACTGAAATAGAAAAGATGAAAGAGAAAGGGACTAGGAAAAAAGTCAGTAGTAGATCCAAAATTCCTACTCTGGTTCAGACTGGGAAGGTTTGCTCTGTTTAGTCTTTCTTCTCTCACTCAAGGTTTCAACCTTGACTTGTTTGGTTATTGCACAGAGTATGTGTTTTGCAATTCCACATTCATGACAACAGCAACATGATGCAAAGCTCCAATGAACTTATTGCCTTGCACAGGTGCTTTTTTCATTTTGCTTTTCGTTTGTTTAATTTTTTCCCCCTCCCTGATGCAGAGTCTTCAGAAGTTTGTTAGAGTGGAAACCTGAAAGTCAGCCTTTTTGTTTTTTATACAGACCCCACATTTCTACAATGATTTCTTCTATAGATAATTCTCTATTACCATATAGAAAATCTTCCAAGCGTTAATAAAAATTATGACTCTATCAACTACTGAACTCTGTTTTGGGAGATAAGCAGTTATCTTTCTCATCATTCCACATCCACAAACAGAATGCTGGAGCTACACCACCCCTAAGAGATACTGCAGTAACTTTCTTTTCTCTGCAGTGGGAAAGATAAGAATATACCCAAGCTTGAAGTTTAGATGAAGTCAGAGTAGCTTTTTTTTTTAGTTAGAAATCAAAACCATTAACACACTTCATCACCAAATGACATCATAAAATCTACAATTTCCTTGAAGGAACACACTCGACTCTTTTTGGAGGTGTATCAGAAAGAAACATTCTTAGTAATTAAAACCTGCTATTTCCTCGGCTGTACTCATTACAAACACCTTTGTTGTTATTTTGTTTTCTTAGAGAGGCTCTGACAAGTAAAACCAAATCATGCATTCCATGGCAAACTTTCTAGTTGAAGAAAGGCAGCCAATGCCTTGCCTTTCTCTTGCTTGAATTTGCTTTCCCACAGCAGTGAAATGAGCAGAGGTAATTAAGTAGCCCAAATTGCAGATTTCTGTATTCTAAAGGAATATGTAACTCCACTATATGCCAGGAGCTTTTAATATGGAATCAGTATGATGCCTTAGATTTTAGCTATTATATTTTTTAGACTTTGTGCTGTTTTGGTGAGTAATTTTAGGTTTCTTATTCAGTGCTACTAAGCTCTCTTCATGGTGTAGATAGACAAAACAATTACTTCTCTAGTTTGATACCAAGGACAACTTTCAAGTCCAAGAATGAAAACAATGGTGAAGTGAGAAGAAAAAACGAGGATGGAACTTCATAGCCTGAAGCTATGGTTGGACACTTTATTATAATATGCTAATGGACCAGAACTTATAAAAATGTGAGACCTCATGACCCAAGTGTCCATTTTGTGATCATTTTGGGGTGCATCTTGGGTGTGGTCTGGCTGGAGTCTTGCATGACCCAAGAGAATCCATTGAGACCTTTTAATAAATACCTATTTTATCCTTTGCCCTGTTTAGTCTCTGTTCCAAGTCAACATCCAGAAGGCATCAAGTAATGCAGTTGACAATACCAAGCATGTAGAAGAAAAGTAGATTATCATTAGTCATGATGAATGACATGAACCTACCAAAAGGAAACCATGTTCAATTAATCTGATGGTCTCCTGTCATGTCATTACAGCCTGGTTGAGGGTGTTGTCTACCTCAACTTCAGCAAGGTGTTTCTCACTGTCTCTTGTATGTCATAAAGTATGGACTGGATGAGTGGACACTGACGTGGATCAAGAACTGGCTCAATGGATGGGGTCAGAGAGTTGTGGTCAGCAGCACAGGGTCCATAGAAAGTGGCATTTCCCAGGGATTAGTACTGGGAAAAGGACCAAGTCAGCATATTCATCGGGGAGCTGGATGAAGGGACAGAGTGTACCCCCCACAAGTTCTCTGATGGCACAGAACTGACAGGAATGTCGGATGCACCAGAGCATTGTGCTGCCAATCAGTACAGGCTGGAGAGCTGGGTTCAGAGGAACCTGATGAAGTTCAATGAGGGCAGATGCAGTGTCCTATATTTTACAAGGAGTGACTCCATGCCCAGTACAGGATAGGGGCTGACCAGCTGGATAAAATCTCTGCAGAGAAGGACCTGGGGATCGTGGTGGACAGCATGCTGTCTGTCAACCAGCTGGGTGTCCTGGTTACCAAGAAGGGCCAATGGTGTCCTGGGGTGCATTAGGAACAAAGGGGTCAGTGTGTTGAGGGATGTGATCCCTCCCCTCTGCTCTGCCCTGGCGATGAGTGCTGTGTCCAGTTTAGGGTTTCCCAGCTAACAAAGGACAAAGAACTATTGGAGAAGGCTCACTGGAAGGTTACAAATATCATTTAGAGACTGAAGCATCTCATTTATAAGGAAAAGCTGAGGGAGTTGGGCATGTTTAACCTTGAGAAGAAAGCTAGAAAGAGAATCTTACCAATGCAAACAAATATCATAAAGGTGAATATGAAGAGAATGATGTTGCGGCCAGTATCTATTTCTATTTGTTATTTCCTGTTTAATGTTCATATTGTTAAATGGTTCATTCTATGTTCCCCCGTTTTTCCCCAGTTGGTTTGTTCTTACATTGTATCTTCCCCAGTTTGTACCCTATATGGACTTTCCCCACCTCCTGTTCCAGTACCTTCCCTGTCAATCCTCCTAGCCTTACCCCTTGTTCTAGTACCTTCCCTGCCAATCCTTCCCCCATCCAATCTCAGATGTGTTCCACCCCCTGGGCGTTCTGGGGTGTCCCCCTTTACTCGATGCTCCATTGGGACATGTGACCCCCCTTCTCCTCCCCCCTTACCCTATTAGCCCAGGAACCCCAGGGTAATCCCTCTACTCCTCCCCTGTGCTTCTGTCATTGGTCGAGCAAGTGTAGCCCCCCCTCTGTGTAACCCCATATAAAAACCCGTGCACAGCAGCGCTCGGGGTCTCTTCCTCTGGTGTACCCTTCAGCTGCATCGCCCTCAATGAAGGAACTGCTGGAATTTCACCGAGGAGTGGCCCCCCTTGCTCTTTCGCCTAGACCCTGTCGTGGTGGGTAGACCTCATCGCCGTCGAGCACGCAGCTCGTCAGGTTCCGCTATCGGTGCAGACGGGGCAGCGGCGATTCCCCACACCAGACGCGGCGCCGGGGAGATCCGGTTCCCCCCGAGCTAGCCGAACTCCGGCGACCCGCGTCAAATGAGGCCAGGCTCTCTCCAGTACTGCCCAGTAGCAGGACAAGGGGCAATAGGCACAAACTGAAACACTATTCCATACAAATATGAGGAAAAATGTCCTTATTTTGAGGGTGACAAAGCAGTTGAATAGCCTGCCCAAAGAGGCTGTGGAGTCTCACTCTCTGGAGATATTCAAGTGGGTGCAATTCTGTTCAACCTTCTCTTAGTGATCCTGTTTGAGGAAGGGGGTCAGACTAGCTGGTCTTCAGAGGCCCATTCCAAACCCAACCATTCTGCTGATTTTGTAACATAATGTACAGCAAAAAATAAATTTATTGCAAATACCTTTCAATCACAAATGACATGAATAATAATATTGTAAAAAAGGATTTTATTATACAATGTTGTTTGACCTTTAGAAGTGACAGAGAGCTGATTCATCATTTAGTATTCTCACACTGATTAGTTAGAAATATGATTTTAACTATGATATGTCTTTAATAAAAAAAATGTTATCAAATATTAAAGGAAGAATACTTTAGGAGAACAGATACATTAAAAAAATTGGATTTATCAGTCTAAAGGCCTCAAAAATGTCTTAGATCTACGACATGACCAGGAGGAAAGACTTCATAAAGGTTCTCTTTGTTAACTGCTGGAAAAAGAAGATGTTGAGTAGTCCTTGAACGTCCCCTTATTTCATCAGAACTACAACAACAAAAGACATTGGTCCAATTATATTTCTTTGAATGTTCCAGGACATATATTTGATGCTAAGGGCCAGTTTGTGATTTTATGTTTTTCAGTAGGCCAAGGACAGACACAGGTCATAAGGGAGGCATTAGAAGTTGTTTTGTTTAATTCTGTTTTAGTGAATTAAAAGTCTTGCTCTGACAGGAAGTACTTTTATTCCCAAGCCAACTAGAATCACAAACTGTTCAAGGTATTCCCAGAATACTGAACTACGGTTGAAACTCAAAGTAGATTACTTCAATGGAATTCCTTTAGTCATATGGTCTAAACTTAATCAAGATGAAAACAGATGCAGATTTATAGGGTTTTCAATTTTCCTGTATATTTAAAAAAAAAAAAAAAAAAAAAAAAAAAAAAAAGGGAAGTGAATAAGCCTGCATTCAAGAACAACTACTTTCTCTGCAAGGACAATTCAGATAAAATAATATAAAGGACAACTTTGTAATCTAGGTGTATCTTTCAAAACTGATTGCTTTAGCAATCAATATTAACTGCTGTTTCTATTGCATGTTGCTTGGCCAAATACTACTGAAATAGAGTTTGTACAGAAAGGACAGTGGAAGGTTAAGTACTGAATTTGATAATACAGGCCAGTAGGAGTTTTGAACTCTTTTCTCAGTAGAGCTTTCCTGGCAAATATAATGCTTTTAATTGTCCATCAAAGACATAAAGACAGTATTCATTCCAAGACAAGCTATAAAAATGTACCACTGTACACTGACTTTCTTTCAGTGAACCACAAGGAACTAGCCTAATTTTAATCTAGAAATTTGCCTCAGCCTGTAGTATGAGTATATAGTTATAGAAGGAGTATGTCTTGAACCACAGCAGCTGAGAACTCAGACTGGGTTGCACTAGTATGCATTAGGAAGAACAGAAATAAGTCAGCTGGTAGGAGACAAAGCCAAGAGTAGTGCTCTTTCATTTGAAGTACTGCTTACTGTTGAAGGATTTGAAGCAATGATGGTGACTACTGTTGGTCATCTAGGACCATTAAAAGGTCTTCTAGCAGGTGCCCAGCTGTACAGGTGCCAGGTGTACAGTGCCAGGAACTGCAGGAATTCTTCTGAAAAAGACTTTCTTCATGAACTCCTCACATCAACAAATTGAAGAAATACACATTGATGTTTTTAATTGTTTACACTAAATTTCATGAATCATGCTGTTTCTACGAACTTCCTACTGAAAAGCATATCCTATTGATGTACCTGCATACCCACAAACACAGAAGATCCAAAAAATCTAAATGATCCGCAGAAAAGACTCCTGCAGTAATTACATATTTACCCCCAAATCTTGTTATCTGAAAAGTCAAAACTTGAATGATGGAAGAGATTAAGTTAGAACAAATGAAATAAACGAGACTTATGCAAAAAACTGCACAGTGAGAGAAGTACTGTACTTATATTCTCAATAATTTCAGCTGTTTAGTTTTCAAGTTATTTTGATATATTTCAGTTTTAGAAGTGAAAAATTGTCCCAACTGCTGCTTTTGTTTCTGCAGGAGATCAAGGAAGCCAGATCAGGTTCCCATTACTGCTGGAGAAGAGACGATTAACCTTGACTTTTCTGTGTACTATTTAAAGCTGAAGAGAAGTGATACTTGGAGGTGCCACAAAAACACATGATTTTTTTGTCTGTTTCCTTAAAATCCCAGGGGTTGCTGTTGTTTCTCATGTGGAAATTAACTGCTTTGTTGCCAACCAAGCTTAAGATGTAACCCTCAGTTTGGAAATGCAAAACTGCTTCTATACCCCTTACCTCATCAGCCTTTAAGTGCCAAGCAATTCCAGATGGCCATGTAACACAGACAGAGGGAAAAGCCATGGTGAAGTACAGATGACCAAGGGAAAGCATTCCAAACAATGGGGCTGTCTGCTGGACTGTGGCTTCTGTTCCAGGGACATTTTATCAGTGACAGCAGATCTTAATACTTGCATTGGTTACATATCTTCTAGTCTCAGAAGCCCTCTGTATAATAAACAAGAACACATTTTTAGTGTAAATTAGCAAATAATGTAGATTTTCATAAATAGAAAGCATCTGAGAGCAATCATCAACAATGATGCTTGTAAGCAAAGATTTTATTATCATCATAAATATTCTCACATCTAAATTCAAACATTATTGCTATAAGAATTGGTGCACTAGGCGGTAGTTTTTAAAATCTGCTTTAATTTTGCCATCAGAAAACCATACTTTCTTTGGCTGGTTGGAATCAGAGTTAACTCTTCCTTTTTTTGAACAAATTCAGTAGTTGAATTATCTACAAATAAAATTTGATATTAAGACATTTTATTAGCTAATTCTCTAAATACACAAGAATTTCCTAAGACAGATGGATTTATGTTGCATCCTTTCATGTACATTTTCTAGTCTGTCATACTAGGCTTCCCTCTGAGTTTTGATGCATGTTAGAGCTTCATTAGAGTGTGTATATATCGTCCTACTTAGTAGGATTATTAATGTAATTAACATCGCTGGTACACTACTTTTGCTATTGAAAAGCAATGGCATCTTAAGTCTGAAAATTTCTTTCCCATTGTCATGTGTGCCAACACCAGATGAAGTTACACAAGATTTTTAATCCTCACTGCAGGGGATATTTCTCAATGCATCCTTTTGATTATTACTTAATATTGCTGGAAGTTGCCTTTCTGCTCCCAGTCATTTGAAGCAGAAGATAGTAGGATCAGATTGTAACACTACAAACAGAATCATTCCCGCAGAGTGCCTTGTTTCCTTAAACTGACACTGAAGTTAATTTTGTTACAGTTTCTCACTGAGGACTTCTGCAGGCAGGATTGCAGGACACAGTATTGGCCTTGATTGCTTTTCTGGGAAACAAAATCACATTAATAAGTAGTTGCAATAAGAAATAAGAGTATGTCTAGACACTGGTTGCTTTGTCCTTTATTACAAATAAAAATGTGCATTAACCCAATAATTTTTTAGTCTCACAAATTAAAGATTAATCTTCTTCCATGAAAATATCCCAGTAACTGAAACAGCATTTGATTATTCCTTATCTACCACTCTGGATCACAGACACATTTTAGTAACATTTTTCTTCATTTGTGCAAGTATGTACTTAAGGACTACCTGGGTTTTATTTTAATGATTGATGAAAAGATCCCAAAATAAATAAATGTTATACTTTTATATCTATCCATTCTCTAAAAAAAATTCTAAAAAATCTGAAAAGTATTGTGAGGATTTTGAAAGTATTCTAAACAAAGTGATCATATGCAAAGTAAAAGAAAATATGCTATTTCAGCTTAACTGTAGCCAAAAAACCCACAAACCCCTAATCCAAACCCTGGTGTTGTAAAATGGTGTAATGTGAACAACTCATGGATGGTTAAGTGGCAGCCCATAAGCAATCTAAGAATCTAACAGAATCATAAAATAGGTTAGTTTCAGAAGGTATAAAGGTTGTCATTTGTTCCTGTGCTTAACTCAAAACAGGAGTAACTTAGATCAGTGCCTTGTCCAGTTGTATTTTAAATATCTGCAAGAATGGAGACATATTTATTTAATTTTACGGGGATGGCTATAAAACTCTTTCCAAGCTATTTGCATTTGTGGAAAAAGGAAATTTCTGCAAGTTTCATGAAATTTTAGAGACATGCACAGTTTATATAATTTTTCATTTTCTTTTGAGATTTGCAATAAGTGCATCAGGAAGAATTGCATCAGATTAGATGCAAATGTCAAATGACTATAAGATTCCTTCATTATGTCATTAAAAATATAAAAGAACAATGGTTGTGACCACGAATATTTTCCTGGGGATTTTATGTTGTTTTTTTTTTTTACAAAGCTGCAAAAGTATTTTCTAATATAATTACATATTTTAGTTATGCAGTCCAATTAATTAAACACACATAATTATCTCTATTTAATATTTGACTTTTTTTCCTACATTGTAAAAACCTGGAGGAAGTCATAATGCATGTGGCATGAGAAGGGTAATAAGGCCTCATACAGATCAATAATTGAAGACAATTGAGAAGGACAGCCTTTCTTCCCCATCTCCACAAAGTGAAGGCTCTTCCAGACTACATGAGGTTCCTCATTTTATCCTGTTAAATCACAATTTTGCAAATTTTGTGCTACAAGAAGCTTGGGCCTAAAGTTTCCAACACTAAAATGGTGTTGGTTTCGTGGATTGCACAGCCGGAGATTCTAAACCACAAGTGAGGCATTGTTCATTTGTTATTCAGGCATAGTACACCAGCAGCGTCTTTGGTAAAACTATGTCTTTCAGAAGTTCTTAAAAAATGCAAATATATAAACAGTTTTTGAGAAAATCATATTCTTGCAACATGACAAACAGAAGCAGAGGACTGCTGTCTTCCCACCCACAGGCTTTCTTGGCAGAAGATTTCACAGTAAACCAATCCATCACAGTCCTAATATACAGAATAATATACATAAGAGATACGCTTGAAGAGATGGGTTTAGGGGTATTTTGCATGGACTAGCTCATTGTCCTTAGGTAGCTGAACTTTTGCCTAGGAGTTACAAAATCAGAGGTGATTTCATATCTGGAGAGAAATATATATCAGTAATTTTATTAGTAGGATGCTCTTTCCCACTAATAATGACTCCAAAACTCTTCAGAGATAGCAGGTCATAAGGACTTCATCTTAAACAGGCAGAACTGGTGCTTTTAAGCTCTTCTGTATAATTCTCCTACTCTAAACGTGCTATGAAAATTCTAATTCATCATTGCAATCCTCAAACATTTTTGTATACCTATCAGAACTATTCTCCTCAGGGAAGACTTATCGTTATGAGCTAAAATTTAATAAAAATTAACATTAGTATGTTTATTTTTTTATCCTTTTCTCACAAAACAGAGTAAACACCTGTGTTCATTTACCTAAAGAAATTTATTGATTTTTTTGGTATTTTTTAGTTCCTTTTCATTTCTATCCTTTACAACACACTTCCGCTGTTTGGAGAGGTAACACATAACATATTTACTAGTTTCAGTGATAATTTTTACACCACAAATATAACACTGAATTTTGTCTCATGGATTTATTTTGACTAAAATGAATAAACTTACAGAAGAGCTAATATTTACCAAAACCATTGCTAGTTTTCAATACAAAATACCATGTCTTAATAATTTCAGTAGGACTCAGCCATGATAACTTTTATGCCAGCACCTTGATTGTTTCACTTAGATAACTGAGTAGTTAATTATGAAAGAGTTTGAATCTGATGACTTTTCTTACAAGGTCATGTCTTATAATAATATTTTAAATTTTTTTTTTTTAAATGAAATAGTGTCTCAATACTTTATTTTGTATCAAAGAATAATGGATTAACTCTTCTTACGCTTTTTTTCCTAGCTTTGGAGGTAGGATTCAAAATGTCTGTGCTAAAAATAGCCACACCATGCTATCCTTTAATCAGTATGCATTAGAAACACTTTCTTATTAATTCCTCTGGCATTTGAGTAAGAAAAGGCTGATGATCAAAACATTAATCTATACTTTCTCTTCATGAGCCAGTTGTGTTTAAAAGGACTAAAAGTTATTTACTAGCCTCAATTTTTGTATTTGTTGCATTTTTGCTATTAGTAAGAAATAAATAAAAGACTTTCAAATGTCTGTTGTAAAGCTAAATCCCTTTTTCTTGTTTGTATTCTTTTCCCATAAATTCTACCAAACAGGTGTAAATGTTTTTTTGTCAGCTGTATTTGTCACTGTACAAGCTGTCTCTTGCCAGTTTTTCAGCATGTTGCTAGACATGATTTATTGTGTGCTGTCATACTATAGTTTCTTTACAAAGAAGCCAATCTGACTACAATTCCCAAATGAAGAAGTCATCCAAATAGCAGTTGGAAGAGCATAGAATTTATCTGATAATTGGCAAGTTGATATTCACCAAATCCCATAGTTTTCCATTACTGGGCATCTTGGATGGGAATAAAAAAGAAAGAGAAGCATTTATGTATTTCATTCTCATAGAAACAAAAAACATGAATTTATACAAATCCCTCAACAATCTATATAATTTTAAATTAAAGAATGCAGCTTTTTCCTGAGGTTTTTAGTGTTCTTTATTAAACTGAAAATTAGTCTCCTTGGGCCATCTGTGTTAAAGTTACTGGCCAATTATCTCATCATAAAACTGTTCAAAAAAGATATTACATAGATTATATTCTCCATCATTTCATAAATCTGGATCAGGAAGAATTAATCATCATAATCTAGTTGTCCATTAACACATATGCAATGATTTGTTCCTTTCATAGATGTGTGTTTATACATCTCTGATAAATTGGTATATCCCAATCATATAGACAGTGATATAGGACAAATTACTTAGAATAAGATGGGAAATGGTGATATATAAGCTAAAAGATCCATTCACTAAAAAAAATCCCCAGACCCCACTTCCAGAATTTAATATTGGTGTCTGAAGATGAGTGATACCATTCAAGTTCCATTTTCTCTTCAATGTTTCTCAATATTCAGTATTCAGCAAAGACTAACCACTTCATAAAGCTCGAAGTAAAGCTTATAACTTTGTGGTGTAAGATAGATACAGTGCACATTAACTTAAGAAAGAGAAACAATTGGCATTAACATTTGTAAGGTGTTAACACTGCCTTTTCAAACTGTGCATTGTAAACTTCCTTTCCATGTGACAGATTCTACTGCTATTTTCAGGAGTATATGGGTTTCAAGGTGAAAGCCCTAATAGGCAATACAAATGTCACTTTGATACTTCCAAGTGTCTGTTATTATTTTGCAGGGAAGTTTCTGGCCTTATTAAGTCGACTAATGTTGTTTTATCAAATTAATTCAACATTGATGGGTACTACTTTCTCCCTTTCATCTTCTAGTATACCTACAAGGAGTTTTCAAATATGAACACCCTAATTTCCATCTGAACGTGGCTAAGTACATCTCACTTACCTTGTCTTCTGATACCAAGAAAGACAGCAAGAGCAATGGATATGACACACATCACTTGCTCTTGCTAGCTTACTACATTTGTTGATGTCATAGAGCCTTCTTGGACAATATTGGTCTCTTCAAATCTGAGAGCTGCTAATGCTACCAAAAGTTCAGCAAAAGGTAAAAAACTTCTCAACACCAATGAGGCATTACGAAGCAGTCATTCTTTATTCAGGCAGATGCATGAAGGGATATTTCTTCTGAGATATCATGCATACTGTATACAGGAAAAATTCTCATTATATACTGTATATTTTGCATACATATCCATTAATTAATGATCCAGAATAAATGTATGATAATAACTTTCCTGAAATCATGAATGGATTTTCCCTCTCCTTTATACATGTATTCTTCTGCCCTGGGGGTCCCTTTGGTTGTCCCTAGTGGCCAGGGACCCAAAAAGAGCAAGTGAACTGCAGAAACTGGGGCTGGGTTTCTTCCAGTTCTTACACAATGGGCATTTTGCAGTTCCATGGGCCAGTGGGCTTTGCATAATAACCATTGTGCTAGCTCACCAGGTGTAGATAATTTTTCATCTGGCAACACTAAGATATCCACAGAAAATAAAAGGCACACCTGAGATGAAGGTTCATCTAAGTTGTTTTTCTAGTACAGCTGGTGTTGCTTTCCATAGAGGAACTATTTTGCCATATTCCATAGACAAAAACCTACCTTTGTCTGTTTATTGCCCTAATCATAATAAATCACCCAAGAGTAAAACATCTCTGCATGCACACTGAGACTGGAATAACTAATTTGGGTAGTCTATGGTAAAAATTATGACAATAAAATAACTGAAAGCCCCTTGAAGTTTCTGGATTTGGAATTATGGGGAATGAGTCTAGATGCACAGACTGCTGAAATATTAACAGGTTGAGCACAGAAAAAAGTATATTTCCACACAGTATATTTTTTTTTCCTATAAACAGCCTTGACT
Source organism: Certhia americana (assembly GCA_018697195.1). NCBI lineage: Eukaryota > Metazoa > Chordata > Aves > Passeriformes > Certhiidae > Certhia > Certhia americana. Next base: position 58,656,972 of record CM031878.1, read on the forward strand.
TGGGAAAAGCAGGATTCACATGAAACAAATAACTCAATAAACCCCAGCTGAACTGGCATATTCCTAAACTAGCCATTAAAAATAGGTTTACATTAAAATGACCCCATCTCTTGGATTTCAGAATCAACCTTGTGATATTCCCACTCGGAACTGGGAGGAATAATCTGACACTCTTGTTTTGAGTTGTGTATCACACCTAGCCCTTACTCATAAAACAAATGTAGTGGTCATATCTCCTTCTACTTTATATACCAAGGCTCAATGAAAAGAGTATTTACTCCATTGCTTCAAAGTGTGTGTAATTCTGCCTGAAGGAACTGAACACACAGTTGTAATACTGTATAAGGAGGGCATTTAATTTCTTTATGTGAGAACAGCTTCAGTATTAAAAATTAAAAGGGTTTTGGGACAGTGAAGGAATAGGAATCCCTTCTAAAAATTATTCATTATTATTCATGAGATTATATTCACGAGATTATATTCACCTAACTTGCTGAATATCTGACCTATGGTGCACTTTTCCACAGGTGGTCTTGGTTTAGAAATCAAACCTGGTGTCTGTCTGGTGTTTCCAATCCCTGATTTTTGTGCCCTGCTTTTTTTCCAACGTGTCCTCTCTTGGTTTTAGTCAGCACATTTCAATACTGAGTCAATAGTACTGCTGAGCTGTCAATCTTCAATTTAAAGCAGAGTATTTTGTGGTTAATTCTTGTAAAAATCTGAATTATCTTCTATTGCAAAACTACACTTCAGGAAGGGCATTGGTAAGACAGATTTTCATGGGGAGAGGAGAATAGTGCTGCAGGATATTTCTCCTCCTATCTTTGCAAATTTAATAAATGTAGTTGTGAAAAATGATTATTTTCCAATGAGACTGTGAAGAAAATGGGAATAATTTCTGAGAGCTGTCCCAGGGTTTTCACACATATCCATAATATAACACTTCACTGTACAATAGATATTATAAAACCATGAATTAAGGCAGACCATGAAACTTTCTATGTTGTGAGTTCCAAAGACTACAATATAAAGAGCAAGATAAAAAATGAGATTATGTGCAAAACTAGATTTGCTTTCATGTAGGAAATATTCTGCATAATAATAAAAAATAAAAAAATAAGGCAAACATTGTTTTGTTTACAGTATAAAAAAGCAAATAGGATGGACAGATTCATACCATTCTGAATTTAAAGACTGACATTAAAAATCTCTTAAGCTTTCTGCCAAGGTCAAGGCAAGTTGATTTTTTTTTCTCCTTTTAACAAAGGAATATCGATGACTTGAAACAAAGGACAAATGTTTACAAAGACTGCAAGAAAGCAACAAATATTTCTCTTCTCAAGAAGAAAGCTTTAAATTTTAATAAGAAAGTGTGAGCCAATAGGTGTGCCATTTGCATGCTACCAGAGACCTCCCACAATAGCAATCTGACAGCCAGGCTCAAGGGAAGGCAATTTTGTAATATTGCTTTGTTTTAGGCCAGGTACTTCATACTGTCAGTCCAATGACTCATTCATAAATATGTGGAAACAGACTGTGATCTGTGGCACTCACTGTAAACTTTCCGAATGGCACCAGTGGAAACAGGGATGTTAGCTGCTGGCATTTCATTTAAAGAAAAAGAGAAATTAGGATTACATTGATGGATTGTTGGCAAGGCTACCGGGCATTGTATATATACAGGAGAAAAACAGGTTCAAAGACACCTCTGAAATACAGGAAGCTGAGTCTACCATTTGTGAGAGACTGCAAGAGATTCCTGGCTCGTAACATCTTGGTTGTGTGTGGGGAAAGGGGCAGGTCAGGCCTTGTTCTGCTGAGGCAATGTCCTGCTCCACATATCCCATCCACCAGATCCTTTATCCCTGTCCCACCATTCCCTGGCACATTGCAGGCAGTGCTGCACACCCTGCTGCTGGAGCACCAGTCCAACCCCAGAGTGGCCAGATGACTGGAAATGCCACCTGGGGAAAGGCCCAGGATAGCCAAACGTTGCTTAATCCTGGAAAAGAGGCAAGCACACCCTACCTTCTCTTGGAATTTCTCTCAACTGAACAGTGCTGAAACCAAGAGTGGCAGCTATACTTGTTCTTTTCTATATCTTTTCTGTCTTTCCTTCTTTCTCCATCTAATTCTCTCTTAGAGTTTTGAATAACTTAAAACCAGGTGGGCTTGGAGTTAGCTAAGTTGAATGAGCTAACTCATTGAAAGTGAGTCAACACTTCGTGGATGGTTTTATGTTGATTGAATGCTCCTCTAAATTTCTGCCCAAGTTCTCTGATTTTCTGAAGTTGCCAGTAAAATTTTTAGCTGCTTTGACCTCTTGAGAATATGTCAGTATTTCTTCTGTGCACACAACTTACAGTACATATGAGACTGTAAACCCTTTTAAGAGGCTCATCAAACCAGTTTTTGGTGCCTTACACCATTTCCCAAACTTATTTCTGTATGTATGCTTGATAGATTAACCTTTGATTAATCTTCCATGAAGACTAACTGAGCACCCTCTGGGCACACTGCCACACCCTGAAAAGGAGTGGGTGATACTTCCTGAAGATGGTAGCCCAAGGTTACCTTTAAATTTTTGCTTTTCAGGAAGTATTTTTCAATTCAATTTAAATCCCCTGCTGTGCTAAATATATTGTTATCTGTATCAAAGCTAGATACGCTAAAGCTTTCTTTTGTAAGTGAATATTACACTGCAGTCACAATAGTATGAAATTTGTAAGTAAAGTAATTACAGAATTTCTCTTACCTGCCTTCAGCCTGTAGTCTGGGAGAAACAGAATAAAAAAAACATTTAGTGTCCTGATATTGTGTGAGCAGGGTTCAACAACAGCTAATACATTCTAGAATTACCAGCACTGGTTTGGTCACAAATCTAAAGCTTGGGCATCACTTGGAATATTATAAGGAAAATTAACTTAATCCCTGCTAGACCCAGTAAAATGGAGAAAAGAAAGAATATAAATAAAAATAATTTGCCAGTGTAGGAAAATAATCCTTCAACTAAGACAGATGAAAAACAACAATAAAAGAAAAACCGAAAAAACATTCCAGGAAAATCAGTCTACACAGACTGAAACAAAGTCATGTGAAGTATATTCTGTTTCTTCCTTACTCTTGTCTTCTTTGGAGGCTAGATATCTTTCATTTTTGATTTAATTGTTCAGAACATAACAGCATGATAAAAGTTTTTTTTATGGAAATTTCTCACAGCAAGACAATCAATCATATTTCCAACACATTCGCCGTCTTGAGGCGCTGAGCCTCAAAGACCTTTTTTTCTATGGAGCTTACTTGTTAATTTAACAATGATCAAAGGCTAAAACATTTATCATGCTTATTAGTGAATAAACCTAGCAGCAGGTATCCCAAGTGAGGAAGCAAATCCTCATTTCCTGCAAGAATGAACTGGAAATTATCCAAAACATTTTTCAGAAGTGACGAGCTGTCAAAAGGTGGCAATTGGAAGCTGTGGCAGCTCTAGGATTAGGAGGAATGAAAAATAAAAATTAAAAAAAAATTAAAAAAAAAAAAAAAAAAAAAAAGAAAAAAAGAGAGTATCTTGCAAAGATATCTATAGACCACTCCATGGGGATATTCCACATTTTCATTTAACTTAGTTCTGAACTCCTGTAACAAATGACTTTGGAACAAAGCTAAACTATAAATTATATATTATATAACATTTGTTTCTCTAGAGCCCAAATCTTTCTTAGTTCCTAAAAGTGAATGTTGACAGGTTGGGGAGAATTCTCAGAAACATCTTTGCATAAACTACTCTAGTGTGACCTCAGGAGAAGTAGTAAACCCATATATACCAGTTTGTTGCAGAGGGAAACAAGGACTGTATTGTGCACAGGTTCACCACCAAAGTTTTGGACCCATTTACCACCAGGTAATTTAACCACAAAAGTTTCTTGGGGAAACAGGAGCTTGATAAACCTACTGAGCTCATACGCAAACTATGCAGTAGTCATCATCAGATAACTTGCTTTATTTGATGAAGGCAATTCCACCAACAGTTTTTGATTTGTCCTGCTCACATTTTACCTGAAGATGCTATTGCTTGTCTTTTAGTCTTTTCTCCCATGTGCTTGTTATCACTTCACTGGGACACAGTTTGACCTTTCTCCATCTTCCACCCAATTGCCACCCTATCTTGCTGTACCTATACCGCCTTTGACTCTATCTCACTGGAAGTTGTAGATTATGAAATACTTTGGTATCTTCTCCATCTTGCATTTATCCTTCAGACTTCCAATGCTTTCACTTAGCTAGCTACATGTTCATCTTGATATGCTGTCATATAAATAATCAATATCAAATAATGTGGAATTATTGCAGTATTTACCTGCAGTGTTTAGCAGTACACTGCTGCTCTATAGTTAGAATATATTAATACAGGCACACTTTTTCAGCTCTTGGAACTGCCACACTTATGGATTCTGCAACGAAAGAGGAGACTACTCAATAATCTATATGTAATAAGACATGTATATGGCACAAAAAAAGGAAAATGAACCCACAGAGGAGACAGCAGGCATCCTGGTTTCATATAGCTGTCCTTGGTAAAGCGTATTTGTTTATTGATAGGGTTTTTTTTGTGTGTTGAATTTGTGTTTTGATAATATGGTTCTTATAAATTGTGAAATTAAGAAACTCCGTACAGCACACTGGCTGGCAGAGCCAGGATTATGGCTTCAAACCATTCTGACTGCTGGATAACTTTTTGAGATTTAAAAAAAAATGCTTTTTGTCTGGATTACTTCTTTGCAATAGGAGCCCATCAGTCAGTGTTCTATGCATCAACTCATTCATTTGCTGTGGAGAAATTTTTGGCTTAGAGCTGACATACATGAAAGGTCCTTGGAACTATCCATTTTGGCCACAATTCCCAAGAGCAGAAAAGGATTATTTGAACATATTTTCCTTGTTAAACAAAGCTTATTGGTGAGAATATAGTTACTGTTTTCCATGATAAAATTAGAAACCAATAGAAATTAGATTATGTATAGGCCTACCTCAGAAGAGACAACACCACACATAGACAAGGTTTGCCATATTTGTTGTTATTTTATTTTTATCTGAATAAACAGCGGCTATTTTCTTGCCAAAGTAGGGAAGAGACAAAGAAAACACAAGCATTTTGGTATTTGCATTGAATGTTCTTTGTAGTCCTGAGCAGCAAGTAAGTCCAGGAATAGGGTAAGTGAACACAGAAGTTATGATGCAGTTTAAGAGTAAGATTTAAATGGCAAATTCTTCAAATGTCTCACATATTGTCAGAAGTTCATAGGCTTAACTGTGATCTTTCAGCTGTTACAAGAAGAACCTCATTTTAGACAAACATGACAACAGAAAAAGGATCTGCAAAGATTAATTTAAAGTATGTGGAAATTCTTTCTATTTTTCAGTGGATCTTACCTATTCTATGTTCTCTTGCTAAAGATAAATATGTTTATAATTTGAAGATCTTGTGGTTTTTTAATGTATTTTATGTTCTCTCAAAGGGAAAATGAGAGGTATTGTGGAATAAAAGTAGTCTCCTACTTCCTCTTCTGTCACCCTTGCTAAAGTATCTCTAAAAAATATGGACCATCTGGTTGAAAATAGGAGTGCTAGCAGCTATTTACTCCAAAAATAAAAGCCCAAGCCCAAAACTAAGAAATCATGTTTAATACTCCTTCCTTACCTTGTACTTTTATTGTCACCAGCATCAGTAGAAATCACAATTATTTTACATTTGAAACTAACAATAAAAATATCTGAAAAAGAATAGTAGGAACATTAATTGAGTCTTTTTGATTTAATGAAACTGATATAAGATTTACTCCCTTTATTTCTTAAAAAACAGATTTTTTTGAGCTAAGACAAAAAATTCCTCAACAACTTAAATAATTGAAAACAAGTATGAAATTTGGATGATAAAGGCGAGTAACTTAAAAAAAATTTGCTTCCTTTTCCTCCAATATTTTTTGAGTATTAAAAGAGGCAGAGCAGAAATTCTTCAATGCATCAAGCAGAGTAATTCACATGCTATTTTTAAGTGTAGAAGACAGGCTACATTTCTGTTTTTTCCTTAAAATGCATATTGAAATGCTACTGTTGCTATGTTCTGCTAAATAAATCAATAAAAATGTGCAAATGCATGTTTTGAAAATTCAACCAAATAAAAAAATCAAAGTAGATATTAAATACTATTTGGCTATGAAACAATCTCCCTTAAGAACTGGTGGAAATAGCTTCATCTCAAAGAATACTAACAGTTTTATTACGCAAAGTATTGGAAAATATTATGTACGGAATAATTTTGTACTGACAGCAGTTTGGACTAATGTGCCATTCCCTTTCTGTAATTTCTATAGTATCTGCAGAGAATGTCTTTTAGTTACTTGATCCAAAATTCTCCTTTGAATCAGACAGAGACTTTGATTAGAACACATACTTAAATAATAAAGAATGGGCTCAGAACACCAGGAGCTGTATGGAAAACTGAATAATAAATAACGTGCAAAATGTACTAGGCTTCTTTCATGCCTATCAAACATGGTTACAATGCATATTTGAACATATTGTGAGATATCAATGTAGCATTCCCCTCCTTTCAGCAAGTGCCATGGGCTAACAATTAAAAACAATATGGCATTATAAAAGAAGTCCTGGCTTTTGAATACTGTTGCAAGTATAATAAAGGAAGCAAGAAAATTCCTTGAAAAATGACCATCCAATTGGCCCACCACAATTCCTCCAAGGAGACAAATGTTATTGTTCCATGGAGGTCAAACAAGCACATGGTAAAATATATTTTACTGGGAAAAGTTCTCAATCTTATTTCTCCACATTTTTGTGCAGCTAATATTTCTTTCACCAAAATCAGGGGTTTTACCTTCTTTCAAAATGTCAATACTTTGTACTTTTGCTTCATTCCAGTGTATGGTTAAAAGGGCAGGGCAGAGAAGAAATTCCGAATTAGCCAGCAGCAGGCACCTAAGCTGGTTAGAGCATGGGTAACATGCTCTATTAACACCTGGGTAGTGGGTTTGATCTCTGCACAGACTTTTTACTTAAGACCTGGCCTCAACAATCCTTGTGGGTCCCTTCCAACTCAGAATATTCCTGTGGAAGTGCTGAAGATTTTTGTTCTGCATTCCAAGTACTTACATGTTTCTCTCTTAATGCATTCTTTATTTCCTTGACAGACTAAGAAAATAAGTTCTGACATTATTTTCATCACCAGTGTCTTCCTCCTTTTTACATTGCCTTCACATTTCTGAGTATTTCCAAGTAATCATTTTATTTTCAGCTACTACAGTCCATTACATCACTGGAGAATCAAGATCTGTGTCCTCTCAGAGCCAGGCCCAGCTTAAAAGCCTATGGCTCCTTGCACTCACATCAGTTACATCTCTAGCAGGCTTTGAGGTGGAATCAACTTTTACAGTTACTTATTTTACAGTTACTTATTTCCATACATCATTTTATGATGAATGCTTGTGTTACAAGAATAATACTGGTACTGGCAACACTGTTCTTTGAAAGACACCCCTTGTTATTCAGTTTGGAGGACTACCTGCCAGACACAGATATGGAAATGGCTTTCCACCTTACTCATTTTAGCTGTTGATTATAATTAATTGGAGCTTCTTAAGGACAAGCACATGTTGTGCAGTAGCAGATGTTCAGTATGAAAATTTGTCTTGGGAAAACACATCCAATCAGTGCTTATTTGGTGAAAGAGGACTGATGACAAAGAAATAATTAGTGTTCTGTAGACAAATGCTTTAGGGCCCTGAGTCCCTGAACTGTGAGGCCACAGTGTTTTGATCTCAATATGTGTCTTTACATATTCCTCATCTGCTAATGATAGGGCAAAACATGAACTTAAATTTGAATGAACTCTGATACTGAATGATCTAAGGGCTAGAGGATTCTGTGAGCATATTTGGAAAAGAGTCAACATACAAAGAACTGCAGAATCATAGAATGGTCTGGGTTGGAAGGGACCTTATACATTATCTAGTTCCAACCCCCTGCCATGGGCAGGGATGCTTCCCAGATTGGTTGTAGTCCCATCCAACCTGTCCTTAAATGCTGGGTATTATGCTGGGGTATCCACAACTTCTTTGAGTCATCTGTTTCAATGCCTCACCACCCTCACAGTAAAGAATTTCTTTGTAATACCTCATCTAGACCCACTCTCAGTTTAAAACCATTTCCCCTTTCCTATCACTTCATGCCATTGTAAATAATCTCTCTCCATCTTTCTTGTAAACTCCCTTAAGGTACTGGAAGGCTGCAATCAGGTCACCATGAGGCATTCTCTTTTCCAGGCTTCACAGACCCAATTCTCTTGGCTTTTCCTCAGAGGAGATGTGCTCCATTCCTCTAATCATCTTGGCGGCCTCCCTCTGGACTTGCTCCTACATGTTAATATCCTATGTCTACTGGGGAACCAATAGCTAGACATAACATACAGGTGGGGTCTCAGAGTGGAGCAGAGAGGCAGAACCTCTTCCCTCTTCCCTGCTGGCCATGCTGCTTTGGATGCTGTCTTGGTTTGGAAAGACAGGGGTGTCTGCTAGGGAACCAAAAAAAAGAATGGAAACTTCCCTCGGACTTGTTATTGTCCTAAAATTGAAGGGAGGGGGTCTCAGGCAACGGTGTGAGGGTAGGAATAACAGTTCTTTACTAGTTAGTCTAACAAGGTAAATTAACATTAATAACTATAATATTGACAACAAACAGAACTAGAGAAGAAAAGGAGAAAAACCCAACAACCCAGTTACAGTTTTCTCTGGCACCCCCCACCCCCCTCAGTACCGTTACAAGCTACCAGAGCCAGCAGCAGTCCTGGGAGGATGAGATGTATCCGAGGGTTTACAGTGGTTGGAGCTGTTGGAAAGTGTCCTGGCTGGGCAGGGGCTGCAGACAATACAGCGTGGGGAGACCTCGAACAAAACTGAAGAAGCCGTGGATGCAGGGCAGTGAGAAGGAGCTCCTGGCAGGGCAGGGAGGGAACAGGTTCCCCAAAATCCCGGGGGACACATGAAGCGACGGTGATCCGATGGAGTTTCAGGTGAAGGATGGTGAGAGCTCTCCGCCGCGCCAAGACGAGCAGCCCCGGCCGTTCTCCCGAGAGCAGAAAAACTGCCCAAGGTGAAGTGAAGACGGTGCCTCTCTGTCTCTGCCTTAGCTGCTTCTTTTGTTTGTTCCTAAGCACCCATGAGGCCCGAAAAGCACCCAGCACTCAGCTTCTTAGCAACTTCTGGGAAAAAATTCTATAGGGAAGCACCCCAACCCCCAACAGATACAAAGGACAAGACTGCTTTTCTGGGCTGCAAGGGAAACCTACTCTTGTCCAGCCTCTCATCCACCAGCATCCCCAAGTCCTCCAACCAAGGTGCAGCTCTTGGTCTTTTTTAAACCTTGTGAGATTTCATGAGCCCACTTTTAGAGCTTGTCTGGGTCCCTCTGGCTGGCACCTCATCCTTCAAGTGGGTCAACTGGACCACCCAGCTTGGTGTCATCTGCAGACTTAATGAGGTGCACTTGAGATCTGTTTCTGTATCATTAATGAAAACATTGCTTAAAACTCAGGAAAGCTTAGCAATTTCTAGTTAATTAGTTTATATCAACATATGACAATAGCATATGAGCCATTGTTGGCTGCAGTCAAGCAGTGGGATAGCTGATGGACTGAGTAACTTGGGGAAAACTTAAAATTTTATAGGCTAAATGTAATTTCCTTAAATACTGATAAAGTTACTCCTGCACTCACTGTTTTGCTACTGGTCATTTCACCATACTTTGCTTGTCCTGAAGGCTCATGTACCATAATCATTCTTTTCTGAAAGAATGTATCACACCAAGAACTGAGTAAGCTCTGCTGAATTTTTTCCCAGGTTATTTATAACTGAGGTATTCATAGTTTGGGGAGGAGGATTTGTTGGTTTTTTTGTTGGTTATTTTTTTCCCTCTAATTGATAGCTGTACTTAATATCAGAAAAAAATCTTGTGCAAACACCTCATGGAAGGTAGATGTTACTCATATTAAATGATAATTCAAACAGTTTGGCATCATTACAGATTTCTTGCTGTAAAGGTAAGAAAACAGGCTTATCAGAAGACTGATACCATGAAGGTAAGATAAATGTAAACATATATAAAAATCACTTGCATCTGAACATCAACCACTCTCTATTTACATGGAATAACTGACAATTGGAAGACTTTATTAATTTTTTTCATGGCTTTGGTTTTAACTTAAATGTATAATCAGGGAAGAAGAACAAACAACACAGTATTGTGAAATTTGGCTGGAAATCCTAGTAGGAGATCATTATTAATATTTCAGCTGTGCAGATAAAAATAATCTAGACAGAAGTATATAAGGGTTCTTACAGCCGATTCATTTCAAGGAGAGTCAATGGTGAAGTGGTTTGGCTTAATGGTTATGAAAGATGAGCTTAACATTGCTAGTTAATTAATGTGTTTGTAAAAAATGGGAGAAAATCTCCCTCTGCTCTCACAGGAGACAAGTCAAATTGTGATTAACTTCATAAAAGGCCACACTTGCATTGTAAATCTGTGGAGAGATGACCAACAAGGTTGTTTATTTTTCCAAGGGTGTTGCTACAAATTCTTTTATTTTTATTGAGAGGGTGGTTTCACTGCCCTGGACTAACTCCGAGCAAATTGTGGGAATACCTGTTTGCAGCCATAGCATCACACTGCAAGGAGCAGAGTGGCCCTGCTCCAGTCCGAGTTGCCCCAGTCCATAATCAGCACCTGGCTGAGGCAAGAAGGCACCAAGAACAAGTTGCCCCAACTTCCTTCCTCATCATCTCATGCAGAGAGGAAGGTAAAGGCCCTCCACAAGTTTTAGCCCTTGGCTGAGTACCAGCTGCCAGAGTGTGTATTAGCATTTTTCAACAGAGCAGCTGCCACTGCTGGAGAGATTGGGGTTTGGAAAGGGGCAGGGGAGGGCCCCTGGATGGGGGCCACCATCCAGGGGAGGTGTTACTCTGCCATTTTAATTTTCTTCTTGTTCCCAAGGATTGGTGGGATTTCAGCAACTTGGTAGCTAATGAATGTTACCGTTGCTTTTTGACTGTCACTATTTCATTTTAAACACACTCATTTTTTCACTTATATCTACTGGTATTTGTTTGTCATTATTGGTGGAAAGGAATGGGTTAAACTATGGAGGAAGTTAAATCCTCTTAAACCAAGACACTTCCACATTAGTTTAGTACCTCAAAAACTACATGAGGGGTCTCTGTTACAGGCACTACGGTAAATATATTTTTCATATTCTGGTGTTTTTTTCCTCAGATTCCCTAAAATAATATTTCTCATATATAGAATATCTTGATACAGAAATATTCCAAATAGAAATTTTCTAACACAGTTTTGAGTATAAGAAATCTGTCATTCTTTATGGCAGCATGCTTATCACTTGGAGCATTCTTTCTCTAATCGAGTCCCCTCAGCATCAGGTAACAACACAGTGCTGGGAAAAAAATCCTGGCTAGCCCTTGCCCAGATCATGCCAGGTTTGGCAGCTCCCTGCTCACCATGAGCTTGGGTAGTAGTAGAGCAGAGGACACCTATGCACCTGGAAGCAAGGCTCCTCTCAACAGCACCAATACCAGTAAGCACCGAGGGGCAGAGCAAGAACCAGAGAGGGGTCTTCTGTCATCATCCCAAGATGTTTGTTACTCAGGGAGGGTCAGGGATGGAAAGACCAGCAGCAACAGCCTGCAAGGACTTTTAAGCAGGGGAGGTCTCAAGGGAGGATATAAATCTTTCAGTCAACAAGGGAAAGGATGGGGAGGAGCAATGGGTGTAGATTACAGAGAGCCATCCAATGAGGGGCTTCATGGGAGGGGTACAATTCAAACAAACCAATGGAGTAACAATATCTGGGGGATGGACAGGGAAGGATCCAGATCTAGGGGCAGGTTCACAATGATGGACAGGGAAGGGGCAGAAACAAAGAGCAGGTACTTGGGGCAAATTGGCAAGGGAGATGGGAGGAACAAGGGACGTTCTGGGTGTGCAGGAGGGTACAGCTTGAGCAAAACCAACAACCTGGGGTAATCAAGAACAAACTATTACAGAAATGAAATGTGAAACATCTTAAAATAAAAACACATCACCACAAGGTAAAGAGAGTTTTTATCCTGTGCATTGATTAGATATTTATCAGCTATCCCTAATTACTTGATGCATATGTATTACTTTATTTTACTTGGTTGTACCCTATCGGAAGTACTTACATGGTACTTTGGGGGCCATTAAAGGTCCTTTAAAGTGATTGTCAATGTCCAGTGGGATGTTTTAGGTGCTCTTCCTCAGCTCCTACTTTTGAGTAAGTGCAATACCATTGTTTTGCATTCTACTTCTACTTTGTAGCTTTGCAGAGCTGAGCTGGCATCCTTGCTTGTGTTTTGCACTTCTGTTTGCCTAAATTACATCTTTTATTTATTTCTCCAAGGCTGTGATGTTCTGTTCTAGTTCTACTGTCCTTATCAATATGAGAAAAGAAAATATTTTTCAAATAAAAGCAATAAGGTCTTTCTTGTTCTGGAGTTTCACCTATTGCAACAGACTTATCTGTATGCTTACCATTAAATTTTTGTTGTTGTTGCTGTTTGGGTTTTTTTTTGTTTTTTTTTTTTTTTTGTTTGTTTTTTTTTAATGTGGAAGTGTGAATTATCCATGATTAAGGGTAAATAGGTGGAGAGCCAAAGTTAGTGAGTTTTGGAGGCCAAAAATTAAACAATTATTAGTAGAAAAAAACTAACCAACTGTACTTGAAGTGCATGAGACTCAGTTTCATGCAGTGCTCATGTACTCTTTTAAACACTGTAAAGTAAAACAGAATTATAGATGAAGAATGGCTTAAGGCAAAGAATTAATGAAAAAACTACCCTGTTGTGAAACTCGGCAGATTAGCAGCTATAAAACAGGTATTATATTTAGAAGTGTTAAAGCTGGTTTGAGTTTTTAAATTTCAGGACAGGATGTAAGATGTACTCAACGGAGTACAACAGTTAGCAGTTAACTAAAAATAGTCAACATATTACTGACCTTGAAAATATCCAAGGAAAAGAAAACACAAAAGAAATTAATATAATGAGAAGGTAAGTGAAAGTGCTGACCTCAGAATAATTAAATAAAAGTCATTCTGTTGTTTGATGTGGTTTTTAGTGTCGTAGAGCCACTTGATCCCTAAATGGTTTCAGAAAAGGAAAAGTTGAGAGTCCTCAGAGATAACCCCAAATCTGTTGAAAACTACCATTAAACAAGCACTTTTAGATCCACTTGAAACTGAAAACACTTAATGCTTGAATTATGTTTTTATTTACTTACCCATTTAAGTATCATTATCTATATATTTAGCACTTCAGTGAGGAAGAGTTGTCCACTTCATGTTTTTTCCTTCAGGCAGAAGAATGGAAGAGACCTCTGGTCCAGCTACTCTGATTTGGTGCTCAGATAGAGCAGGATCAGTGAGTGGTTAGTGGTGTGCAAAACTCAGCAAATGTCTGAAGCAATTAGAGGGAGAGGGCAAAAACATACTGGAGGAAGGAGGGGCAATTGATTGTATACATATGCAGCCATCAGCTCTAGAAGAAAAGATGCACACCTTAATTCAATTACAATACTGGAGAAGAAATTTGAATGCAAGACTGGTCTCCTTATGAATATAAGCTGGTATTAGCAAAAGTTTGCATTAGGGGAAGACCCACCAAACCACAACATTCCTCTTGCCAGCATTAATCTGCCTAGGATATAATGAGCAAAAGGCATATTTAAAATTTTGTGCAAAGAATGGGAGGGTGAAAAATGTGTAGTCCAACAAGCAACAAGTCTGGCATGCATACAGTGCAGATGAGCCCTGATGAATGGTTATGAAACCAACATGAGTTTCCATACTTCCATGTAAATCAATGGGATTAGTAGGGAAGTCATTTGCTCATATCAGTAAGAGTTTGTCCTGGAATATATGTACTTATATTAAGTACATATATATCTATTGCATATGTATATATGTACTTTGTTTAACTTTTATATATGTTTAACCATGTTATGTATGCCTGAATTAAAAGGGTTAAATGTGCCTACATGGATTAGACGTGTATCTAGAGGGAAGAGACATAAAAATTCATTATATCACATATGCTTTTGTAAAATAATGAAAGCTAAAATCCCCACATTAAAATATAGTGAAAGATATCAATTGCATTTATATAGCTTACCTTGAAGACTTTAAGAGTCACTATGTTCAAGTCAGAAAAAGCTCGTCTGAAAACCTTTTATCTTAAGTTATTGGAAGGCAACTAGGGCAGAGTAAACTATGTTTACTTTTTATGCAGTTTAGTCTGAAGTAATACTCTAGTATGTGCTATAACATTAAAGAGTCTTTGACAGGTTTATATCCTATTTGAAAAAAAATGCTGACAGCTAGATATCATAGGGGTTTTGCTTTCATATGCAAATCCAAGCTTTTGCACCCAGTTCCCATCAACAATTCAGAAAATTGCAGACCTTTCTTAATTAAAATGTTTTAACAGTAAAACCTGAGAAAAACTATCCTGAAGTCTCTTTGATGTAACAGAAGATAAAATCTAGTGACAATTTTGCTAATGTACTTGAAAGATGCAATTTTTTTACTTTTTCCAATAATTGAGTTTAATGTCAAATCACAGATCAGTTCATTATCACTCAGAACTAGAGGCAGCATGACCCAGTTGAATGTATTTTGAACTGAGGTGTAAATCTGAGATTGGATTGAATGGTCATGTTTTTCAGATAGTCTTAGGTAGTAAATCAGACACTTCACTTAGAAACAGATTTATTTGAATGGTGTTACATGCAGACATCAATAAATAAATTTTTCTTTGTCAGAACGAGTAATTGCTGCCAACCTGAGTTTTAACATAATATAGGAGATGGATCACTAAGCTAATTTATTTAATCAAGAAAGCTTCCTGAGATAGAACAACTGAATTTTGAACATAGGTGCTTTGGTAAAGGTTATGGAGGTATGCAAAAAACTTAAGGTATCTGAAATGAAACAGGCAGCAGCCTTATCTAGGATAGCAGCATACAAATTTCATGTTTTGATGTATCTCAAGTTTTATTAGGTTCTGATCCACAATTGTTATCTTTCATTATGCAAAGGGTTGATAAGCTAGTAATGTGGAAGCAGTCCCACCAGAAATATTTGTCTTGCAGTCTTGTACAAAAGAATATGTATGAGCAGGATCAGTGTTGTAAATGTTTTGTTACAGCTCCTTGCAGGAAAATGTAAAATACAAAGATAGTTCAAGGGATTTTACTACCTGTGACAGACTGAGACTATACAACCTTCTCAGTCTTCAGTTATTCAAGCATTTTGATATCTCTGCTATTTTCAAATGCTTTCTAGGTTATGCAAGAATTCACGGTAAAGCTGTATGCTTTTACCACAGTAATCAAAAATATCTTCCCCTTCTCTGTGGGAATTCATAAACACAAATTTGTTACGGAGCAGAATATGGAAGAAGGGGCGGAAGGGACATAAGGAAGGGGCAGAATGGGAGGGAGGGAGGGACGGAGGGAGTTTAATTTGTGCATCTGAAAGCTCCACACAGGACTTGTACACAACCTTCATCAGAGTGCCATTTCAACAACTAATTGTTGTTGCCTTCACTCATTTCTACTGCTTTTCCCAGAGCTAGTGGTGACAGCTACTCTTCACAGCAAATCAAATCAAGGGAAGTAGTAGTGTCATTCACTCCACCATATTTGCTGTATTGATACAAACTTTATTGGATGACATCAGGGATAAGCTGGAAGTCACTGGAGCTCACCTGCCTTTCCTTTAGTAAATGAGTTAAAATTTTTGACTCCCCTTTATGACAAGATGAAGACACTGAGACTGTCATTAGTTTTCTAAATTTTTCTTTTAAAATGTCTATTCAGTTGCTTATATTTTTCACATAGTTCTTTTGAAAAAGAGATTAAAAAATTTCTTCTATTGAGATTCTCAATATTGAGAATTCTTGCTGGAGTTCTTGGTGTAGTGATTTCCAGTCCCATGATGCAAAGTTGATTGAAATTTGAGCAGGATGGGAGCTTAGGGTGAGATGAGATGATCAAGCCTGTTGCTTGTGATATCATGGCTCAGTACATTGGTAGGATTACACTAAATACCTATTCAAAATAAAAGAGTGTAGGGGAAACTTGTCACACAATCACCTATAAACATAGACATTGGAGAAATAAATGTAAAGCAATTAAAAACATATTTGCACCTTAGCCATGTTTCAGTTCATCAGCTCCATTTCTGTTCTACCTAGTGTTTCATTTGGTTAAATTTCAGATCAAAAAGAAAGTAACAAATGTGCTGTGCAAAAAAAGAAAATTGTTACCTTTTCTCAGGGCATACTCTAGATCAGATGCTAAGGTGACAGCTAAAAATGTACAAATGTATTTAGTATACAGACATATGTAGCTTCAGAGGAATCTTTATATCTGGTATTCCACTTACAGTTTCTTTAAAATTCAGCTCTGAAAATCTCAGAGGAGAGTACCGCAGATCTTATTAGAAGGTAAAGTTTAGGTCTGGTTGTTTTCTCAGAGAGGTTTTAATAATTATACTCTTTATTCTTAGTAACAAATCTTCATGTATTTTACTTCTGTCCACTTGTTACAGGAAAGCAACACTATGGAATCAGGTGAAATATTACTCTGGCACAGTATCCTGGCTTTGAAAATGACCAGTGGTAAACACTTAGGAAAGACATAAGCTCATGTCTTTGCCCTGATGTGCTGCACCTTAATATATCAGTGATTTGATAACGGGCCTGTGCATCATTCAGCTTAGATGACCTTGATGGAGTTAATCTCATAAAGTTGTTCAGCCTCATTTCTCTTTCATGACAGATGTGTTTTTCTTTCAACATTTCCAAGAGTCTGAGTAAAAGAAGAAATGAGTTTGCCTCTACTTGTAAAGCTTATGTTGTTTTTCATATTTTGACTTAATAAAGTCACCAGTCAGAAGTCAGAATCACCAAATTCAATTGAAAATGAGACTGCAATTTTAAGTTTTAAATTCTTAAGGTTTTCAAGTGTTCAAGAAAATTTACTTATGAACTTTTGGACAGAAATGTATACTCTATCTGTGTCTCTGACCTTCTCATTGGTCCTATAAGAGTCAACATACTATCTGAAGTCCAAATCCATTCTCTTGGGACACGAGTCTGTAGGTCAAAGATTAGAACCTAAAATTTTAGCATGTTTCAAAAAGAATCAAACAGAATTTTATTTTTCCTTTTTGTTGTTCTACTTTACTGGTTTTTTTCTCAGCCAAATAAATGCTGCTGCATTTAGTTCTGTGGTAACTTTTCAAAGCACTGCTCTCTGGCCTCTTGTTACCTGTGGTTGTCCATCCCAGGGGCAGAATCCAGCACTTTCCTTTGTTGAACTTCATAGGGTTGGCAATTGTCCAGTCCTCCAATTCACCTCTCTCTGCAGGGTCACCCTGTCTTTGAGGGAGTCAACAGCTCCTCCCAGGTTTGTATTGCTTGTGAACCGGGTTAGAATCCCTTCCACTCCTGAGTTCAAGTCATTTGTAACAATGTTGAGCAGCATGGGCTAAGATGGAGCCCTGTGGAAGCCCACTGGTGACAGGTCCCCAGTCTGATGTCACCCATTCACCTTAACCCTTTGTGCTTGACCCCTGAGCCAGCTGCTCACCCACGCCATGGTGTGTTTATCCAGTTGTGTGCTGCACATTTTATCCATAAGGATACTGGGAGAGACACTATTGAAAGCTTTACTGAAATACAAAAAGAGTGAATCCACTGGCTTCCCTTCATCAAGGGAAACCATAAGGTGGCTTACTTTGTCATAAAAGGAAAGCAGTACTTTCCTCTCATGAAGCTGTGCTGGCTGTGTCCAATGACTCCACTGACTTCCAGTTGTTTTTCAATACCTCTAAGAATAATCTTCCATATAACCTTACCAGATACTGAAGTGAAACTGACAGGCCTGTAGTTTCTGGGATCCTTCTTGCACTTCTTGGAAATCAGGACAATGGTCACCACCTTCCAGTCAGCAGAGGACCTTTCCGGGTTCCCAAGACTGCTCAAAAATCATTGGGCATGATTTTGTGATGACATCAGCTAACTCTTTGAGGACTTCTGAATGAGTCCCATGAGACGCCATAGATTAGGAGGCATCCAGTTGGAGCAGCAGATCCCACATTATGTCAGGGTCTGCTGGGAGTTGATCACTCTCGCAGTCATGGTCCTTCAGCTCATGGTACTGACACCTCCTTGGTTCATCATCTGTGTTGAAGACAGGCAAAGAATGCATTAGATACCCCTGCCTTGTCCATATTCCTGGTTTCTGTTCTCAAACTGCTGCTTAACCTAAAGGAAAAGAAGTAAATGAAAAGACAAAGTCTTTTGAAAAAAGACAAAGTCTTTTGAAAAGACAAAACTGATTTGCTTTGGTAAAATTTTTTTAAATATAAATTATTTTATTTACAGCTACAGATCTTGGTCTCAGCATACTAAAGAAAAGAAACTAGGGAAATATCCAAAAGGTGTTCAAATAGGAGTTCAAATGAGTTTGTCAGAGTTTGACAGTGTAAGTTGTGCTCTTCATGAATGTATTTCAGAAGTACTTTTCTTACAGCTACATCTTTACTCGACATTACACCTTCCTAAACAGTGAATTGTTCTTGTGTACTATGCAAATTCTTCAAGGTTTTTATATTCCTAATATTCACTTACTGATTCAAATTTTTCTTCAGTATACTGAGGGTGGAAACTGTTCACGTAACACAAGTGCTCATTCTACTGCTTAGTGGCTGAGATAATGGTTAAATAACATACATTTTTCATGCATATTCAAGTATACCTTTTCCAAAGAATTATTTACTGTTCCAGATAACCAATTCATCACCCCAAGACAAGCAGATATTTTAAGTCCTTACCAAAATTACAGTCATGACTTAGTAAATTCCCTGCCTTAGTGGCAAATTCATGACTATTTTCAATTTTTACTACAGTTCTCTATGGAATGGTAGCTCAGAATTTTCCTAGTGTCTCCACAGGCGTTTCCTTGCAGGCTGGAAGAGAGTGAGACACATGTAATAGATGCTTATCCTTAATACCTTTTTCAGTGCTACTAGCAGAAGGGCTTCTCAGGTAGCCAGATGAGAAACCAGCTCTCTCTAACCTCTTCTCAGGTTAAATGGCTTCTGGAAAATTACTTATAATGGCTCATGAGGCATTTGCCATCATCTCCTATGATTGTCTAGTGACTGGTTTTCTTTCACAAGTTTGATTTTATTATTGTTGTCTTTGTCATAATTATCATTATTTTTGGAATAACAAGCTTGGGAGGGGAGGAATGAGTTTTGGTTTATTCATTCTGATCCATTTTTTCCAGATTATTTCTAGCATTTTGAGTGCTTGAATTCTGTTTGCTTCTTGTATCTTTTCACACCCTCCCACTTCCCAGACACATGCAAGCTTTATGCATTTTAATTGTGGAGTAAACTGACATTTCACAAGAAAATAGTAGGATGGGGAATTCTTTGAAGATAAAGCATTACAAGATTCTCTTCAGAGAGTCACCTTTAAATCTCACCACTGTGTAATCTGTTCTGCTTAGCCCATCTCTGATGAACAGTGTTATCTTGAGAAGGCAGCAGAGTCAAATTAATGCTTGTCCTTCAAGTTCTATTCCATCTGAGCTGCTGTCAGCATTTATCAGAACTACAGGCTGTGGACACTCTCCTTTAACCCCATATACAATTATATTACATTCTAATACAGTTGTCATCTATTCTGAACACTGTTACCTCATTCCAGCTGGCAGCTCCACAAAACTGGGTGACATCTTTATGGTCATATAGACAGTTTAAAAGCATGAGCACCACAAAACCGTAAGTAGAACATACTGGGGTCTGACACTGCATTTTTATTTTTTTTTAAATTTTGGAACTAAAAATAGTTCCTTTAATCAGAAAATTACTTGTGACTAATTCTCTGCATGACTTTTCTCTTTCAAAACAACAGCATTATTTGCAGCAGGGATGAACCTGGAGGAGCCTCAGAATTTAGATTTACAGTGGTTTTAACATTGGTTTTTAAACCAGACCGGTAGTAGAGAAACTCTCTCAAGACATCAAGAGCTAAAAGTTCCTGAGAAGGCAGTGATTTAAGTGATTTAAGGCTTGCTAGGAGCAAAGCTGTAGTCTCAGGAATGCATATCTCAAGGCTGCAAGGTGTCTTGGAAGTTTTCTATCTGTAACTGTGGTTCCTGATGGAAAGATCTGCCGAAAGATTTTAATATAACTGGCATTCTGTTTCAGTAAAGATATTACCTATGATTCACCACACATTTTGAATACAGCTGGGACTCATCCATATTAAGAAAATCTCATCAGAAAATCCACAAACTGGTTTCAATTAGTATAACCCCAAATAATGGGATAGGCATTAAAAAAATGCATAGTATGCAGTAAAATGAAGCATGAATCTTTCATTTTCAGAAAGCAAGAATGTTTGAATTAATAGGATTTTTCTAGTTGGAGTTGGTGGGTTTTCTCCCCTGCCAGTCCTTGCTTTTTCCATAGAGAAATGTGTCAAAAAAGATGAAGCAGCTTTCACGTCCCGTGAGTTTTTCTTGATAGTTTTAATGGCAATGCATTAGACCAAGAGGCAATCTTTCAAAGTGATGTAGAGGGACTGTGCTATGCAACTCCCATTAAAATCACTGGGAACCTGGAGGCTAAACCTCTTCCCAGCTTTGAAAATATACCCTAAACTACAGTAATTGCCGTTTATCTCTGCTTGAATTAACTGGATGATTAATCATATTTCATTTCTTAAGTGCTATGATTCCACTTCTGGGTACCAGTACAGTTGTGTTTCAATGGTATAACAGCATTGTAAAATCCCAAAGGAAGCTCTTTTTCATTTATCATGGAGTAAGCTCACATATACACAAATGTAAAATTTGCATTAATTTTATCAACCAATTACCTTATTACAAAATAAATAGAAGAGAAATATCTGTCATAGATGGGGTTACTGTTCATTTTTTATGTATGTTAGTTTCTAAATAAAGTAGTCATAATGAGCAAATGTGAAACTTTGACAAATTAACCAAACCAATAGACATTGTTTGTAACGTATTGTTAAAAATGTCATTATTAGTAATTCTGAAAAGTAAGTGCATGTATATGTACAAAAATCTCTCTACATTTAATTAAAATAAGTATTGTAAGCAATATTAAAATTGAAAAATTAATGTGATGAGCTCAGAGTTATAAACTGTAGGGCTTGGCAACTTGATAGACAGCAATATACCCCTTAAATGTAATAAGAGTATGTCAGCCAACGTAGACATTAGTGGTCTCGGAATATGAAGCTATTAACTCTATTTTCTCACTTACAGATAAGTGTTTATTTGACTTTTGATACTAGTGTGTGACTGCCACTGATGGGTTACTTGTGCACATTGTGTGAAACAGCCTTTTCATATGTGTCTACATGCTGTAAACATATTAATTTCATAAATGAAAGCCTTTTAAAAGCCTTTAATGACTGTGAAATGTAAAGTGAAAACATACAATTATGAGAAGATTATTTGAATTTGCTTATATGTACCGTTTTACTGCCTTAGATGAAGAATTCCTTAATAAGTATTAAAATAAGATTTTGTTTAGTCTTACACTACATTCAAGAGGAAGACAGATGTTAAGAAGTTCAGTGAAACTGATTTGTAACTTCAGATCCAGGCATAATTTAAAATCAAAGCCAGAATTTTGGCAGCCTTATAGTAACAGAAGTCTTGAATTCTAATCTGGGAACAAAATTTGTGACCTGTGATTTTGTTTGGGGTTTTTGTTTGTTTGTTATATTTTCCAAATGCAAGTCTTTTAAGGGATAACAAAGTCCACTATCTACTTTCCCAGAAACATACATGTGCAAAACAAAAGGATTTTTATAAATGCAAATTCAAAGGAATAGATTCCTAAACAAGTAGAGCTGTTTCTCAAGTAGTTAAGGCGTTGATTCTGATTATAACAAGCCTTGAAAAATCTAAAATCTAAAATCCACCAATATGCTGAAAACTTTCACAAAATCAAAGGGAATGGAAGCCAGTAGTAAACTAGAAGCAGCATCTCAGTTTGTCACAGCTAGAGGCAAACATGAAGATGACAAAAAAAATGTGTCACAGCCAAATGCCAGAAAGGATAATTTTCAGATTTCATTGCCTGACTTTCTGTAATTAACAACAAAAAGAAAGGAAAAAAAAGGTAGCTGGTGCCAAAATTCACAGCAAAATCCCCTAGTGCAGTCATATTTTAAAAGGCCACAGAAACTGAGGGAACAAATCTGTGTCACATACCTACAGTAAACATAACCTTAATTTAGCTTGTAACACAAATATGCAAAAATATCACCCAGCTTATGGAGATTATCTGAATGTGAAACTTGTACCAACAGTAGTCCTAATTGTATTCTCTCTCTTCCCATTTCCTGCTCTCCAATCTTGTCCCACTGTAGTGCACGCTCATTATATAGTCAATAAAAAGGGAATATAGCCACAGCTCCATTCTCATTTTGACACCTGATAACATCATTTCATCTACATTCCCTCCAACAACAGGGTAGCTAGTTTGCAGAGAAGATCACCTTTAGAATATGTTAAGAACTGATTTAAACAGAATCTGGATACCTGATTACATAAAAAAAATGTGTCCTTTCTTCCCCGTCCTCATTAGCCTACAAAGTCACAAAAAGTGCAGTGCAGTGCCTGCTCCAGTGCAGATGTCCAGATTTGAAGTAGCTGTTATCACAATGAGTCTCTCAGCAGCCTCAGTAGACTCCATAGCACAGCCACTGTACAAAGTTCAGGACTGGTCTTTAAGAGTGCAATATGTAATGGGGACATCTGCTTACACCGGAGTCATCTGTCAGACCTTTTATTTCATGAGCCTTGTGTCTGCTATTTAGCTATTACTCTCACACACCTATTTCTTAGGTGACAGTCCTTTACTCAAAAGAAATAATTCTGCTCTATGTATTAACTGCACAGCTGATTCAAGTTTATTTTGCTCAAGCAAGGTAAATTTAATTTAAATTATTCTTCTCAATTTTCTACTTGGAAGCCACTAAAATACCAGAAGTATGTTGACTTAAACTTAGTTCAGTATTCTTTTCCAGGAAACATTTCTTTCTACAAGTCTGTCTGTTTCTTCTCCCAGGTGTTATTTACCTAAAGATGAATGAATAAAATATACCAATTGGTTGGTAGCAGGTAGCTTCATGAAAGTGTTGTGTTCATTCTAGGAACTTCAAAATGCAACAGAGTTACATCTACAGCTTTTTCCTTCATTTTGAAGACAAAAATGTGTAAAAATTGCCACTTTTTAAACTTTTCTTAATCTGCCTTTTTACAGGTTTCATTTTCTCTCCACTGCTCACCAGTGTATAATGTTTCCTGTTCTGGTTCCTTAGCCCATTTTTTCTTTAGTGTGTAACCAGATTGTGTGGTCAAAATCCTCCTCTCTTTTATATTATGTTCTGGGGGTTTTTTATTTCTAATTATTCTGATCTGTCTCCTACATAGAATCAGTGTCTGCTCGTTCTAAAATTGTTGCTTCTGTCTTAATTTTCTCCTACATTCTCAAAATTTTTTCCGTGCCAGCTTCTTCCCTTCCATTGCCACTTCCTATCAGTCTAAAGCAAGCCCTGGCTGCTGATGCCATAAGTTCTTCCTCTTGTAATTTCCTTCTGGAAATCTATATATTCTATAAAACAGTGATGGTTTTCATAAAACAGAATATTAGGTATCAGAGTGTTGCAAGTACTGATTTTGTTCACAGTTGACAAGTGTGTGTGCTTGTAACTGTCCAATCCAGTGGACTTAATGTATGTTTGAATCTTTACCATTTATAGCTGCCTATGTTCTTCCAAAATAACACTTCATATCCCCGAGACAAATTTATTTCCCCATCAGAAATTCATGTCACTACTGGGGAATGGATGGGATGCTGCACAGTTAAAATTGTGTGAACAGATGTTCTTCTGACATTAAAAACAACAAACAAACCTCAAAACCAGCACTACCACTTCACCATGAACAAAACCAAATCAACCAAAACTCTACCTGGCTCAACTCCAAATTATTTCAATTCATGGCCAGAGGTTTCATGCTAACCAATTATAGTATTGCCATTAAAATTAGAAAAATCTGTTTGTGTAACACCTGAATAACACAAAGCTGGCATTTGGCAGATTCCAAAAGAGTTTCAAGTCAAAGTATTTGATACACAAAATCCTTGTCTGTCAACTGGAGAGACATTGATTCGACAGATGGACCACTCACTGGGTAAGGAATGGGCTGTGTGGCCACACTCAAAGGAAGTGTGGTCAATGGCTGGATGTCTGGGTGGAAATTAGTGTGAAAAATTATGGAAAGCAGTGTTCCTCTGGGGTCAGTATTGGGTCGGATGCTGTTTAACATCTTTGTCAGAAACATGAACCATAGGTCTGAGTGTATCCTCAAATTTGATGGTTAGCCAAGCTACGTTGGAGTGAAGGGATTGAAATCCAGAAGGACTTTGACAGGCTTGAGATGTGGGCTGATGCAAGTCTCATGGAGTTCAATAAGCCCAAGTGCAAAGTTCTGCACATGGGTCAGAGAAATCCCCCAGAAATTATTTGGTGAGAAGAGAATAGATTGAGAGCAGCTGTGGAGGGAAAGACCAGGGATGCTGATAGACAAGAAGTGTCCACCATCTTCTGGAAATGTGCACTTGCAGCACAGAAAACCTCAAAAGAGATGAGGGCAACAAGTGGAGGGAGATGATTCTCTGCTGCTATGCAGGTCTCCTGAGATCCCACCTGGAGTGCTGCATCCAGCTCTGGGGTTCTCAGCATGAGAAGACCTATTGGAGACATTCCAGATAAGGCCATGGAAATAATCAGAGAACTGGAGCATCCCATAAAAAGACAGTCTAAGTGATTTCGGGCTTCTCAGCCTGGAGACAGAAGGCTCCAGGGAGTCCTTTGAAAGAGGTTGGCCATGAGAGATTTAGAGAGGGGTATATTACATGTAGTGAGTAGGCTTACTAGATTAGTGGTGGTTTGGTTACCAGGTGATTAGGCAGAAATTACTTACTGTGAGGTCGGTGAGGCACTGGCACAGGTTGCCCAGAGATCTTGACAATGCCCCATCCCCGTAAAGTGTTCAAGGCTGTGTTGGATGTAGCTTTAAGCAGCCTGGTCTAGTGGAAAAGTGCC
This sequence comes from Certhia americana, assembly GCA_018697195.1. Classification (NCBI taxonomy): domain Eukaryota; kingdom Metazoa; phylum Chordata; class Aves; order Passeriformes; family Certhiidae; genus Certhia; species Certhia americana. Next base: position 58,682,306 of record CM031878.1, read on the forward strand.
CCAGACTATGGCAGGGGTGTTGGAGCTAGATAATCTCTAAAGTCCTTTCCTCCCCAAATCATTCTGTGATTCCATGATAGCAGATTTTGACTCATATTTGTGTCTCAGACTGTTTTTGTATACCAAAATTATGACTGAGTCCTGGGTTGATGCTGAATTGTATCCCCATTCATCTTTTTAGCTCAGAAATAAGTTTTGCACCTTTAAAATGGTCTGAGAGTGAAAGGGGGAAAGGGAGAAGCAGTGCCATGTCTGAGGTGGTTGTTTTCAAAACATAAAATTAGTTTTCAGCTTTCCCTTCACATACAGCCTGTGTTGTCTGCAGTGCGGATGGCAAGAGAGAGCTCTCATTTGCTTTTCGTTAGTTTTTGGTTAGCTGAAGCAGAGAAGTTCTCCAGACTGTGTTTTTATTCCCTTTTCTTGGAACTGTTTGAACCTGCTCTCACTCAAACCCAGAGGAGCCCCAGGAGCTCAGATCCCTGTCCAACCGGACCTGGCCTGGGCCCGGCATTTCCCGGCATGGAGGGACTGACACCAACGGAGTGAGCCGAGCTACAGCCACGAGAGACTTTCTGAATTCAGCATCTCTGTGGAGTGGAGAGAGATTTTTGTTCTTTAGTATTGTTCTTTTGTTGTGCTGGGAAGTGCTTTGCCTTTTAAATGAACAGTTTTTTCCACTTCTCTCTGAGGAAATAATTTTCCCAAACCAGTTAAGAGAGGGACCGCTTAAATTTCTTTTCTAGAGCAACCCCTTTGGAGGTTTTCTCCCAAATTTGCCCTAAACCAGGACAGACTGAAAAGGTCAGAAAGCAGATTTCTAAAAGAGGTGATGGTAGTCGATTATATAGTTCCTCTTACTGTAATTTACATTTATCCTTTATGCATGGCTTCCTCCACAGAGCCATAAGACATGCAATGTACAACGTCTCTTTCAACAATAGCACATATCTGATTTACCAAAATGGTACAATACTGTGCCTTAGTAAGATGAAAACTTTAATCTTCCTTAGAAGACATGCTTACTGTCTCTTCAATGTAGATGAAAAGTCAAACTTCTTGGGAGTATCAGTTGTGATGTGTAGACAAATAATTTCCTTGGGAAGCTTATGGTAGGGAGTCAATACAGGAGACTGCAGAGCTGACTAATGCAGATGCTTATTCATGGGGAGAAGAGAGAACACAGTCATAGCAGTTGCTCTGAGTTATAAAATAAAACTGTAGCTATTAAAAAACTAAGATCCCTTCACATTTAATCAGAGAGCTCCTTCACACTCATTCTTATGAGATTGGTCCCACCTGTGTCTTATCAGTAGCTATGAATGTGTCAGTTCTCATTCTTGCATAGTTCTTCAACCAAGAGAACACAGTTGTGTTATATATGACATGGACCAGCCTATTACACTTTCATAAAATGTGGTAAAAATAACATAAATTTAAAATTCAAATTACCCTAAAATATTACCTAAAAATAGTTTTGCTGAAATCAAATTTTAAACATGAATATTTAAAATGTAGAAGCTTAGCTGCAAGACATAAGTATATCAAAACCATTTTCCATACAGTGTGAAATAAGCTAAATCTTTATGTTAAAATTTGGACTCATGCACTGCAAAACTATCCTATGTGTTCTTAGGTTGCTTTAACTTCTCCAATTCGGAGGCCTCATGCTAGACAACATGGTAGAAATCGATACAGTTTTTTGTAAATTTCCCAGCTGATTAACTTTTGTTGACCCTGGCTAGAAGCAGCTTGGTTTTTTCCTTTTTCCTTTATAATGAATAGTCCTGGATAAATGAGCATAACAAATGCTACGATGCAAGTACAAAAGATCATTTGTTTCAAAATTCTCAGATCAGAAGAGCAATGAAGTGGTCTAAACTCTATGAAAAAAGGTTAATGACCTTTTTGTAACCTCTGACATGGTGTTGAAAAAATAAAATAAAAACAAAGCATACAGGGTTTCTTTCTGCATTCTAATTACATAGGAATTTTAACTGGGAGCATTAGTATTTCATCCTTTTGTTGTTATTTTGCTTGGAGTTGACTTCTTACTAAGAAACCTATGTAGATAAAATGTAACTTACACTGATAAACCTGTGAAATTAAGGGCTTCATAGCATAAAAACTCCATATTCACTTTTTATTTTTGTCATTTATGTCATGTCAACTTTTTAGAGCTTATAAGCCAGTTCTAGACACGATCACAGCTAAGTTAAAATAATTTTCTTATGTTCTTCAGCTTACTACAATTACAACTGAATTGAAAATCAGGTCTGAGGAATACCTTCTGAGAATTATTTCACATAAGTAATACAAGTTTATTATTAAAAGGAGTTGAGACAAACACGTCTACATGGATTTTTTGAAAATTAATCCTTTTCAAATGTTCGCAATAGAAGTAGCCAGCATTATGAGATAAATAGACTATCTACTTTTCCTTTAGATAGGATTTGACACCTGCAAAGTGTGACTTTATCAAACCTAATTATTTAATTCTGCAACACCTATTAAAGCCAAATCACACTGTGTCCTAGCTTTGCTTGCAGGAGCTGTGAAGTGAGGAGCCTAGAGCTGCATGGCTGTGGCTAGGTTGCTATTCTATAGCAAGCATTTCATCACTGGGGGATCAGTGCTTAGAGGGCAGTTGAAAAGTGAACGCACCCTGGAAACAGCACCATTTTGTTCCATTTCTCTCCTGGGGAAGTTGTCAGGACCAACAACATAGATTTTGTCTTTCTCCAACCGCTGTCCATCCCTTCCTGTCCCTTGAGAAGAACACAACTCCATGTGCCAAACTCAGTGGAGCCCAGGGGAGTGCACGTGTGCCAGGGCGCTGGTGCAGTGAGAAACCATGGACACTGAGTGGTGGAGAAAGACCAAGCCCAGATGAGCCCAAGTCAAGCAGAAAGGAGCAGAACCCAAGCCGAGTGAAGAGGAGCTGAGCTGAGCTGAGTTCTGCAAGCCACAGCTGAGCCCAGTGGTCTGAAAAGTGTGTGACATGATGTGGATAATTCCATCTTGTTTTTTCAGAGACAGGAAACAATGGCTGCAGAGAGCACCCACCACCTAAGCCTTGTTTCAGCTGGCCATGTGGAACTGAGCTGAGGTGTGAACACCTGTTGGGTGTAAAGCATGTTCTCTTTTGCATATTTTTGTTATTAATGTTGCTGCTGTTACTGTGGATTCCTCTTTCCATTGTTAACTTTCAGTAGCTTATTATCTCAACCTGTAGTCTCTGTTTCTGTCCCTCTCTTGCCAGAGCAAGGTGGAGGAAAGTGGAGACACATTTGGAGTTTAATTCTCAGCTGTGTTTTTAAACCACCGCACACTAACATGATCATCTTTTTCCATCCTCATTAATTTCCATTCAAGACTTTGAATAACTTTTGTAAGCAAGAGATATGAATCTTCCTGCACTTTTATTTGTTTAACTGTACTGAATCTAAGTCCCATTTATAGATAGCTTGGTAAAATCCATAGAGTAAACCAAGATTTAGAAATATTTCAAACAATGTTCTAAATTCAACTGCTGCAAATCAAATCAACCAGATTAGCTGAATCAATCAACTTATCTCTGCTGTATAGCATTGCTAAAATAATTGCCAACCAATCACAGTAAGGTTGTCATAGGTAATATGTCAACTTCAATAGCTATGCTTCAAGGTTCAGTCAAAAGCTGAAGTTTCCTAAGACTATGTGACAAAAAATTTTCCTAAATAACTACTTGAGGGAAAAACTTATTCCTCAAATGTACTTATTTAGTACCCAAGTTATCTAGGTACATGGAGTTAAGTGAGTTTACTTGGGTTTTATTGTATTAAGAGTGTGTCTTTTACAACATATTCATGTTGGCAACACCATTATTCTACCATTAGTTCAGAGCTAAAAGTGGCCCCATTCACAAGGAACTACTTCAAAATATTTACGGAATGAGTCAAGCTTCAGAAGTTTCTGCTCAAACTATTTTCCATAAGTTTATGTACATTTTGCTGTCCAACATTGTAAATCAACAAATCAAAATATCAAAAGGCTTTATTGTGTATATTCTGAGAAGCGAAGTCCAAATAGCTTTTTTCTGTTAAAGATAATATTTTTTACAATTTCTCTCTTTGAAACTTTAAAGTGGTACTCAGATTCCAATTATTTTTTTAGAAAAATTGCCAATATCTAATGACATTCAGCAACACCTTCAGAGCAAACATTTAAGTGCTTGTTTGCTTCATGATTGCTAATGTATGTAGATATGTTACTGTGGTATCTTAGCCTTACTACTGGTTGTACCATGTGTCCAGGAGCTGTAGCATCCTTGTCCCTGTTGGGTCATCATGCTTTGGAGTCTTTAAAAAATACTGGCTTATGTAAAAACTTAGTTTAAATTTAGATTTAAAAACTAACTAATGTCAAAATTTATCAAAAAGGTGTGACTCCTTCTTACAAAGAAGCAATTTTACATTTCAATCAAAGAAATTAAGAGGGGAAAAAAAGCAGGAATAAAGTATAACTTTCATAGTATATATAACTTTCATGTATATTATTATACAATTTTTTTAGGATTCTCATATGTTCTGACACCTGGAATGGCATCCTATTCTATCTTCCTTCCTTACATTTTCTACATACTTTCTTTCCCTCCCACCTAAAAGAATAAACTGCCATTTACTCACTTTTTCACTCACTAATTTTAGGGCAAAATTTAAGGGTTTGATAATGAATATTAGTATATATTAAGACATATACAATTTTAGGTATGACTGAAGTCTCCTTCAAAAGTGCTGTATAGCTCATCAGTGTTACAAGGAGTATAATGCCAGTTCACAGTATCACTAACCATCTTAGAAGTGAGTCTTTGTGGATGATTTTTTCATCTAAGTATAACTCTTTTAAAAATAAAACATTGTGAAACTATTTCATCCTCTCTGTTTTGTGCTGTCTCTTCAGTGAATCTTTGCTCTCATAATACTGCAGTTTACATAATTTGACCACTAATCTTCATTTGGTGATAATTTGTGCTGCATCATACAAGTATCTTACCAGTGCCTTACAGGCTTCAGAGGGTTTGAACCTACCTTTTCAAAGATTTAGTTCAATGAGATGCAAATTCATTTTTCTTAAGAAACAGCTTATTATTCTAATTTCAACAATACCTTCAAGGAGGTTATCTTAAGAATTTTTTGTTGGTGAATATGTCTCATCTGCTTCAAATAAAATAATAATAAAAACAATTTGGTAAATAGGATTAAAACAAGCCCATAGATAGAGATAGAGCAGTTTAGTCTCAATGAGGTAATACAGAAGGAAAATCTCAAATTAAAAAAAAAAAAAAAAATTAAACATTTATTACATTTTAAAAAGCCTTAGATGTAAGGTCCATATTTGACAACCTGCAGTTAATTTCAAAATTCTAGTTTTGGATAAAGCTAGTCTTTCCAAAATCATATTTCAAGGGAAAAAGGAGAGTATAAAGAGTCAAAGCTAATGAATTTTGTTGGCATTTCAGATTTTCATCCACATTTCTACCAATAAAAGAAAGTAAAAACTAAGCGTATAATCTCCAATCAAAAATATACATTGTACTTTAAATCTATAATATAGAAAAAAGATATACTTTATTATTTAAACAAAACCATCTTGATATTATCTAGGTAAAATCATAATCAATACAAAATTTCTGCTGAGTAAAATGGACATTTTATTTTAAAAAATCAAGAGAAATCAAATACATTTTACCATTTTGAATAGACTTTTCAGTGAGTATAATAAAAAAAGGATAAATTATTATTGTTATCAAATTCTTCTTATTCTCCTTATTCTTCATTTTCATTATTAATATTTAATATGCCATGATTTTATCTGTAACATTTTATCTGTCAATAATTTTCTTGGAAAAGGAAGAGAGTTTGGACTAGATCACATCAGGATGTATATTCCAATCTCATTATTTTGTGATAAACAGGATAATGTTGCAGGTAAGTGCAGAGAGAGACGTTTCTCTGGGGAAAAGATATCACCTCTAGCATGACTGAGAGCAGATTTTCCATTCTTTTGCAATTTTACTGTCTTCTATGTGTCTTATAATAAACTTTGTCTTAGTTAAGTTGCACTTTATCTTTCTTCTGTAGTTCTACAGGTAAGAAAAACCAGCTGCTAATGTTTATTCTACCACAGCAGAGAAACTGATCTTCCTAGGAGGGGGTTTTTCTTCATCTGTCTGTTCTTCACCTATTTTAATTCTGGAATTCACTTATCTCAGAAATTTGCTCTTGGATCTTCATTTAATTCTAAGTTCTGGTTAAATATTGTGCTTGCTTTCAAGTTTTACCTAATCAGTCCTTTTTTTTTTAAATGAAAATAAATAATAAGAAATGGTATTTTTATGATAATTAAGATTCCCCTGATCCTTATTCACATGTGCGAGAGTTGCCTTTTTTGCATTGCCTTCCTTTACAGTATGTTGCACCTCCACTTCACAGTTTTTGAATGAGTATTTGCATTACTTGCATATTCATCTGAGGGCATTTATAAAGAGAATTTAACAAGCTGAGGTTTAGGCAGATAATTTTTCAGTTGTTCTGAAATTTAATATGAATGTATTGTCCTCAGTGAAATTTTGAACTCAGCCAGTATTTGAAAAGGTATAAGTATTTGCTCAGAACTGTCAAGTCACTCCTTAATATATCACAGCTTTTAAAAAAATATTTTTTACTTGAAGACCCCCTTAATATATACACATGCATATACATATACATGTACATATGCATATACATATACACATACACACATACATATACATATACATTTATATTATTTATATTTATTTATTAAAGAGAGGACTGGATACCTTACCTTCTCCACTTTGCCGAATGGGTAGTTTTTCAAACACTTGGTGCCCTGAAATGTTTATGAAAGTGAGGAGAGGAAATATTCCTATCTCCAGACTCTTGTGCCTCCTTTTGCCTTTAGTGAGAAATAAATGTCAGTACTGTCTTGGTGAAATTTCTGATTATAGTCTCATGTGTAAAGTATCCAGAAATATGTCAAAGGCCTCCCACTGCTTTTGAATGAGTGGATTCTGTCTATGTCCTGGAAGGACTCCAGACAAAAGTGGATTCACTTAATGGTTACACTCCATTATAACACAAAATGGATTAATAGTCAGGGCAAATGCCATTTTTGAGTGTGAAACCCTACACAATGCTGTTGACTTTTATTTTGGATTCACAGAGTTATAGATGAAAGTGAGAGAGGAATACTAAAGCTCCATTAGCTTAAACAAGTCACCTCTTGTCCATTAATTGTGCTTCTTACAAATATATTTTCTGGTGCAGCCTGGTTTAAAATGTGCCATTGTCCTGGGATACCTCAGTGCTGCTAACTGGCTTACAAGAACCAAAAAGAATTGATTGTGGAACTAAAAAGATTAAAGGCAAAGTTTGATTTCTGACCTTTAATTAAATTTTTGTGATTCAACCCAACTTGACTGCAATTAGACTTGTGATGTTTTTCAACTTTAATTCAATCTCTTCTGAGTCTCATCAGCTTATACCTATGTATGGTGTAGAAGAGGTCTGCAAACCTGCAAATATTAAATTCTATTTATTAAAAGTTGTTAGTTTAAAAAATATCGTTATATTAATGACCAATGGTCTGTCAAAAATATGGTATGTTCTAAAACCAAAAAAACACTCAAAAGAAGAAATAAATGTTTGAAGCATAAGAACATGTGAGAAATCTTCTTTTCAATTTTCAAAAATTCATCTCTTGTTTGGTTTCATTTACCAATATTAAGTCTACACAAAATGCATTATTTTGAACAAGCATTCAGTTTCACTGAAGAATTGTTTTGAGCTTTCAGCAAAACAATTTATCTTGCATGAAGTTAGAATTCTTTTTGCAGTGTAACTTTATCAGAAAAATCTGTTGCACTAGCATCACCATTTGTAGTGATGCAGTATTTGTAATTATAAGATTATTAAGTAAGCTGTCGAAATTCTAATCAGCCACCTCTTCTTGTCCATAAAACAATTCAAGAGCTTCTTTGGGAACTGTGGGTTCATCAGGTCAGTTATCTATCTACTCTACCCAATTAGAGTAAGGCTCTCTTCCACACCATTCCCAAATCATCTTCTGTTAAGAGATTCCTCTTTTACGCAGCAACATACATTAAAGATGGAGCAACCCTATGAGTACATCTTGACGGAGCAGTGGAGTTCCATGAAAGCATACCAGTTTTAAATAAGACACTCCCTGAGCATTAGTATGAAATACTAGTGAACCCTATACATTCTGTATTGCTATGTCTTTTTCTCCATTAAAGACACCAAGAAACTTAACACTGAAAAGTTCTTATAGTCTTCTCTAGACTAGGGTTAAATGCAAGCACATATTAGTTGGTCTAATTTTTCTTTTATTTCTCTCCAAAGCCTGGATATTTTACAGGATGGGAGACCCATTTCTTGTTCTATCTATGGTTTGAAACTTTTTTACCAGCCTGCTTCACTTATTTATACTTTATTTCTTGGATCCCTGTCTGAGGAAATTAATTTCACCCTGAATCTACACACAAAAAAATACGTCTTTCTTCTGAAGGCAGAAATGCTGTATACCCATTTTTTAATCTTATTTCTTAGAGACAATCAGTACCACTATTGCTGTCTTTGAACAATAAGATTTGTCTGTGGAGTGCTTCCAAACACCTCAGACATTTGAAGTGTAGGAACAGATGGACTTTTTGGACCCATCATGCCTGGGAAATGCCATTTGTGTAAATGTCTGACGGTCTTACTTTATTCCTGCCTGTGGAGCAAACCACATCATATGATCCTCCACTCATATCGCTGATATAAGGAATTTTACTTGAGAATGATAGTTTGGAAATATTCTCTCCTAAACAAAATCTTTGCATATTCCTCAGTCTCAATTCATTGGCTGAAGGCAATCATCTGAATTTCGAATATACTCGCAGCTTTGTCTTCTCAGCCCTCACCACCACACTCCAGGTAAAAGTTGTCCCAACCCAGCTGAAGAAGACATAGGCTGTGTTTTCTGAGTGTAAACAAACCTGCTGAACAAAGCTGTACATGCATATATTTCATGGGAAATTTCCCATGGGCCAGTGTGTCTACCACAGCAAGAGATCTAGAACCTTTTGTCTGTGTCCGAACACGGAATTTGACACTTACAGATGGCATTTGCATTCACACACAATACATACATGCCAAAAGGGAATTTACCTTCTATCCAGTAAACAGAGTTAAATACTTGTTAATTTACTCTTTAAAGAAATTCTTAGAAAAAAATAGCATGCAGGTTTAAAAGAAAATCGTAAAGTGCTCACTGATGCTAGGGAAGGTCTGGGTTTGCCAACACAATCCCTGTTTAGGGGACAAAAGCCTCTGAGTGAATAATTACTTTGGGAAAAGTTGTGCATAGTCAGCTCTGGATTTTAGAATGAAAGAAGCAAAAGGAAATTTTTATGATTTTTGCACAAATCATTTCCCTCTTTTGAAGTCATAGATTGTCATTAGCCCTTATCAAAATTTATTACTGAGCAGTAAAGAAACTTTGCTGGAAAAACACTTAGTATTACCTAAAAATAAGTTAATTAACATAAATTTTGTTTGTTTTCTTTTTTAATAAGGAAAATAAGCATAAATATTTTAATTAGTCATATGCTGAAAGAAACGCAGATTGGTGTTTCATGTGGGTGTTTCACAGATCCCATATGAGTTAATGGGGGAATAAATCCCTATGACACAAATGACACAAGAAAAGGAGACAAACTAGAAATGCAAAAGGAGCATAAACCGGGAACATGTATTTTAAAAATTATTTTGTTAATCATTTTGTGTTTGTGCAGTAATGAGCTAAATAGCATAAGATGGCATGGTCAGGGACCGTATGCCTTTCTCTCTGTTGTCTCACCCACCAAAAAGAGCGTTTCCCATTGCATATGTGTATGTGTTTGCACAGGCACATATCTTCATGTGTTTGACCAGCCCTGCAGGGATTAAAAATATCACAGCTGCAGTAGAATGCTAACAATGCATCTAATCCCTCAGCCACTCACTTGACAGTAAATATGTGTCAAAAGCATGAGACAAAACATATTAGGATATGGGTCCACAGAAGATGAAAAAACCCAAAAAATTCTCTGTGTAATTCTCAGTGCTAGAAATTGCTATTTTCAGAGATTACATATATACTCTCTATTCCTGCACCAAATTCAGCATTTATAAGTTATGTGGCATCCATGTCCTCAAAAGGTGGGTGGAATTAAATGTAATTAAATTTAAAAAAAAAAAAACAAACAAACTAAAAAAGCCTGTCTCTCTATCTGAAAATATTCCCTACAACTTAGGAAGCACTGGACAGGCTTTTTTGTATTGTAGCTTGGTTTGCTCATAGAGTTATTTCCAGAGCAGACTGGGGTGTGAGAGTTCCTGTGGTACATGTGAATCTAAACATGATACCAGGACTGAAGGAAGCAAAATCTGGTTCTTATTCATGATTGAAAATATCACACTGATATTTATTCCCTCAACCACTTTATGGCATGTTGGAGCCACAGAGAAAACTCATTTTTAGAGAGAAAATTGCATCAAAGGACTGAATATGCCAAAGCTGTTCTTAACCTTTGTTATACTCTGTTCTTTTACAGTCACTTACAGCATCAATATTACTTGTGCCGTTCTAAGTGTCTTTGACAAATTAAGGTGCACAAACCATGTGTATCTTATTCATGGGTGCACAATTAACTTCTTAGTGACTTTCTTCCCTTTGAGAATACTGTGGACATGCTGCTCCTTCTTACTTGAACCTTGACCTTGTTTCTTGCCTTGACCTAGGCTTCTTGCCTTCCTTATTCTGTCTTTAATGGTTCAGTTAGTTACAAGGTTAGGAAGACAGATGAGGAAGGATTTAGACTTGATCACCTGTTACAGGGAATTCCAGTAAATTAGTACTAAGTGAAGGTAGTATCTCAGTCTCACAACGTTAGATTTCAATATTAGGGAAGCATTTGTACTTCCAGCACTCATAAGCTACATCCTGTTGGATGTTTGTAGAAAGAACTCCTCATCTCTAGATGACTGATCAGGCTCCAAATCCTTAACCAGTGTTTTGCTAAAGAAAATTATTTTCATTGACCTAAAGATTAAAACAGAAAAAAACCCCACAAAAACCACAACTAACCAACAAAAAAAATCAACAAAAATTGGTTTATAAGGACATTTTCTGGTGCGGTTATATCTGCACAAGCTAGAAACAGAGCAAATGAGTGCCTGACTATGTCCTTGGAGTAGAAAATTTTCAGCTGACTTGTGGCTCTTTCTTAGACCACAATGAATAAATTGTTGTGCTTATATAATAATTGTTTAAATCATTGAATCTAGCATGAGTAACATCAGACGTTGGTCATATGCACTAATATTTCTTATGAAATACACAAACTGCTGATTTGTATTAACATATGGTCTGATAGCCAAGCATCACATTAGCTCTGGAGGCTAGCGTGTTTTAACCACACTGATAAATTACTATTAATGTTCATTCAGTGGGTGTTTCAGAAGTAGTGTGGACAGGAGGCAGTCCTGTGAATGTTTGTATTTACATATGCAGCTTTTTTGTATATAATACTAAGTGGGTTCTCCATGAACAGTGAAGAAGATAAAGCAACATACAGTCTCTGTAGTAAATCTCAGAGGATAAATGAGCACTTCACCATTCAGAAAGATGAGAGCTAAAAATTGCTGTATTCTAAGTGATATACAAATTTAAACTTACTCTCCATAAGCAGAATGAAGTACCAACTCTCTTGTCAATATTTAGCAATAATCACTCAATTAGATTCTTAGTTTCTGCCCACTGGGTAATTTATAGATTGAGCATCAATGACCTCAGGACTTTAATTAATGAAAAACTAAACACCTTTGAGCTTGCTTTGTTTTTGCCTATGTGTTCACCTCTCTTGAGGTGATGATTTCTGGAAGAGTGCAAAAAAATTTAGGAAGTGAACCATCAATTCCAGGACTCCAATGAGGTTTTGCAGCATATAGGCTTATGGTACTACAGAGAAAAAGGGAGTAAAATTACTGATTGTAAGTAATGGAGTGGTTGTGTTTATGCCAGAATGGAGTCATGTATAGCTGCAGTTGTTCTTGGAGTCGTAACAGAGGAAATAATGAGCAGAGCTAATGAAACATGACTTTATTCTCCAGTAGGCCTTGTAGTGATAATATGGTCAGCCAGTAGTTACTGCTGATATAGATATAGAGCTGATATAAGCTCTAAGCAGGATAACAAAGAAATCCTTTTGTGTACAGGCCACTGTTTGATTTTAATGTTCTGTTTATGTTGTAGTTTAGGAATGGTACTCCCCAGTTAAGTGCTCCCATTGAGGCTCTTCAAACCACATGTTTCTAGCTTGTTTCTTCCTCTCCCCCTGTGGTGGGCCAGAGAGACGAACCAGAGGCACAAAAGATAAAGATCATGGGTAGAGGTAAGAATACACCTGAATCATGAGCCCATCGATAATGTTGCAAATCTTTCCTGATGACCTGAGGAGTCATAGGCTGACCAAGTCAGAAATTATTCACCTTCATGTTGCCAGTCCAGATCCACCTGAGACACTTTAATCTTGGCAGCCTGATCCATCTGTCTGTTGTTATAATGTTTTTCTGTAGCTCATTCTTCTTCCTTGTCACTTGATAGAGGGAGTTGCAATCTGACTGTAATCTGGAGTGTGCATCTTCCAAAAAGGTGCAGCACCTAGGAAAGCAACACTAGGAAATATAGTCCTTCTTGCTAGTTGGTGGGGACATAGCTGCTATTTTGATGACCACTTCCATTGAAGTCTGATGATGTCCATCTTACTATTTTGCTCCTAAAACCAGAATTTCCTGGACATGTCTTTTGGCCCTACTTTGCTTTGCTTTAGTTTCCACTAAAACTTTCCAAACCATAGACACTTGCTCACTGCCTACTGCAGGATGTAGAGAATTGGAGGCACAAAAGGTAAAGGTCATGGGCTGAGATAAGAACTATTTACTGGGAACAGGAATGGGATAAGAAAACTAACAGTAATAGCAAGAACATTAATAACAGAAGTCTACAAAAGAGATAGAGTGATTCAAAATGCCCACTGCAGAGCCATATCCAACATGACCACTGCTCTGCTACCCTGACTGTCAGAGATTACCTTCCCTCCACCTCTGACAATGATGTGAGGGGACATAGAATAACCTCTATGTCCTATCCGTGGCCCTTCCTGGCGAATGCAACCAGGACATTACCCCAATGAACTGTGGTGAGGATGGCAGCAGAGTGAAGAGAACAAATGACTCTGTATAATTAAGATGATCTGGCAGAAATATCAGAGAATGCAAAAGATCACAGATAGTAATTCAGATCCCAATTCAGCCTCAGACTTCCTGCACTCTTCAAATCAGGCTTGATGTCCTCTTTTTGTCCTCAGTGTGAAGAGGCAATGCAATACTGCCTTAGGACTCTCCCTATTTCTTCCTCTTCTCTTATTCAAAGAAATCAGATTTGTGGGATTGCTGAGCTCAGAGGAGCTCTGCCTCTGAAGGGGAAAAATGATCCCATAAGGAATTTTTCTCTCCCACAAGTACAGTTTTAAGCAATATTCACCCAGATACAGGAAGCAAAATTGCTGCAGTTTGCTTCTTTTAGAGTTCTTTAAGCAGCTTCTCATTGTACTGTTGATTTTCATCTATTACCTCTGACTTTGTACTTGAGTCACTAATTTTATATTGCCAATTTCAGATCTGTACAAAAAGCATAATACAGAGGAGGACTCTCTTCTAAATTTAACATAATATGTGAGGTGATGTTTTCTAGGTTCCAGACAACAGTAGATATCAATAAACAAATATGGTGTCTTTGCATCAGATTTACTGTTAAGAACCTTCAGGTTTAACAACAGTAAACACCTTCAAGAAAACTGTCACTCAAAATGTGTGGGTTTGGAGCAGAAAACATAAATTTAAAAAAAGATGAAATAAAAAACACTCAAAAAAACTCTAAGAAAAACATATTTAAAGCCTTAGCAGTTAAAATATTGTTGCACCAAGCTGGTAACTAAAAACAATGCTGACCTCCATGTCTCTCTTGTACTGAGAAGGCCAGAAGTGGACATAAAACTCCAGAAGTACCTCACTAGGGACAGGATTTCTTGACCTGCTGGCAATGGTCTTCCTAATACATGGGCCCCAGGGTACCATTTGCCTTCTTGGCCACTGGGCCAGGTTGTTGGATTGTGGACAGATTGCTGTCCACCAGGACCCTCAGGTCCTTCATTGCAGAGCTGCTCTCCAGCAGGTCATGCCTCAGCCTGTTCTGGTGCCTGGGCTAAATCTCTGTGAAGGGAGGAAGGGAAAAAGGTGATCTTAACAGTAAAGACAAGCAACTCATGTTTTAATTACTTGTCAGAAACAGGCTGCCTCTGAGCATCTGCCAGTGTTGTTTGGTATCTTTGAATTTGTGCTGGTTATGTTTTTCATTCTTTTTTTCTATTTCAAGTGCAATCTATAAAAGCATTAGTGTGAGACTCATATTTTTGCATGTATTTTATAGTTCAAAGATATCACATCTTTGTTTTAGGACAGCTGAGGTAGAGATATGCACTCCATGAAATCCTATGTGTTCATGAAGCTCTTTCTGGTTATTTTAATATCAGTTAGGTAAGAGCCTGAACAACTAGATCTCAGCTGGCCTTGATCCAAGTGTGATGTTATACAAAATGATCTTCTGATGTCCTTTCCCACCTAACATTCTTTATCTCTTTTGGGGGAACAGACTAATCATTAGGAGGATACAAATTAAAAAAAAAACAAACCAAACCATTATCTGGTATTTAGTTTCACTCTAAAGTGTCCAGGATCGCTCCCATTTTGAGAAAGAGGTATCAGAACTTTGTTTAATAACTGAAGTGCCTTAGAAAACTTTACACTCAGGGTGAAGTCAAAAATTTAGTACTAGGGATGCTCCCTTAATAGACCACAGCTTTTTCAGAAAGAATATGAAATTTCTAAAGATTAAGACTCATGGATGATAAATAGATTTAAATTAATGGTGGTGTTCATCATTCAGTACTTTTATTAATGAAGTAGCTTTACTCATTTGAACATGGACATAAGAGCATAACTCATGGCATTTCTTTTGGGGAAAAGAAAAATGCAGGCAGAAGGCTTATTCAGGAAACCATGGGGAAATAAGGAAGATCTAGTGAGACACTTGAGATTCACTAAGGACTTTCCTCTTTCCTGTTAATTCAGCAGTATCTAACAACTAGATTTGAAAGAGTATTTTAATTATACCTTGAAATCCAAGAATGACTACTGCAGGACATGCAAGAAATTGCAAAATTCTTCTTCATTACAGGGAAAACTCATTTCCTATATGCTTCCATTTTCTTTTTATTTGTAGAGCAGAGGAAAGAAAATATTTCTATGTCCAACTAAAAATCCTGTTACAATAGTATGTATTTAACAATAGATATGGTCATTGGATTAAGAAACAGAAAATGTAGCCTGAACTTGGTTTGAAGTCACTTGAGGCTGAAAAAAAAAAGAGGTAATTGAAATATTAAGGAAAATTTTGTAGTTTTACAAAGCCATTCCCTTTTGACTTAACCATTTGCCTCCTTAGACTTTTGTTTCAGTTTGCATCTCTGGCAGTTAAGGTACAATTTTATTTTTAAGAAGTAAAACTATGAGAATGAAAGTGAATTTAGCTTTTACATACTGAAGCATTTATAGCCCAGAGAAGTTTAATCATTTTCAGTGCTCAATCTACCTCAAGGAAGACTATCTTTGTCCAGGTACTTTCAGAGCAAGGAAGCATGATTACATGAAATTCATTAGGGACACATAATCCTCAAGCATTTTGAAAGTACAGAAAAGGGTTCCACATTTCCTGGTAACTTTGCTGAATATAAGAGGATGAAAATACTGAGTCTAATCAATTCTTTTTCATCCTTACCCAGGAAATAACAGAAGCAAAAAAGAATTTCAGTTTACTTTCTCAAACCAGAATCAACAAGAAAAGAAAGACAGCATTTTTTCATCTATACAGCCTGGGAAATTTAGCATTGGCAGTACAAAACAGGAATATGCAACATTCTGACAGAGAAATCAGTGTTTCTAGTAGTTTAACCTATGATCAATGACCAAGCTCTGCTTTTAGACCTATATAAACTCAGGACAGGAGCAGGCAGGGAGGTTTGTGTAGGTACTGAAGTTCACTTCATGTCAATCAGAAGTCCCTTAGCTTGTGAAAATGGAAACAGATTAAGAAAAGAAATAACAGTTTTTGTTGAGTCAAAAGCAAATCTGAGGTCCCAAATCCTGATTCTGTTTGGGTTTTTGCCTAATCCACAATCCCCTTCTTCTAGTATATCTTACCTGTGTGACATACGATTATTTCTTAATAAAAAAGTAAGTACTGGAAAGTGAATATTTTTTTATGCCTGTCTCAGAATTAAAAATTCTTTCACACCTTCATTTTTTAAATAGAAAAATGAAATTATTCTTGGGGTTTTTTACTATTGTTTTTTAAACAATACAACCTTCATTTGTTGCAGAGGGGAAGAATCTTTCTATTACTAATTCAGATGTTACAGAAGAGCTGCCCTTCTGTTGCCAGGTAGGAAGGCAGGGGCTCCATCAGTGCAAATGCATTTTGCATCAGCATGTCATCAGAGAGTTAAACAGAGGGAAGAAGCAATCTATTTTAAGTGTCCATGAATACCTATGGTGAAACATATGGCATTTCTGAATACCAAATGAAATCATTATGATCAGTGATACTCTAATGAATACCAAATGAATGTGCAATGACAGGACCCTAAGCATTATTTTGATCAATTATGTCACAATGCTGTGGGCGTATAACTACAGTATTTGCAGGCTGGAAGCTCTACCCTGACTTTTAACTATGTAATTAACATGCACATAATTTTTTTTTTTTTTTCAATGTAAAACAGTTGCAGAGACTACTATGTGTTTGACAGCTATTCATACCAGAGTGCAACTCCTAAAATCTTGCCACTTGCTTGAAAAATGCAATCCTTTAAAATAAAGGAAGAAATGGCATGAATATATGAATAGTATATGCTTTTTCCATGAGAACGTGCAAAATTTTCTGTGGGATATAAGATACTAGGAATGAAAGAAAAGATCTGGGGAGACATGGTGAGTTTTATATATGAAATAATAAAAGCTCTGTTAGTACATACCTGTGTCACTTCCCAAGTCCAAGAGCAATTCTTGTCCATCTTCAAGTCATCAGAGTGCTTTTCTATTTTCATTCTTCAGCACAATATCAGTTAAAATTATTTTTTATCATTATAGCCTATGCTAGTGCAGATCAAAATTATAATTTTTCTAAAATATCTCTTCATATTAACCCACATTAAATAAATTTCTATCACACCATTAAAAGAGCAAGAGGCAATTGAGGAAAACAAATGCATAAATTAATTAATTAATGTAATAAAATTGAATATTTAAGACCAAATTGTCTGCATCTCACTTTTCTTTTTCCCTTAAACTTCCCTTATTTTTATAGCTGGCTCTCTAAACACATACATAGTGAAGTAGCATACAAATACCACTAAACTAATTCTGCAATTTATCAAAATCAGTCAATCAAAATGTTACAACCCCTAATTATACATTGCTTCAGTAACTAACTTTGTTCTTCATGAATTAGACATGTATTTCAACTCCTGTATTTTAATGAAGCTTTCAAAGGAATTTCTTTGTTTTGATTCACTATTTCATTGGCAACGTTCATCTTCATCCCTTCCTTCCATGTGTACATAAGCTTCCAAGTTTGAGGAGGTAAAGTAATAGCTAGCTGCCCTGAGGAATTTACTTCCCTAGCTCCTCCCCCATACCCCCCCCTTTTTTTTTTACAGTTATTTGGAAATTTGAAATTTCTACAATGGAAATCCAAAAATGTTCTTTCATGTTCACTATAATTAAGTATCTTCAAAATCAAAATAAAACAAAGAATCTCAACCTAAACACATCAAAACTTACATTCTGAAAAATGGCACTTTGAATTGTGTGAGTTTTATAATCTGCTTCCTGCTTTTGAAAACTATGAAATAGAGGTTTTCCTGAAGTTACACACCAGGTAGTATTTTTTAGTTCTTCACCCATATTAAGGACACAAAATTGTAGAGAAATAACCTTTCAATGAAGTCACTTTAGAAGATTTCAGTACTGCTCACTTGCATGTGTGTTTGCCTAGACATTGGTATTTAAAATTAAAATCCTTGGCTTTAAATGTACAATGCCACCTGAAGTTCTTTAGAGAGATTGCTTTTAAAATGAAAGAAGATGAAAGAAAGAAGAAGCAGAGAAAGGCTGAACTGACAGATTCCCTCATGCCTAGGAGCAATAAAACTTGCTTCTGCAGAAAGATACTGATCAGCTACTGTTTTCCACCAGTTTTGCCATCAGGCAGCCACTCCACTTTTGCAGTCATTCCATTCCCATCTATGAGCTCTCCAGGACATGGATCAGGCCATAAGCACTCAAATCACATTCCTATCTTTTTCCAGAGTTATAGGCAGATATGATGAGTTGAAAGCACCTGCTTTCTACTCAAAAAGGCTGTAATGTGGCTGCATTAGCAATTACCTCCTTCAGTTTACTCAGTCCCTCTATTCATCAGGTATATCAAAGAATCACTCCCTCACTGGGTCAGTGCAGAAAATATAGATTAATTATGCTAATCATGCACTCGAGGCAGCAAATGCAGAAAACATTCACCCCTTCCATTTCTTCAGTCGATTCCATTCTACACTTCTTACCTCTGGGTCTTTCCAGTGTGCCTGATTTAATGCAGAGCCAGGATTTGTGGGATACAACAGATTTGGAGTCTATTCCAGTATTTTCTCTGGTCATCTTCTGCAATGTTCCCATGTAACAATCTCTGTGTGACTACACTGTTCTTTTTTCTTCTGAAGCCAGTCAGTTGCCATATGCTATTCACTTCACAAAATACAGTATTTCTTCAAATTATAAAGGGCATAGAAAAAAGTATTATGTGTATAAAAATACATTCTAATATTCTTTTCTTGTATGGTTCTTAATTTCTTTAACATTTTCAACACAGCCCCACAGCCGAAGATGCTTTCAGAAATGCTTTCTTGTTGCAAAGTTTTGTGTCAGAATAACGTCTGTTAGAAACTAGGAGTTTTTTCCCTTTCAGTGTTGGAAGGAAATATGGAGTATATTCCACAAAATTAAGATGATAAACTGAAATGTGCAGATTTTCTAATCGCCACAGTTTAAAGGTCAATATTGTAGGCTCTTTGCTGTATTGTATTTATACTAGCAAAGGCATTTAAATTCTCATTTCTGACTGGACTTCCCAGTTATGTAAAGTCTCACTAGAAACCTACACAATGAACAGTGTATTTCCACCTCTTTCAGTATTTGCATGTGGTAAATGCTCTCTGGATACTAAAATCTGGGAAACGTACTGTAACTTGAATTCAAACACAGAAAAAATACAACCAGGTCTATTCTACAGATGCTATCTTTCATTTCCATGTTTCACTCAAAACCCACTCCTTTTTTAGATATAAATAACACTGACAGAGAAATGCCAGTCTGTCTCACCACAGCAACACAAAAACTAGGCATCTTGCCATCACTGCTATGTCTTTTTTTGCCAGAGCATTGTCCAGAATAGATATTTAAAAATATATAATGTTAAATTGGATTTAAAAATATGCCATGAATGTGTCAAAAAAAACCCAAAAAACAACCCAACCTAATTCTTTTAACATTGGACTATGAATTCCATCACTTAATTAGCTACTAAACAATATAACAATTAAAGTATTGCAGTCATTTTGTTGGTGTTTGTTAGGACAAAATATTTGCATGTTTGAATCAAGTGATCTTCTTTAACCCTGATACCCTGCTAAGCCAGGGACAAAGTGATGAATCAAGGTCGTTTTTCAGCCTATGTTAACTAGAATGTCAATTCTCTTTTGATCTGCCACAAAGCAGTCACAGAGAGTTAGTGCACAGGCTCAGATGTGAGTGCATGAAGAAGGACAGCCTCAAGATATATTCATTCTGCTGCCTTTCTAACCTGCTTGGCAGTCAATATGCTATTCAAGTTCTGATTCACTTTTTGGGCTTTCAGTAGTTAATTCAAACACACTCCTTTGTATTTCCTTTTTAACTGGATTATTTCCTAAATATCTTTTGAGGAATTTTGTGAAGTTAGAAAAATCTTTGCTTTTCTCAGAATCACAGAACCACAGAACCACAGAATGGTTGAGGATGTATGGGTACCTCTGGAAATCATCTTTTCCTACTATCTGCTGCTTAAAGAGGATCACCTGAAGTTAATTGAAGGACCATGTCCAGACAGCTTTTGAATACCCCCAAGGATGGAGAATACACAGCTTCTGTGAGTAACTTATGCCAGTGTTCAGTCAGCCCACAGTGAAAAATTGTTTCCTTCAGTTTTTTCTTGCATGGGAAATATTCCCACTCCTTTAACACTATAATGGTCCTTCACTGGGCTCGTTTTAGTAGCTGTGTATCCTCCTTCCACTGAGAAGCCCAGAACTGAATGCAGTACTCCAAGTGGGCTCTCACTTTTTGGTTCAATTGTTAGTATTAACTATTTCAATTACTCAAGACCCTTCCCT
Organism: Certhia americana; assembly: GCA_018697195.1. Lineage (NCBI taxonomy): Eukaryota > Metazoa > Chordata > Aves > Passeriformes > Certhiidae > Certhia > Certhia americana. The sequence continues at coordinate 58,703,010 of CM031878.1, forward strand.
TTCAAGTTCTGTATTCTACACAATGTGCAAATATGGCTAAATCAAAACTGTGAACATATTGATTGCAAAATGGTTGGGACTCTAATATGTGATATTCTGAAAAGTCACCAGGTTAATGTGCACAATGCAAAATAGACAGAATATCAGAAAGAGAATGATTACAGGCCACAAGGGCACTTGTGTGTACAAGTGACAACAGGCAGCAACAGTCTTCCACATAGCTGTAGAGAGGAAATCAGTGGGAATTACCTGAAAGCAGACACCATGTGCAAGAGCCATAGAGCTTTTTGTCCCATAGACTGGTTGTACGTGAGATATAAAAAGCAGCGTGGCAATGATGAGTCAGCAGAATATCCTCTTTGATCACCCTTTTAGAGCAAGGTTGAGAAATGCTGTTGACTTCAGTTACAGTGATGTTACTTTGACATTTTCCACACCTCAAGCAAGGGAGACAGATTGGTAGAATTGTGAGGTCGGTGGCAAGATAAAGAAACACATTGTTGTAGTTTAGGAATGGTGTTCTCTAATTTAGTGTTCCCACTGAAAACACTCCAGACCTCATGCCCACTCTCTGTGTTGGGATAGAGAGGAGAATTGGGGACACAAAAGGTAAAGACCACAGATAAAGACAAGAACAATTTACCGGAAACAGCAATGAAATAAGAAAAAGTAACAACAGCAGCAATATTAACACCAGAGTGTACAAGACAAATAAACGATTCACGTGCGAGTGCTCTCCGTGCAGAGCCCAGCACCATCCAGCCACACTGACTGGAGCTGGTCAGAAAATGAAGCCACCGCCATGTGTGGGGTGTGGTGGTACAGAAAATCCTGGACATGCTCCTCCTGCCTGCTGCAAAAGTTTGCCCTGCCAGTCGGAACCAGGACACACACACATTAGAGTTCATGGCTGACTCCTCTAATCAATTCCAACCATTTGAACTGTGTTTGGGTCATTGTAAAGAGATTTGTTTTCTGAAATACCCTTCTAGAACATTCTAAATAGATTGCAGAATCAAAAATGAAGTAAATTCCCTTCCCTCTGATTTTGTTTAAGATTTTATTTAAGTCACATCAAGATAGAAGTATTTCCCCAGGCTAGAAAACTTTGAATTGTTAGCTCAAGTTGCCCTATGAATATCAAGAAAATAATCTAAAAAACTGACCTATTGGGAAAATTTTTTATTCTAGGTTAATTCAATCTTTAAGCATTACCAGGAGTTGATGAAGGATGTATTCTAGATGAGCTGATCTTTTACAATTTATTTCTCAAACTGTCCTGTTCGACTCTGATTTTTTATCTCCAGTCCCAAACAGCTACTGACTTGCTAGACAACCACACCTACACCTAAAATCCTTAATGGAAACCAAGAGAATCAGAAAGATGATTTGTGTATGTTACTACCTTACTCCAAAACATTCCAGCCTACATTAAAATCTGCTGCCTAGGTATGAAGTTCTTTACAGAGAACTGGAGACCTTTTCTATTGTTTTGTAAACTTCCTGCTCTAAGCTGGGCTAATCGAAACACACCCCTTTAGTTGTGGTGGTGAGAGGTAAAGACATGTACTTGTTGAAGCAACTGACATTTCAGACCAGGTACCCTTGGCTTAGTACTGCAGTTATATAAAATATGTGACTTGAGGCATAGCACAGAAGGACATAAAAAGTCTTTTGTGGGTCACTTCCACCCACATCTAGTCACCAAGAATGTATTATTACAGCTAGTTTTATATCTATATGTATTAAGGTTATCAGTTAATGGCTTCCATGGGTCTATTTTCTCTGTCTAAATACCCACTTCATTCTGAAGGAGCAGATAGTTGCTAAATTAGAATATGTGAAGTGTCTCCCAGGAAATTTAAATTGTTTTTGCTACCCAGACACAATCACCCCATTTTAGCCCTCCCTTCAGTGTTCACTGACCTCAATAAAGAGTACACAGACATTTATGGACTCCCGCAGGCTCTGTTCAAACTTTACAGTGCTACTCAGATACTTGGTCCAAGTTTATGCTCCAGGTCAATCTCATCACTGTGTCTGGATAAAATCTAGGTTTTTTACAGCCTAACTCTCTTGAGAGGCTCGATTTTCATGAAGGGAAAACAAAAATCCTAAAAACTTGACAGATGAGCCAGTAGAACAATATTCTGAATTATAGGCTAGTCCCTAGTTTGGATTATTAGGAATACAGACAGCTGAGAACAACCTCAGAATCTGACCATGAAGTATGGGCTTTATTGGGAAGACTATGGGTGAAGTCCAGTTTAATCAAAACAAAAATTTTGGAAGAACAGAATATGGTAAAAGAAAGAATTCAAAATTTTCTGATATAATTGCAAAAGTAACTTCAAAAGTTTAATATTACAGTGCATTTTGAAATACCTGAAATAAACTGATAATAAGGTAATTTGTTTGCACCTCTGACACCTTCAGGGAGTACTCACTAGGTTTTTTAGAAATGTTGCTTCCACTTGGTGTTTCTTCTGCATCTTTTAAAATTATACTTTTTGGCATCAGATACATAATTTCTCATTACATTTTCTAACTGTAACTTGTACAAGGTATCAGCATGAAAATTCTGTGAAAGAGCACTGAAATAATGTTTATGCTCTATAAATATAAGATAAAAATAATATTAACAGAATTTTTTTTTTATTTTTCATCAATGTGAATAAGAACTAACTTTTATTATATAAATTTTATATAGATAGCATGATATTAATAACATGCTATGCATGTAAAATTCAGCTGAAATGACCAAGGACTATCTGTAGAAGTGCTAAATAAAGCAAATACTTGATAAAACCCCATGACAAACTAATCTTTGAATTAGTTTGTATCATGCTGTACTCTCTGGTTGGCATATTTTTATGTTAGTCTCTCACTAGTATCTCTTTATTTACATTCTTTGTGCTGAAACACATAAATTTTAAGAGAAGGTACAAAGATACATGTGTACACTCTCTTTTACCCTTATCATTGTAAATGCACATCCCAGGTGTAATTCTTTAATATGGTCATTTTAAACGGTTTGAGAATATCTTTAACAGAAGAAAAAATATCAGTCCTCCACATCCTAGACTGCCTAAGATTTTTAAGGAAAAGGAGACCTCTTGGTAGTGATACTGCAAAAGAAAAGAAGTAGTTTCTCACTTTTTTGAGAGAAAGAGAATTGAATCTGTCCTCAGAATTATCTTATCTTATTCACTGTGGACAGTGGACCTTGGGCTTGTCTCCTGGAGTCAGGAGTCAGATGCCTGATGTCCATGCTGTATGACAACCACCTTCTCACTCCCTTGTCCCCCTCAAGAGGCTGCCTTCTCTAACACGGCTGCATTTCTCTGAGTCACGGTTTTTCAGGCTGGTTTGGAGCTGACTTTAAAGCACCTAGCTTTTCTCAGCCAAAATAAAGATTTGCAGGGATTTTTTAGACTGCAGTCCAGGAATCCAGTGCCCCAGAATAATGCATTTCAACACCTATCATCCTTACTGCTGCTCTAGATTTGCCATGATGTCTTTTCTTTTCTGGAAACCTGCCTTTAGTTGCAAATAAATTTGTGAGCTCACTCCTTTTAACATCTTTGCAAATATTTCATAGGCATAATAGCAGGAGCTATTAGTCAATAGCAGGAGCTCCTTAAAGTACACAGGATGGCTGCTGGGAGGAGCAGGCAACTAAATTCTGCATGCGTGTCTTCAGTCTCACAGAGATCTGGAGTAGACTTTAAAGACTGAAATGTGTCAGGGGATATCTTGAAAATTTCCATCATATTAACTTCACCAATAACCATAGGTTGTGTCTCAAAGGTAATCTTTAAAGCATCTCTTAACAGCAGTATTTTTATTCCTCAACTTAAACAGTAAATATTAATTATAGTTTTGTCAGAATGTTGCAGCTCCCTTAAATCTTAGAGGAAATTGGTTATAGCAATCTGTTTTCAAATTCAGTGCACTTCAGTTGTGATGATTGTATTATTTTTTCTTTTTTTCTTTTCTTTATAATTTCTTGCTATATCCCATGAGATAACAATTAAATCTTGAAAGCTTTAAAAGAGAAAATAACTTCTTAAAAGATACAGATCAGTTTAGCCAAGCACTCTGGGCTCTAGCTGCCTCATTCTTCCCCACCCTGTTCTTCCCTTGAGCCTTTCCTCTAAAAGCCTGTTCTTCCTCAAGACCAGATATTCTTATCAGGCAGTCTTAAAAGAAAATGCTCATCTGAAATGGGGACGGGAGGGTTCTCATTCAGTAGTGCAAATAAAATTTGCATTTATATTGCCAGAATTTCTACTCTGCATTCAATTTTAATTTTAATGTCACAACAGCATTGTAGAAAATTGCTGTGACATTGGTCAAACTATTACAATTTTCTTTGGTTTCCACTGGTGCAGATCTTTAGTCAATGTTTCCAGTATTCAAACTCTCTGATACCTGAATAGTTCCACTGAGTGTAGTTAAGCTGTGTACATGTGAGAAACCATTCTCATGCATAAATGTCTACAAGATGGGGGGCCTGAATTTTAAATGCAGAAGATCAAAGAAAATATAATTAACAAAGAAGACATTCCCATGAGCTGCCTAACAATTCCTACAAAGTACTGAGTATCCTCTACAATCATTAGCTTCATTAAAATTTGAAGATAAGTGACACGGAGCAAGATTAATGTTCAGAATTCCAGCTAACCTACATTTCTTTTTGACAGCAACAAAAAGGAGGTCTAGTGAGGCTGGGTCTGGAGTACTATGTCCAGTACTGGGCTCCCAAGACAGACACATGGAGTTCCTGGAGCGAGTCCAGTGAAGGGCAACAAAGATGATGAGGGGATGGGAGCATCTCTCTTAGGAGGAAAGGCAGAGAGAGTTCAGCCCTCAAGGGAGAGTGCCAAGAGGATAGGCCATGTTCTGCCTTGGTGGTGCCAAGCAATAGGACAAGAGGCAAAAGGCAGAAACTGATGCACAGGGAGCTCTGCATGAACTTGAGGAAGAACTTCTTTACTGTGTGTGTAACTGTGAACTGGAACAGGTTTCCCAGAGAGGCTGTGAATATTTCAGTGGAGATATTCAAGGACCATCCGGATGCAGTTGTGCTCAGTGCACACTGGGAAGACCCTTCATGAGCAGGGATGAGATGACCCCACCAGTAACCCTTCCAACATTAACCATTCAATGATTCCGTGGCACAGTCTGTTTAGCTCAAGATTTGTGTGAAGCCCAAACCTGATTTTGTTTGTTTACAACTAGTAGTCTCATTGAGTCCAAAGTTCAGTTAAAATACAAATATTTAATAATTGTGTGTATAGTCTCCATAATTATAAAGTTAGATAGTCTTCATATAGTGAGATTACAAAGGCAGTTTTGGGACACTAATAATTTTTAGAACCTAAGAAAAAGAAACATGCTTGCATATATATTTGAGGGAAGGTAATATTATAAATGCCTGTACATATGTGCATATATTTTCATGTATATTTATCTCTGTGTGAGCAATTAATTAGAGACATACTGTTTTCTTTCACCTCACTCTCTCTTCTTCTGTAATTAAATATGTGCAAGAAGTCTACACTTATGTAGCATTGATAGGTTCATGAATCTAATATTATCCCATGCTCTGTTCAAAATGAAAGGGTTGCCTAGGCTAAAATCAGATTCTTAAGTCCATCTACTTTAGTTTCTGGTCGCCTACAAAATCAGAATGGGTCTATTTACTATACTTGTTTTGCATGCAAACAAAATCCTATGGGAACAGGCTAACCCAGAAAATTTTACCTCCAAGTGCAGAAATTATCCTTACTTTCTATTATTTCTGTCACTTACACTGACATCAATGGAAGTCTTTAAATGGTTGAAGATGTGAAAAGTTGACATTTAATAACTGACCTAATTGAATACTTAGCATTACAATCCCCACACTCCTAACCCTCTGCCCCTTCTACATACTCTCAAAGACTCTGAAAGTAAGAAAATGAAAAAGAGGTTATAATAATAATAAATTTCAAAAACTGTGGCTAATGAAAATCTAGAACCAAGAGATAAACATGTTGCTGCTGGCTTAAAAAAAGACCAATCTCTATCTCACATTGATATCAGGTATGAGATAATTTCAAAGTTGAAAGTTGCATGAAAAGAGAAGGGAAACCAACTCTTCTGATCAATGGAGAAATACAATTTAAATTAAGCATGGACCTAAACACTTCAACTTAGCTTCTACGAATCTGTGCTTCATAGATTGTAGCAGTAATTATGAATTATGCAAGATCAAATAGACACTGCATAGTGCTGCTACATCTTCACCTCAGCAGCGATACTTTGATTGCTTGACTAATCATGAGATTAGTCTTAGTCTCCATTTAAGCATTGCTCTATCGTAGAAGCATTTTGGAGAAGTCCCACAGGGATGTGACTAAGATAATGCCCTTTCTATTTCTCAGAAAAATGTGGGTGACTTTTGACCATCACATATCTTAAAAGTAAGATATATCACACAGTAAGATATATTACATAATCTAAATATCTAGAGTGTGATATGAGTTCAAATAAGACCAAATTCCCTGCTAATTTACTGTCACTCAGACTCATGTATGTTACATTCATTATTTACACATATTTGAAGGAACTTTTTATCTAGAGAAATTATTTTTCTAAGTTTATAGTAAGCTTAAAGACAACATGTGAGTCACGACAAAAGAGACAGGTGGTGTATGGCACTATGCCAGTAGTGAAGAGTTGCACCTCATTAGTTTGCAGGTAGCTTTAATAAAGTCATATACACAGTGCAGAATAGCCTGGAACACTCTTAAAGAGTGACTGCTCTGAAAAATACATCTGATAGAGTACAGGTCTCTTGAGGGGTGCTTTCTTTTCTTTGATCAAATGTTCTTATTATAGTATAATTTTATCCAATTTGAAACATACTCTCTTCTCTACAACTGAATTTTTATTTTTAGTAGAACAAATAATGAAAATAGCTGTGCAAACACACAATGCAGGAAAAGACATCAAGCAGTAAGTCTAGGAACTTTGGGGAAGAAATCTTCCCCTTAGCACAGTATTCTCCTGCACAAAAGGTCTATTCAGGAGCCTTCTCACTCAAAGCCATCAGCTAGGAGTCTTGTGGGTATGTAGCTTATCTCATCTTGTAAGTGGCCTGACATTTCATGTACTCTGCACAGTAAAAGGTACTTGCATATTTGGTAAGTGTGTGTAGGTAGAAGTTATAACTCTAGTTAAAATGTCATTACACAACATTTAGAGACCTTTAGACTATGTTTGGGATTCAGGTACCTTCATTGCCCTTGCTGACAACTTAAAGGAATATTTTTATCCTGGCTGTTGAAAAACAGCCTGCAAGAGAGACCATGAGCTTGTTCATACACATTTGCTCAGTGAGCTGACAGTGATATCTAAGTCAAAGTCCCACTCTTGGTTATTTAAACATTGGAGTAACTACATGCAAGGAAACTCTGTCTCTCCATTGTATTTTTTCTTTTAAAGTTAAAATGGCACAATCTCTAAATGTAGTCTTAGAATGGCATACTTTGACTTTATTTGCAGGAAATATTACCTTTTATTTTAATTAATGGTTAAGATTTATGAAACTGACAGTTTAAATATCACAGTCTGGAGCCTGGAGCTTGAGATTTGGAAGCTGAATCATACTGAAAAACTCCCACGATGATTTGCATATTTCGTAGAGTGTGAGTTTTATTACAAAGCAGGAAATCATTTATTTTTGGCACAGTTCTAGTAAACTGGAGTTATTGTAACAAAATTCCCCAGCTGTCATGTGTATTCCCCATTCATGACTAATGATAGCTAAGTTGATTGCTTCTGAATTTCTCCGTTTTTTTTGGCCCAGAGGGGTTTGAGTCAGAAGGGAGCCCTTGGAAAAAACCCTACATTTCCCCTTTCACTTGCAGCAGCACGCCTGGAGATCTTGTATGCTACAGTAACTTGATCTGGAAGGGAAAGAGTAGGAGAAAGGCTCCTTCAGCTTTGTAGACAGAGACCCCATGGATATAATTTGATTTATAATTAGTATCTGCAATGTTAAGGCATCCTTACCCAGTGCAATTCTATCCTAGTTACAGTCTGCTCTGACTTTTAGATTCACTGCAAGTCAACCGTCTTCTATCTTCTACACATCCTGTTTTAGTGAAAACACTTTAATATTTGTGCACAATACACAAATGCCATCAAACAGGCTTAGATTTTTTGATAAATTCAATCCACTTGGAAAAAAAAGAAAGCCAACAAAAGAAAACAAAACAGAAAAAGGTGTACTTATCACTCTAATCTCAGATGTGAAATATCATTAAATGAGAACTTTAGACACGTGTTGGCATTCATGGGCAAATTCAAACCGTATTACATGGACGCAATTGAGGGCATAGTTTTGTCCTTAGGACTATTCTGTCTATGAAGCTCACAAGATTTTAATAAGATTATAGGTATGAACCGAGCAATTTTGTACAAATCAAATACATCTTAAAGGAGAACCATGTGATTTAAGCTCTATTTTTTCTGTAAATTAAAAATGTAAAAGTTTTCTCTTTTTTTATTTGGTCCTACTTGTTAAATTCATTTGCTTGTTCTTCTTTCTTTTTATTCTAATGCCATATGAACTCAAATATGCATTGTCATTAATTAATCAGGGAAAAATTAGTAAAGAAAGGAAAACATGAGAAATATTCCTGAGATGCAGCTCTGTACCATGAAGATTAAACAGAGTTAAAGTGAGAAACACATTCTTTTCTTGAAATGAAATCATTGTTAAAAATCACTTTCCAAGCTCTTTGAGAGCATTCACCTTGAAGAATTGTATTTATTTTAAGAGAAGAATTTTATGCTGCAATTAATTTTTTTTTTTTGTTTTTCTATGAAATTATATTTAATCTCTGTGGCACTGTGCTGACCTGACACCTTACAGAATGCTTTTAATAACCAAAATGGGAGAGAAGAAAGGACATTACTTCAGTCTATTCCTCACCATAGAAATTCTGAGTCATGCCTATACTAGTATCCTCACAACTGGGAAAAAAAAAAACCCTTTAACAGGAAAATAAATACAAAATATTATCTTATTTTCAAAAAGGACCTTTTAGCTGATCCTGTTACTGATGTTTTCCCATAAATAATAGCCCTCTGCATCAAATATAGTTTTATGAATATTTTCAGTGAAGTTAATGTTGAAATAATTTCAGGAAGCTCAGAATTGTAATGGCTATCTAATAATAATATCTCTATTTGAGGAACTTAGGCCTAATTCAGTTATATTGAAACAAGAGGCTACTGTGAATTTATTTTACAAGACTCAGCACAGGAAAGATCCTTCTTGGCCACTCATCTATGTCTCCTACTATTGCAAACAGAGAATTCTCAAATTCACTGTTCTGACATTTTGCAGTACAAAGTTTCTTCTAGAGTTCATAGGTAACCACCTGCTTGTGCTTGTGCCATCTAAACATTGCTGTACTTGCTCCTTCTCAGAAGGTGCTCCATTCACTTTATCTTCATTCCTGTCACCAAATATTCAGTGATGCTATTGTTTAATGGCAAAACAATGTGTCCATGATCCTTATTAAGAATATTTCATATGGGTCTCACCAATTCCTTGTGCTGTGATGTTAATAATTTTCATAATTTCACAGAGACTATGTCCCCCAGATCATTCTAAAGTCATATCTACACTCTTCATGTGAATATACTGATGGTTCACACTAATTCTGCAATTGATTAAAGGTGTTTTCTTCATCTGATTGCATTAAAATTTATTGCAAAAATGCTGGTGACTAGAAACACTATTTTGCACTTTCTTTTATAGATTTCAATTCTGTTTATCCTTTTGGCTCTAGTCTTCGAAGTAATCCAAACTTTCTTTTATTTTAATAAAATGGATGTCTCCAGATTTAACCTTGAGAATCATCACTATGAAACTTTGAAAAAATATCTGCTTTTTCAGCATCATTGCTAAGGCAAGTTCTTTCCAGGTCATCTACTAAAGCATATTTTTCCAATTTCATTGACAATTTTGCTTGTCCTGCTATTTCAAATGCTTAACCAAACCTAAGTAGCTTATACTGAGTGAAATCCTATTGTCCACAAGACATCAAAGCAAAATATCAAGTTATTATACCACAACTCTACTACAGACTTCATGTTACACGTTCCTTCCTTCCCTCAAGGTCTTTAATCAACTTTCATTCAAGATTTCCATAAAAATTCTTAATATTTTTCAGATCAGACTAGTGGGCTTGTATCTTTTTGTATCTTGTCTTTCTCTTGTCTTAAATATGGGCATTTTATGGTGTTTTCCATGTACATTATTCTGACTGCCTAACTTAGTCAAAAGAATTTGCTATTTTACAGTCATATGTTACTTGTTTAAGATCCTGGCTTGTAACTTCAAACTTGCTCACGCCTGAATGCAATAAATCCATTGAGATTTCTAATTTGCTCATAGTATCTCCCATTTTTAGAATACCAGTTTCATTTGCCATGCTGTCATGTTTACTAAAAGCTAAGACAATTTTTTATGTATTTTATATAAATACTTCTAAATAAAAAATTTTATTTTATGTTTAATTGAGGAATTTTAAATAAATTTTCTTTATTGTTGAGAATACATTTTTAATTTCCACTATATATGTCTCACATAGCAGCATTAGTTTAAAGAACATATTACTTTCGCATGAATGTAATTTTCAAAACATTTATCAGTTCCGCTTTTGCAATTCTTTTCCATAACTCTTGAATCTTAAGACATGACCTTCTTTTTTGTTCTGTAGGATGGAGCTTGGTTGCAGAGATGAGGAAGACCGGGGCAAAGTTGGAGCTGAATTTAGCAAAGGATACAAAAAATTATGAGAAGGGCTTTTTACAGGTATGTTTACCAAAAAAGGAAGGTCAAAGAAGGTGAACACTCCCATTAAACAATGCTGAAAAACCAGCAACAATGGACAAGGGGAAGGCTGAGGTACTCAGCTGTTCTTTCTTTTGTCTCAGTCTTCAATGGCACCCTTTCTTCTCACACCTCTTGAGCAGATGGACAGCAGGATGTGGTTCTATGATTCTTTGTTTCTATGATTCTATGAACTTAAACTGGTATTGAATTCATAATAGTTTAATCTCATTCCTTTCAACTTGTAGCACTGTAATTAAAAGTACTGATCAGCTTGTGCTATCCTTGATGATTAAAAAATCCTACTTGAGGAAGTGATTTCTGGAAATCAGCAGTGAATAGACTAACAGACAAAGTGAAAAGATTAAAAGACAAAGCACGCATATTTCAATGATAGGGTAAAATGAAAGAACAAATCATAAGTGAGATGGATGCTAGTCTCTAGCAGTCAGAAAATCTTTGAAATCAATAGATTCTCACTTGAAAAATCAGTTTAACAGAAAATATTATTTTAAGTGATACTAACTTATAAATAAAAAAGGCTGAAAGTGTTACTTACAATGTGGAGTCTAGCTGGTCAGATTTTACTGACAAGAACAAAGCTTGGTGGCACTCTTAACACCTTCTTGAGAAAGCAAGAGCATTGTGGCATTCTGTAATTCTAAAATAGTAATTTGATTCTAACCAAGCTCAAGGAGATAGAAGGCACAAATGGAAAAAAGGACATGACTGCAGAGCCCATGGCTACTATATCAGGTGGTACAGTAAAAGTGTGGGTAAAGTAGGCATCAGTTTGGAAAACATAAAAAGGTAAGAACAAGAAAATATAAGGGACCCATAAATTAAGTATCTTTTACATTTTCAGCTTAAAAATATGTGTAAATCAAAAGGTTTTAAAATTTATAAGAAGGAGGTTGAATTTGATAATCTTAATTTTAAAAGATATAACTTCAAAAATTTTGAGTGTTTGGGGAGCAGAATGTAGTAGGGGAGAAGAGTCTAAAATTACTGTTTTGAGGTCTGTAGGCTGGACATGATCCTTTGGTTCTTCAAGAGCACATGGTAGACAAAACCCAGAAATTTTGAATTTACCTCATGATGAACTGCATCCGGGAACACAACATCCATTTTGAACCCGCATAATGAGAGATAAACTTCTTAACAGCATGTTATATGTTTATATTAAAATAAATGTGTGCATTTTGCATAAGTAATTTATAAAAGAAAACTAACTGTGCTATGGCTGCATCTTCATGGTAGTGCTAGCCCTGTACCAACCTACATCTGCAGACAGACAAACTAAATAATTTAGTAGGGTTTTTAAATACTAATTTAATGGTCACAGTCAGTTTTGGTGTGAAAAGTAGAAGTCATTCATTAAACATAAAGTGATTGTGATAAACAGTAAGGGAAAATATAGTCCTTACAAGTTTGTATTTTTTGGCATTTAGTGGATACAACAAGCACATCACAAAGCAGTATGAATCAAGGGAAGGAGATAAACTGGTAGCAAGGAAATTGATTAACATCATCAGAAAATAGGCACTTTGTCTCTGTGTGTTGAGCTTATTCCCAAATAGCTCATCGATTTAGGTTGTCTGCCATATTGAAAAACTCTAAGAAAATTTGATAGGTGAATGGATACACGGCTAAATATGGGTGGGTTTTTTTCCAAATATGAATTCAATTTATTTTGGTTTTGCATGGCTACTGAGTACAGAGCTGGTGGCTTATTAATTGAAGTCACATAATGAGCATCAAACAAAAAAAAAGGATGAATTTGTTTAGCTGTATTTTACAATCTTGTTCATTTTCCACTGCTATTGTAACCTTCATGTGTTCCCAGAATTCCCACTCTTGCTTTCAAAAGAAATGTAGTCTGGTAGGTATCCAGAAAAGAGTATATCTTCATAGATATAGAGCAGTTAAAACTGATAGATTTTTATGCCTTTTGGAGGAAGTTACATTGCTCATTTTCTAGCACATAGCATTTGTAACCTAGAGTATTCTGTACAATATGAAATGTATAACAGAAGAAATTTACACCTTACAATGTGAAAGAAACAGTAAATGTGCCACTGAATTGAAACAGTCAATCTGAAAGTGAAAGGACCGACCATGTTTTAAAGTTGAATGGAAATTCTATCTCAAGTTGGTTTGGTTTTGTGCTTTTTCTACTGATTGAATGAAGAACATTGTAAGTATATTTTTGCTATTACTAAAAATGAGTTTTCTTCTACAACGGAACATTGAATGTAACTTCCCAGGAACAACAAGGAAGGAAAGAAAAAAAATTACTTTGATATTATAGGGATACTACTGGAAGTCCAAACACAGCTGAGTGACTGCTATGTGCTATTCTATTCCCAAAGTGGGCTTAAAGTGATCATACATTTCACATCTGGTAGACAGATCTGCAAGGACCATCCTATATACTTCACAAAAATCTACATGAATCTCATTATTTAGAATGAAAGCTAACCTTATCAAAGAAGATATCAAACTAATCTGCCACAATCTATTTCTGGAATACTGTGATACATTTTATTACATTGTCCCTATTTTGTATGCACAAAACCACAGACAGTAAAACATTAAAAAAAGAGCTGTAGGCAAGACTTTATTCTACCCATTAGGCAGATGGGATTTCTTGATGAGAAAAGAAATATTTATCAGGTCCAGAGATGTGAATCTTGAGGCCAGCCACAGCTGCATAGTAATGAAAACCAGGTAATCAATGCACATATATATTTATATTTATATTTATATTTATATTTATATTTATATTTATATTTATATTTATATTTATATTTATATTTATATTTATATTTATATAAGAATTTCAGTTATTCCATCATGCAGTGAAAAATGTGATTTGCATTTTGTTGTTACAGGCCTTGGGAAAAATAAATTAATTCCATAAAGTATTTCTTCTAAATTATTGTCTTAAATTCTAGGTCACATATCTTCTTATTTATGTTTACTGAAGACAGGAAGTTTTACCTTCTGGATGGCCCAGAATCAATTTTTAAATGAACGTACTGAGTCTTGTATTTCCCTTATAGTTGTTTAGCAAGTTTCTTTATCTTGTGCTGTAATGTTATTGTCTTAAGGGTACTTGGTGAAAGAATGTTCCACAGGGTTTTAATCTAGTGGTGACAAAGGACAGCATACAGCAATGAGAAACACTCAGGTAAAAAAAGATAAATGAAAACATAAAAATTAAGGAATGGTGTGTGAGTTCAAAAAGGCCATATAGGCATGCCAACACAGTTCCTGTGAAACCATTATCAGCTTACAATCATAAGCACAGATACACAATATGCTAAGACAAAATACCTGCATACTTTTGATTTTTACAGGTGGCAAAAATTTTCTTGCTTTTAAACACTATTTGATTATGTACTTGGTAAGACTGCTTGGTAATTACTGTATATTTCTATAAAGACAGGAAAACTTCAGGTATAAAAGGAGTTTTTAGGTTTGTGATGAAATGTTCTTCCAGGTACTTATTTCTACAGTATCAAGCTTCAGAACTTTAAATCAGAAATTGCTTGGAGGTTTCAAAATCCGTTTATATTTTGTAATTTAATAAAAATAAGACTCAAAGGGGGGGGAGGATGATTAAAATCAGTATCAAATAGAACAACACAGTGATTAAAATCTCATTTTTGCAGGGTCTTGTCTTGTCTTTAGATAACTAGAGTAATAGCTGCCTTTAGCAAAGTGGTAATAACCATTTCAGTACTATAATTCCCAACAGCAGATTTTTCTCAGCAAATGAATATGATCAGAGAACAACCTTATTCATATATTAAAAAGAACTTTGTAGGATAGTGAGGACATAGCTGTCAGGCTTCTTGGGATTTTGGTGGGTTTTGTTTGTTACTTTTGGGGTTTGTTTGGGGTTTTTTTGTTTCTTTTTTTTGCTTTTGTTTTTTTGGGGTTTTCCCCTATTTTTTCTATTTTTTCCCCCATGCTATTCTCCCCCCTTCCTGCTACCCCTTCCCTCTCAAATCTGAAAGTGAATAAATGTAGCACTAGTAATGAGGAAATGTTCTTTTCTGAGCTAGGACTGCCTCTGGGCTATTTCTAGATTTCTGCTGCTCAGACTCCACCATCTCAGTGTGGAAAATAGCAGTAATTCCTGATTTTGCCATTCTTTATTTCTTCCTTTGTTGGTTAAAATTGTCATCCTTTTGGTTTCTTATATGTTATCCGTGCTGGCATTTATAGCCTCAAAGTAATGATTTCTTTTCTATTTATGGGTTTTACAGGTCAAAAATTTGACAGTTTCACCATTAAATGTTAATGAAATGGACACATATAAAATACTAAATGTATGTAGTAAGGCTTGCGTTCCAGTTCCACCTTTTTGCTGCTTGAGGAAGTTTAAGACATTAACGCACAGTGTGTTAAAGTTTATATTCTTAGGTGATCAAAGGGATAATGCAGAAAGTATTGATTGAGTCACGACTATTGAAAAATCCATTAAATATTGAGGTGGAATTGAGAGCATGAGAAAAAAACCCACAAGAACTGTACATATGATGACCTGTAAAATACTGATACTGTGATAATCATTTAAGAATTCTAAATTGCACATTACTCTCCAACTCCAGAGAAAACCAAAAATCACCCCACTTTTTCTTTCTTTTTGTGAGCAGATTACCTGAAGGCTGAGCTCTTAGATAAATTGAAATTGAAGAGGTATTGTGACACTTACAAATTTTGGCCCTGCCTTCTTCACTGTTGCTTTGTGCTGAGATCAAGAAAAAGAGCAAGGAAAACATTGCTGTAGAAGGTTAGTGGAAATCATATACTTCTATTTCTTTCACAGGGTGGCAATAGGCTGCCTGCTTTATTCAGTTGCGTCGTTTAACTTTGGCTCACAAGAAAGGTGAACTTTTCCTATCTTGCAGCCTCATTCATTCATCCTAGTTTAAGTGAAACTGCCATTTCATGGAGCACCTATCCTGCAATAGGCTAAATGTAAAACGGACATAAAAGGTTAGGTTATAGAGTCAGTGATATAGAAATAAATAGCAACAGTAATCAGGCCCCTCTAACAGGCATTAAGTTAACTTACAACAGAAAGGGGAATATGTGGACATCAGTATAGATCTGGCATTCCCTAAGGGCTACCAGCTAGTGAAATTGAAGGTGCTGTTCTTTCCCTTCTGTTTAGAACAGGCTTTATCTTAGAGGCTCACAAACTGAGGCAGTAACTTCTGGATTCCTTTTACAATACAAGGTTCATTTGTAAAAGAACCTCATCCTTTTCGGGAAGCAAGGCCAAGCTTGTGAGTTTGCTGATGGCTTTCTACTCCATGTACAGATTTGTTGTGCAGTTGAGTGCATATAGATGGGATCCATCCCCTACTAGCTGGGGCTGTAGCTGGGACAGAAAGGCAGACAGCTGTAAGTCTGGCCAGTGAAAAAGAGTATCTCTCTCTACACTTTCAAGATGGGGACAAGAGATTTTTTTACCCTCTCAAACAGATGTGGCTTTGATTAGGAAACTAATTATAAAACCCGTGAAGCAGAGCATCCACTGTATGCTGCTGTTGCTTCGCTTGGAGTGCAAGTGAAGTTACCACAGCACTAATGTTGAGACTCAAGACTTAACTGCTTGGAAACAAAAAATAAATTCATGGCATGTTGTGTCAACAGTAGAATCAAGAAAGAATCAAAAACATGGGATCTTCCTTATGACAGGGCCAGACAGAGGTAAAGGTAAAACAGAACCTCAGGAAAGAAAGAAAATATAGTATTGAGTCCCAGGCAGGTGACTTCTTGGAGAAAGAGCTCCTCAAGTAGACTTCCTTTCCTATTACTTGTACTCTAGGTTACGCAGGAGGAAATGGCCACAAAGACATGTTGGATTTGTCTCTTTTTTTTTTTTTTTTTTTTTTTCAAAGATAACCTCCAGCTTACACATCTGAAAATGTAGTGTAGTAGGAAAAAAAAATTACCCTTAGGAATTTTGTATTTATTTCTTCTCTGTGCAGCGCCTACAATCAAGACAGTCGTCAAACAGTAGATCCTCTCACCAGTCCTCTTTCAGTAGAAACTTAAAGTGGCATATCAGTTTTTGGAGTATCTACTATTCAGGAACATGTAAACTAGGATTCTGATTAGTTGCAACTCCTCTATGATTATTCTCAAGGAGTGCAGTGCTGCTGCTAATTTAAAAATATGTGGCACATTTTAAAAAATCTGTACTGACACGCATAGATTAGAATTCATCATCAGAACATTTTTAATGCTGTGAACTAATTTCTGATGAAAATGAATTATTATTAAAATACATGAAAAGCATTAGAAAATTATGCAAATTCTATTATCAATTTAAAAAAAAATTACTGAAGTAACAGAAATTACAACTGTCATTGTACAATTGTGGTTTGTTTTTTTTTTTTTTTGCATTATTTTAATTGATAAAAAGTAAGTGATCTGTCAAAGAAGCAGTATGTTGCAAAGCACAGACAGCTGCATTGTTCTGTAGGATGTATCAAATGTGCTGCTTGTGAGACTCTGATCTGCTTGCCCCATGCAGGGACCCTGCAGCTGCACCCCATGGCCCTGGAAGGCAGTTTCAGCATAGACAGACAGCCTCAAACTAGGATGCAGCCCCAGGACTGTTGAGCAGAGTGAGTCGGGACACCCCAAAAGGGGATAGTCAAGTGTATTGTTTGTTCCATCAGGGCTCTGAGACTTTATGTCTTTGACCTCCTTACTTCTCTTTCCTTCAGTGTCTTTCTCCCAACATTTGCTGTTTCTTGCAGAATCAAGGCATCAGCAACAACAGAGATCATCAGCCTGATCCTTTTAGGAAGATGGCCTTTACTCTGGTGGGATGAGGTGTGAACTTTTATATCAACAGTAGAGCTGATCCACTGGTGGATTGTACAACTGGTGGGCTGTGCATTTGAGTACCAATATGCGCAATTTTAATACATTACTAAGAGAAACTTGGACCTAATGCAGGTTTCTGCCAAAAAACCACAACTAGGCATGAGAAGCATGCTTGTATCCTGGAGCTGACCTGGAGTGGGCTGATGCACTGTCCCCACTTAGACTCTTTTACTTCCAAATTGGTAAACTACTATATATTTCTATAAAGACAGAAAAAATTATGTATAAAAGGAATAAAAGCAATAAAGTTATGGATAGGAACTGAGTATCATACAGGTTACTACAGTCATTTTAATATTTTACAGTTCAAATGTACACTCAGTTAGCATCCCCATATCATTTCACTCTCCTTTCTTTCTTCATGTCCTTTCAGTCCCATCTTCCCCATGCCTATCACAGTAATTGTAAGATACAATATTTTTGTACATATATGAACAAAACAGGTATATCACGTAAGATATCAAATCACACAACATTTCTAGTGATGTCATTGGGAAAATCACTTTTTTGGTCACTTTTTTGTTTCAGCACATTGAGCCAGTTCTGTCAATATGCTGATGCTTATAAAATGCTTTTTGTGAGATATGAGACAGTAATGCAAATACACTCTTGATCTCCTGGCATTCAAGTAGCTGTTTGATGATGAGAGTGCTCACTCTTCTTTTTCAATAATAGTTATTGCTTTTGGCTTTTATTAATGAGATTGATTTGTATGAATTTTGGTGCTGAAATAGAGACATATTTTATATTTAAAAAACCTTATGATTGCATTAGAAGAAAGGCATGAGTCCTTGGGATAGAAGTCTTCTATTCTCAATAAAACAAAATTTTGCCTCAGATCAAAAACATGAGTCATATGAGGAAGCAAAGGTGTCTGAATTGCCACCTTCAGCATCAGCTCAACAAGAAACTTACTCCAGAGGTCAAGGTATTAATCAATACTTGGTTACCAAGTACTGATGTGTTAGTGCTTCAGCTCTCTATGGAAAGTAATTGCAGTCCTTAGTGTAATAAACAGGCTGCAAGATTAAGAAGCTAAATCCTGAAGGCAGTTCATGAAAAATTAATTTCATTCATCTTTAATTTTCATGTTCTAGGAAATCCGCTGACATGAGAACTTTTTCTGTTTCTCCTTTTCCTTGCCCTTTTCTCCCTTCTTCTCCCCATGTCATCCTTTACTTTTTGGCTTTTGCTTTTGGTTTTTTGGGGGGTTTTTTGCTTTTTTTTTGGGGGGGGGGGGGGGGTTTGGGGGGGGGGGGGGGGGGGGGGGTTGTTTGTTTTTTTGGTTTTTGTTAGGAATTGAGTCAGAGCTGTCCAGGTCCCAGGAAAAAAAAACAAATCAGAGAACTAACCCTTTTCCTGTCTTATACCTATAGTCACAATGTAAGAACTGACTGATAGGGCAGCAACCACATTTCATCAGCGACTTCAGGTGTGAGAATAGATATAATTGAGGGGTTCTTTGCTGCCAGTTGTACTGCCAGACAGGATTATTACATCCTAAAAGAAAGTCATGAAATACAATTAGATGCTCAGTCCATTTGAAGCAAGGGAAAGTTGGTTGCCTATCAGAAAATTTCCCTGCAGCTCTCCAAGAGAAGGATATTGTCTTTGATTTGTGCCTATAAAATGAGTCACAATAAAGCAGAATAATAAGAGGCTAAGCTGATTGAGCAGATGTGGAAGCCAGAAATACCTGCTGTTTTCTAGGAAAAAAAAAAAAAAAAGCATAATGCTTCCAACAAAATGACACCAGTTTTTAAAAATAGAGATATATAAGTTATTTCAAAGGAATGCAAAAACCCAACCAAACAAAAAATCAACTGCAGTATTTCTGTTGGAGGGTACCAATTATGTTTAGCTTTAAATGATCAATATTATTAATACTACGCATGAATATGATACTTACCAAAACATAGTTCTTTTTCGTCATACACAACAAACAGCTGCAGCTGCACTCTTGAAGGCTGACAAGATATAGACCAGATTCTGGCTGTGTTGCCTCCGTGTAAGGATGAGGAAATACTTGCACCATCTTTTTGGCAAACATTTACATATAGCTAAAATTTAAAGCTGGGGGAGAAAGGGAGAGAAAGGGAGAACAGGGAATGGGGAAAAAAGAATCTAGCATCTAATTAAGAATTACAACATGATGCTTACTTTTTTTTACAGCGATTATTGTTGCTTACTAGCCACAGAAAGAAATGTACATATGAAATACAACCTGACAGATTAAAACACTGCCTGGGTCCTTCATTGCAAAGTGGCCACTGAAATAATTTTCTGCCAGCCAAGGAAAGTCTGTTTGACTGACACAAGAGAAATTAGTCCTAATTTTGTTCCACAAATAGGAGGTAGTTTTTTGGTTGTTTTCACACTTATCAAAAACTACTCCTGTGGTGTCAGAGCCTCAATAAACTGCATGTTCCCCATCAATTTTCCTTGTTGTTACTCAAGGGATTTAAATTCTAGTATTTAGACCTGAAATCTATTCTAGAAAGGGCAGAACACAGATTAAGAAATTTTCTTCATTCTTGTATAAGGTTTGCAGGAATAGATTTAGTAGAAATATGAGATGGAACTGCCTACAACACTAAGGTCCAGTTTTCTAGGCTAAAATAGCAAACAGATAGCAGTTAGATCCTTAAAATCCAATCACAGCAGAGGAGAGATTTCTTCATCAATTGAAAATTTCAACTGTACTGTTTCAATTGAAATTTCAGCACTTTACATTTCCTGCAGAAGTATACCTGAACACTGGGAAAAGAGAGGAAGTCCAGAATCCTTAGTGAACTATTCTGTAATTTCATATGAACTAAAAATTGTGCAACCTTACCCTAACATGGTTAATTTCCTCAGTTCTAAGAAAAAGTATTATTATTCTATTAGTATTCGTATTCTAAGAGAGATTCTCATACCTGTTGCATAGAAATGTAGGATTTTGTGCTATGATATACATGTTTAATATCAATTCCTTTATGAAAACAAAATTATATTCTTTGCACATTCCTCCATTTTCCTGAAAAACAAGCAAATAAGTAACAGCAAAACTAACAATAAAATTATGTCCAAAGGTACATAATGTCACTTTATTTTCCTTTTTTTATTGCCTCTTCAAACCTTTTTTGTCTTGCCTTCCTAATAAATCCATTGTTGGTTTGGATATAATGGCTGAGACAAACAGGATAAAACTATAAAGGAGTGTCATATATTACTGCTAAGAAGCAGTAAAAGAAAATACAGTAAGCACTGTATCAAAAGTAGAACCACAAGCCTCACAATGAAAAGTTCAAGGCATTTATGAAATGGTGTCCATTAGGTATACACTGCTTTTGTAAAAGGGCAGAGTTTCCTGGACAAACTTGAACTGTTTGTTCTAATAATGTTCACTTCTGAGTAGACTTTCATAATGTAGACTTACTTTTAAATTTATTTTCTCAATAGGTAACATCTTCTCAGTGAAGAACATTATATTTTCATGACTTTTTGAATGAGGACTGTAGTTAAATACAAGTTGAGAAGAAAAAAAAGCAAATGGAAAATCTTTAGATAAGACTGCTGTCAAACATTTTTAACTGACTCTAAAAAACCTCAGTTATGTCACTGCATTTAAGACATAAATGAAAATATGTTCCATTTAACTAGTTGCACAGTCAGCAGTGGGAAAAAAGTCACAAAATCTGCTTCTAAAAAGCACTAGGTAGAAACAAATGCAATCATAAATAAAGCATAGGTAGTATTCTACTGGTCCATGTCTTTATTTAAGATGTGATAGGTCTCTGGTAATTCATGGTTGACCTTGCAATAAGGAATAACTTGTTCATATGTCATCCTAAAAAGGTTAAAAGTCATTATATTCTGACATTTAAAATATTTTTTAAAACTTTTAAAATATTTGCCTTTTCTGTCGATTTTCACATATTTGCAGGTGTCCATATATTGTTTCTTTCGTATATTCTATTGTTTTTACCCTTGAAAGAACATGTGACATTTGTTGGTTCTTGAGATAAAAGAGAGTAACAATTATATATTCTATTAAACGTAGTGGTTCACCCATGCTTTTATCGAGGCGCTTCAGGTGCTCATGGAAGGAATTCTGAACTAGGCACAAAGACAGGCTTTGGTTTGCACGTGTGTAAGTGGCCTTGCTTCATGCAACATGCACAAATCTGTTTGTCAGAAAAATTAAATCTCCTTGGGTATATCTTCTTGGATACCTGTTTTGTGTGATCTTCTGACTACTCTCACATCTTGAAATTGCACTCTTCAATATCACCCCCAAACTTATCCTACTCAGAAATCCCACTGTTTAAGCCCACCTACAGTCCCAGTAACTATTCTGTTGTCCTAAATGCCCATACCTCATGGCCATCATGGACAAAAAAACGAGTGCTTTGGATGCAATCATAGTTTAGTGAAAATGCCAGTCAAGGCCTGTGCCAATACATCTGGAATGGTGCTACATGGAGCATCAGATAGGGCCACATCCTTACAATTACTGCAGAAGTGACTATGATGAATTCAGATGCTACTTAAACCAGATGAGCTGTTAATGATTGTTGTGTCTCTCCTGAAGTTTCTACTTCCTTCAAAATAAGTCTGAAGGATCAGGGATTTAATTTTCAATGGTATTCAGTAGCTTAGGCTGCACAGCCTGTTTTTCTGTTATGTAAGTGACAGGTAAATGAAGAGCTCTCAGCAGTTTGACCTCCAGAAGCAAGAGCGCTGGAGACGATATCTTATGCTGTAGGCAGAAGTGCTGGGATCTCAATTCATTATTCCTGTAACCATTGTATATAGTTTACTCACAATAGCCATTTTTCTTTCATCCACATTTCATCCCACATATATTGAAATGATGGATTTCCATCTCACTGGAAAAATGTCACTGCTATTGTTTTCAGCATATTTCTTCAACTTTCATTAAAGTTTTCTGTCCATGTGGTATTGTAATAGCAAGCATACATTTATGTGGTGATTGTATACTTGAAGGCCTGTAGATTCCTCTGCAAGTACAAACCCATGAACAATGTATTTAAGTGTCTTAAAATTTACCCAGCTGTCCTGCTTGCACCTGAATTAAAAAGACATGGAAATATTTCTGATAATATTATTACTTGGTTTATGTTTGAAGCTGTCAGTGTTGTCAGTATTGAATAACATACATTTACTGATAAATCACCACAGTAATGGAGTCTATAATGTAGCTGGGGTATATGTTATACTGTTTTAATATATATATATACAGTGGGACATAATGCCTCTGCTTATATAGTAGAAAATCATCTTTGCTGTTTGTGGGTTTGGTTGAAGTACTCAGCTTCTCTACTTATTAATATCCTGAACTGCAGACCTGAATTATTCTCAAGGTAGTCCATAAAACAGACATAGCCCTCAGGATCCATTTCATTTATAGGGAAAAATTTTATTTTATTGTTGGCAGTGAATTGTGTAACTCCTGAATAAATATGGTGAGAGGTGTTTCTATTCTTTCTTTCTTTCTTTCTTCCTTTATTTATTTTTCTGGGTGTTTTGCTCTTGGACTACAATGAAACCTTTCTAAATTTATCTTACTTCTGGATTGTAACATTTATCAAGATTTTGTCCATCTATTATGGTTACACAGGTTCACATTAAAGACTTGGCAGGGAGTACTGACACAAAATTTCTGTTCTCTGTCCACTACTTTGCCAAGTTATCGAAATGTATTTAAAATTCTTAAGGATTTGATTTTAGGAGCAGATAATTCCTATATTCATTGCTGGTGCTGGGAATGCATGCTTAAGTTAATTTAGTTTTTGGTGCACTTCAAAGATGCATCCTTGACGATGCAAAAATAGGAAAGACTTATTTGAAGTTGTTATTCAAGTCTCTAGTTAAACGCTGTTGGAGATTGTCGTCTCTGGGTGTACACATGTGAGAAATAAAGGACTTGACATCATTCTTCCATGCAGCCTCACCTCTATGAATCCAAAGAGCACCCTTGCAACCTTCTCTTAACACTTAGCAATGTAAATGACATTTGTTAGACTAGCAAAAATCACATACTCAAGTCCAAAAGTGTTTGACTTTATCATAAATTATTTAGTCCTGACTCCTAACATATCTCTCCTGTTACTGTGTACTATCAGAATTGCATAAGATGAGATCTGGGTGTAGGTATTTCCTGCTCTGGAAAAGCACCATGCAGTACAGCCCTCTGCTGTTCATCTGTTTGGAGAGCCATGGTTGTGGCTCTCCAAAGGCAAACTCTGTGAGATGGGTTTTGGTGTCTCAAGAAATGTTGCATGCATGGCATGAAGAAAGGGATGCTCTAACAGTCACACTGAGATTAATGAAGTTAGATGCATTAATCCTTCAATACCCTAGGAAAACCAAGAGACCATAGGAAAAATGCAAAAGGCATGAAAAAAGCTCATTTTATTCTTTAGAGTGCATTAACACATAAAAGACAGTGTTAACATTATTACAAGAGCTTGGAAATGGAAAAGTCAAACATGGTACAAGATTTTACCCTTATGACTGGACCTCTATGTTTTACGGAGCACAATAATTCATGTTGAAAAATGTCACATACAACCATTATTTCAGGAAAAGTGGAAGTAGATTTGTGCATCCTTATGCACATTTATAAACATACTTTGGAAAAGAATCCTCTATTGGAGTGTTTCAAAGAGAAAAAAATCATTCTCCAAACAATATTGCACACTTTCTTAGAATCACAGAATATTCTGAGTTGTCAAGAATGAGTCTTAAGTCAGTGGCCCATACCGTAATGTCGCATTAGCTTGTTGCTTAAAATAGATTTAGTATTTTAAAACACAGTACTGATTTGAAAAGAAAAATAAAACTAACATAATTTTAGAATTTTCTCACTTTGACTGATTCTATCTCATTGAAAATCTTCATAAGGAAATAAAAATTTAAAGAATAAAAACTACTTTATTCGCAATTGATTGTGAAAAGTAGTACTCTTGCAGAGCACTCACAGGGGCAGTGGTCATTTGTGTAAACAATATCATAGTACAATGTAAACCAAAAATAAATAAAAAGGAGAACATTTCAGACTCTAATTAACACTCCATTTCATACTTATTGGAGATCATCACTCTTGAAAAGACCAATAATTAAAATCCTGATTTGCAAATTCATGTTTCTACCCTTGCATATCTTGGAGATTGCTGTGAACAGATATATATGTAGGGCACAAACCTGGTAATTTGCCCTACGTAGAATGTCTATTTTCACTGAAGTTTTGCAAATGTAGATTTAATGTAAACATTGTCCTTCTTAATATTCCTTTGGCATTTCCATTATTCGAGTCTTTAAAACTTAGAATGTGCTTTTTGGAAGCAGTTGCAAGAATTTCTACTCTTGATTCATGTTTCTTGTAGTTAGCTTGCAGTATCATTTTATATGATAGATGTTTTATCTCTGCCTCAACTGTATGATAAAAACTACCATTTTTTTATTTATTAAGATAAAGAATTGTCTTCTCTTCAGCTACCACAGTTTTCTATTGTGTCTCATTTGCAGTATCTTCAGAATCTAACAACACAAACCTTCAGACCTTTCAAAGTGTATTCATTTTCCTAAAAAAGATACTTTCCCACAGTGTCTTAACTGATTTCATCAAAGTGTCTCTGATGAGTTACTTCTCCCGAATGAATGTCATGGTGGAGAGGACCTCAATGGATAGCTCAGTCGCTTCATTGAATCCATTTTGATTACCATATGAAATGTCAACTAATTTCAAGACTTTGGTTTGCAATCACTGATCATCCATGTCAGAAAGCCTTAATTTAGCTTTTATTTCAGCTATTTTACTTAAAACTAGACCAGCCAGATTCCTCTCATTATCAGGATGAGACATCTGCACAAGTCTTCAACTTCAGTTGTTTTCCTTCAAGAGTTCCAGAATTGAGGCACAGAGGTCCAATTAAACTCTGTCACCACTGTAGCCCAAGAGTAACCAGAGTCTGCAGTTCAGGCTACATGTGTCTGAATTCAGTGAACTTTGCTCACGTATCTGCAAGACATTATGCCTCTCAAAAACAATCTACACAGTACTGAAGTCCTCAGGAAATGTTGCACTTCAGAGTCCATCTCTTAGATCCATGACTAAGTGGCTAAGTGGTAGAGGAAAGTGTCCTTTCCACTTTGAGGAGACTAGTGCTTGATCTTTACACCAACATTACCACTTGAATGGTGGTAGTTCTGTAAATGAGGCACTAAACATGCTTTATTGCTTTGTGTCAGTATGGTCTCATTGTATCTGAGAACCACGATGGTACATTGAGGATCAAGCACACTGTAAGTGCCATTAATGCCTTACCTTTCAATAAATAGAAATCTATTCACAAATGCTCTGTAATTTCATATGGCTCAGAGGCATCCACCGCACTAGTTCATTTACTCATTCCTTTTCTTTATTCTGAGGTAATCCATCTTTTCTAGAACACAATTAAAAACTGTTTTGACCAGTATTTTAAAATTAAACAAGTGGGGGAACAACGCAAGATTCTAATGGTTAGAAAGCATGTGCTGCAAATTCATAGAATCATAGAATGAATTGGATTGGAAGGGATATTGGTGATCATCTATTTCCAACACCTTTCCATGAGCACTTGATGAGGTTGCTCAAAGCCCAGTCCAACCTGGCCTTAAACTCATCCAGGGATGAGGCATCCACAAAGTCTTTGTTCCAGTGCCTCACCACTCTCACAGCAAAGAACTTCCTCCTAATATCTAATCTAAACCTACCATCTTTCTGTTTGAATCAATTCTCCCTTTTCCTGTCACTACATTTTCTTTCAGTATTTCATTCCCATATAAGTATTCTGAATGATAATAACAGGTTTAAACTTTAAAGAGAGCTGAATATTATGGATATTTCCTCCAAGTTCCTCTTTCAATCTTTCATTCATTCCACAGAAAGAAAAAAGATTGACTACATTTCTGAGGATCATACGCTCACCTAGAATAAATCACCACCGTTCTATTGCTTTCAATTTAGCTATACAGTTTATACTACATGAAGAGCTGTGTACACATTAAAAAGCTCCAAACAAAACATCTCCAGAGCAATCCTGAAAATACTCAAGAAAATCATCAAGGAGAAAGAGATATTAATCTGTCAGTAAACAGCTGTGTTTTATGAGGAAAGCTATTGTGTGTGTCATTTCATTGAAAATATCCCTGTTCCAAATTTGTCTTATATTCCACATCACAGCAAACACAAAATTTTGTAGGGTTTTTTTAATGTACACATTCTATCTTTAAATAAACAAATGGATTGGAGAAAGACTTGTTGGCATCATTCTATTAAAAGGAAGGGTGGATGAGAGGAGAATAAATAGGAAAAAAAAATATCTCCCTTTCACCAGAACCAATTTAATTTGCAAGAAATTGTTTATGGTCCCAATTGCTATGAGTCAACTGAGGGGTGGAAACTGAATCCTACAATGAAGTTAGATGTTAGCTACAATGAAGTTTCCATTTCCAATCCTTTCCTGCTGTGTGAGTAGGCACTATGCTGTTGTTTGCTAAAGTGAGAGTAATACATGACTACACAATACATTTGATGCCAGTTCGTACACTTAATAATCGAACAATCCTGAATAATTACTGCTAAAAATCCAAGGACTCCATGATACCTGTGGTTGTGACATGAGAAAATCAAATATGTAGTTAGGTAAACTGGGTCCAAGTGATTAACTCCTGAACCGTGTGGAGACCGTCAGCTGTGATGACCAACCAAAGAGTGGCTTTTTTACTTTGGTGTTGTGAAATTCTGTATTCACTGTGTCATTCTGATTTCCATATGAAATACAATTAATTTAAGTAAAAGTAATTACCTTCCTCCTTGTCACTGGTTTATAACATTTCTAGCTTCTAACAATTAGTACCTTGCTTGCCATGGTAATAATAGAGATTTTATAGGACAATTTTGCAATCTAGCTATACCTTTAAAGTCAAATGTCTTTAATTATGATAACTCTGGGCTTAAGCAACTTTAATGAGAATTTATGAAGGTCCACTTTGGCCACCAAATTCTTTCCGGCTTACAATAATATGGACTGTGAAGTCCACAGTAGCTAGAACATCTGGTATTGAGAACAAAAGTAAAAGTGCATCTAGATTTACAAATGGCTATAGTGATGTGGAAAGCAACAAGTCATACATACCTCAGATTTAAACTGTCTCTCAGCAAAAGAGCACATAAACAATCTTTCCGTATTTGCTAGGCTCTAAAACTGTCTTTGCTGTTGTGAATTACTGCATTCTCAAAAGGCGTCTTGAAAATAAGTTTATGGCTGTTTAGTTTCCTGTTTCATATTTAGTTCTTTTTCTACCATTTTATCAATTTTTGTATATATACCATTTCAGGATTAAAGTGCCGTGCAACTCAGTTCTCCAAAGGCACTTGCTCTATTACAAACAGAAATGGATTTTAAAAAAATGTTTCATGAGATATCTGGGAAATTTTTATTATTTCCTCTTGTAGCAGGCATTTTCGATTCCATTAAATCAAAGGTGTAAACTTAATTAACAGCTGTTCTACCCTGAATTTTAGCAGTCATTTCTCCTGTTCTTGAAAACATGATACAAATATAAAATGAGCGATCATACAAATACATACATTTTTTTAACACTAAGATCACTAGTGGTAAAGATTTTATATTGACTGTGACTCCAAATACTTCGGTGTTATTGAAAGGACGTTTTGTCTGTGAAACCAAAGGTGTGGGAAAAACATGTGTCTCACTTACTAGACAGTTGTCTTGTTGTCTTTGGGGATTGGACTAGATGACCTCCAGGGAAACTTCCAACCCTCACTATTCTGTGATTCTGCCACTTGTACTGGAGAGTTAGTTCATTGCTGGGAGAGACCTAAGGAAAGCAATTTAAACTAGTCAGTATGAAGCCACATGTCTTCTAAGAACATAACATTCACTGTGTAATGGTTCCATAAGTGACTCACTGAGTGAATATATTGGGAGTCACACTCTGAAGATGGTATTTTTTCATTCCGTATGTATACGGATACACATAGAAAAACTGTCCAATTATTTAGTTCTGTTTAAGAAGTTAGACTTCTTTTACAAAATTAATTGAAAACTTTTAAATCACCCAGTAACTTACCAACTCAATGGGCTCTATGTAAGTAGTGGTAGTATCTAAATAGTTTGAGAATGAGAAAATGGCAAGTGATTTTACTTAATTGTTCCTTACTATAACTTTCACCCTATGACATTAAACATAAGCTCTTTTTGAAAATAGTCATTAACCTTTTGCATGATGTATAACTAGCTTTATCACTCCGGAAAAAAAAAATTCCACTTTGAGTTCTGAAAAGAAGATCCACTGGGAGACACACAAATGGTAAACCACACCGAAGGACACAAAAAGGCCCATAAAACATCAGTAGGGTTACAAAGGTCTATGGATTTTAATTGCTGTGTGCCATTGGGCCTTTACAAAGCAATCAAGCAGGCAATCTCCGAAGACAACCCTGCCATAATACATTTAACAATAGAGTTCTCGCCCCATCAGCAGACTAGGGTTTATGAAGGTCCCAATTGCAATTAATGACCTTGTACATTGAGAGAAAAAGACAGAATTACTTAAATTAACTACCCTTTTTGGATACATATCTCAAGTATCAGAAAGTGCAATTTCAAGACAAGGAGTGCAAAAGTTTTGATTGATGATAGACAAAAAAATTCTTATAAGGCTGATATACTTGTCTATGAAGATGTTTAAAGGTACAGAAATCTGGCTTTCTGCTGCTACCTAAGAATGTTCTGATAAATACAGTGTAATGCTAGCACATGGCAGATTTTGCTTTGGGTGGAATGTTACAACATTCTAACTATTCTAACAACTTAATTCTCCAGAAGCTCAGAAATTCTATATTTCTTATATTGAGGTTGAATTAAAATTGTAAATGTACAATAGCATACGTAAACAGGATAGATTTTCCATAGCTTCTAATAATGTTTCTAGCTGATATAGTCCTCCATGTCTATAATTTGGTTTTTGTTCTAGGACATCCAAATTTCTT
Organism: Certhia americana; assembly: GCA_018697195.1. Classification (NCBI taxonomy): domain Eukaryota; kingdom Metazoa; phylum Chordata; class Aves; order Passeriformes; family Certhiidae; genus Certhia; species Certhia americana. The sequence continues at coordinate 58,732,895 of CM031878.1, forward strand.
CTAGGCTTTAGTAGAATGATACCTTTCTCAGCAATTTCTTTAGCTGTTTTATCAGCTAATTGATTCCCTGAATTAACTGAGGAGTCTCTGAACTGATAGGTTTTACAGTGCATCACAGCCACTGCTTTTGGCTTTTGCACACTCTTTAGTAGGTGACTGATTTCTTCTTTGCACTCAATAGGAGTCACCTATGCTTATAACAATCCCCTTTCTTTCCATATGCCTCCATGGGCATGTAATATTCCTAAAGCACGTTTTGAATCAGTCCATATATATCCTCAGCAATTTCTAGTAGTCAGTGCAAAGTCATTAATTCTGCTTTTTGTGCTGCTGCGTTAAAAAGGTAAAGCCTGGGCTTAAGATTACCAGCTGAGCATCTTCCATTTGGTACCTGCCACCCTCATCAATGTATAGTGTGAGTTTTGGGTCCTGGATGGGATTGCTCTTGAGATCTGATCTGCCAGAACACACTTGTTCAGTGTTACCAGACAGTCAGGGTACAAAGGTGTCAGCTTCTTCTGAAGCCTGGAGAAATATGGCAGGGTTTATAGAAGTTGTTACCTTAAATTCAACATTATCCTGCCCCAAAAGGACAACTTGGTACTTCAACATTCTCTTTCTTGATTCCAAAACAATATTACCTTGTGGGGTACTTATACAATAATCTTATGTCAGCTTTCATGTTTCCTGGATTAAAACCCTGCAGCTGCCACCACTCTCAAGCATCAGAGCCATACTGTACTTGTGTTGTCCAGTTGTCTGGAAATGTACCCCATAGGCTTCTTCCATGACCCCAAATACTGAGCCAATACTGTTAGTGCCAGGTGCATCCTATCTCACAAAATACCTCAAATGGTTTGCTTAAGTCTGGGAGTCTTAAAGCAGAGGCTGTCATTAATACTCTTTTTAGGCTTCTAAAAGCCCTCTGACTCTCAGGAGTCCATACAATGTATTTTTTAGTAGAGGATCAAGGGTTTTTCCAGTACCCCGTAACTGGTAATCTATAACCAACACCACCCAGACATACCAAAGAACACTCATAGATCTTTTAAAGTCCTGGGGTCCAAGGCCTGGAAAATCTCTTCTTTTAAGTTTTTTCCCCAAACTTCTTTATCCCTGCAAGCTCTCAAAGCCAAGATATGTTACCGCCTCTTTGGCTAGTTGTGCCTTTCTCTTTGACATCCTGTATCCAGCTGGTCCCAAAATGTTTAACACACTTTTACTGTAGCATCAAGACACTCCATTTCAGTCTTGGCTGCTAGCAGAATACAATCAATATTGTAGTAAGTTTCTAAGAATAAATTCTAAAAGATTTTTTTTTCCCAGCTTTCCAATTTGTTTGCCAACTGATTGCCAAATATAATGTGGCTATTTTTGAAGCCATGGGATAACACTGTCCATGTTAGCTGCGCCTTCCACCCAGTGTTTGTATTCTCCCACTACAAACCAAACAATTTCTATCTCTCTGGGTGAAGAGGTATACAGGAAAAGGCATCCTAAAGATGCATCCTTAAGGAACAGTGTTAGCCACTTGCCCTTCTCTATTAGTGAAGTTAAAAGGTTGTTTTGCTGCCCTTAAATCTTGCAATTACCTATATTCTTCAGTATTTAATTTCTTTACTGGTAAAATTAGGTATTATAATGTCACATTCTACCAATAAATCACATTACAGGAATTTATTAATTAACTTAGTCAACACTTATGTCATGTCTAGTTTTAGTGAATATTTTTATTCACTTACTAGTTTGGAGCTGGGCTTCAGTGGCATTTTTGCCAGTATCACCACTTTAGATTTTCCAGGTGCATCCATTGGCCATAACAAAGGAGCTCTGAATTCTTCACCTCCTGTGGTATTTTTTCTTATTCTACCTGCTCCTGCAATATAAAAGTTCTTGCTCACACAGTTTTAGATTTTTTGATTTCTTAATTAAATTTCTCCATTTTCAAAGGTAGTTTCTGCATCCAAGTTACTCAACAAGTCTCTTCCTGTAAGGAACTCTGGACATTCCATGGTACACAAAAATTGGTGTGTTCCCCACTGTTATCCTAAATTAAATGGTAATGATTGTAAAAAAGGCCTGCTATCTTTTCTCCTTGTCCAATCCACAGTGCCTACAGATTCTAATTATACTGATTAGGTTACTCTTGGTTTGATTAAAAAAAAATCTCTCTTTTCCTTCCCCAGCAATAATGTACCCAGGGACTCAGATGAGGATGGATTCAGGGGATTATTCATAATTTGAGATCATGAGCTTGATGATTTGAAGAGCCAGGTTTAGGTTTCCTGTCTGATTTCACCCAGCCTGGGAACATTCCTTTTACCACTGCCTGCTTTCTTTGCATACTGACCTTATCATTTAAGATGCCAGACTTGGGCCAGTTCTTGTGATTGCTCAAATTATACTTCAGATACTGAATTCCTACCGTACTCAACAAAGTGTTCCCAAGTAATGCCTCAGATCCATTGAAATTCTGGAGTAGTGTCACTGTCTGGGTCACCAGAAACTGTGTACCAAAATATGACAAAGAACTCCTTGGCACCAAGACAGCATTAAGTACCTGGCATGTTTATTACAGCTCTGGACATAAGGGGGATACCTCCACCTGTCATGCATCTCAAGTATAGAAAAGCTCCCATATATATATTCTATGTTTTACATACATATTAATTGACTTTCTCAGAATAAGCATACACATGATAATCATTTCCACAAAATCATTAAACTATGTTCACTTCCCATTGTGTATGTGTTTATCTGTCCCAGGAGTCCCTCTGATGGTCTCTAGTGGTCATAGACCCCAATGTCATAGCTGACTGCTTGATAACTGGTGTTAATTTCCAAATATGGAGCTGAGTTGGCATACCAAGGCTTGTTCATCATTTTGTGTCTCTTTTTGGTTAATGTTTAACACAGTTTTGATTGCACAGCTCCATAGGCTAGTGCTTTTGTGAAATAAGCATTGTTTTAAAATCAGCTGAGCAAAAAGTTCATCTGGCAGCACTTAAGAAATTAATCTTTTTGGAACTCTTTATGCAGAGGAAAAAAAGTCAAAAGTATAATTTATTTCTGTGCTGATAAAATTCTGTATTTCCTCTATCAATGCTCTTTACAAGAGTAAAGCTGTGATAACCTCTGGTCTCCTATGCATAAGAAACAAAATTATTGAGTCTTCTTTATGGGGTGGAGCTTCAAATGCTCTTTCTGTTCTGGAGACATCATGCATTTTGAAATTACAGACTGACATCTCTAACTGTTTCACAGAATTCTATGGTCTGCTTATGAGAAGAGTAGAGCAGATAATAAGATGAACACCATGAAATGAACACAAGTAATTTTTTTAAGTGTTACATTCTGATGAAAAAGGGATTGTATGAGTTTCTTAGCTGTTTCAGGGAACAGTACATAATGCTGTGTCCACACAGGCATATGATCAGGTTATTGTTGATCATTGCTAACCAATTGGAGAATGTTACAAGACACATATCACAGGTTTTGTAAGCAAGAAGGATTGTTAAGTTTTGAAAAGCTATTTAGTTCCAACCTTCCATGCTTCTGGTTTAATTAGATTGTAGTCTGAACACTTTCTTATTCATGACACTGTTTTGCAGTAGCAAATGGCTGGAGTGTATATTTTAATCATACTGCCTTTGTTTTCACTTTTCTTCTCTTTTTCAGTTCCATATGAATTTATAAATAATAACTTATTAAGTCTCTAAATTAGGCACATGGTTTTCCATCTTGCTGAAACAGACACTAAGACTGAAATTTCTTTCAAGATAGGTTAAATTGCCTCTCTGATTAAACTAAAAGTAGCACAGCAACTACATTTAGAACAGAAATAGATAAGGGATGAACCAAAACACTCCTGCTAATGCTTCTGTTACTATAACACCAAAGTGTGTGGCCATACCTAAAATGAGAATACTCTGAAAGAGGCAGAGCACAGGACTACTGACAATGAAGAGAGAACTGAACCATTGACCTGTTATTGTTTTGGCTGTTGTATAGGAGACATGCAGTGTATTTGATGATTAAAGCTTCATAGAAACACAGAAGAGTTATAGAGTTAGACAGATGAGGGATCATGCAAGTCAGCACAACATAGACATTGTTTTAGCAACAAATAGATTGTGGACGAAAGGAGTTCTGTAGGGAGAAACTGAGTCAGAAATAAGTAAAATATTTGACACAATAAATACTTAGCAAAATTCAAAATTTTTTTTTTTCTCAATGGTCAATATAGTTCAGAAAAATCCAGACTTTAAAGAAACTTCAAACTCCTAATCCACAACCCTAAAGAATCAAAGAAAATCTATTCAGTAAATAGTGCTGAAGCATTTGGGTGATGTCTATGTACATACCTTGTTTTTTCTTCTATCAGGGCAAGTTAATAGCAACAGCAGGCAGTTTCTGTAAAAGAGATTTAGGAATTTGTCCCTTCTGTTACTTTGATTTGATGCTTTTTATTACTTGACAGAAGAATATTGCTATAATTATTATTTTTGAGGTTTGTTTTTGTCATTTTTCTCTTGTAATTGCACTTCAGAATCCAAAGTGCAAATGTCTAGGTACTCATCTATTTTGAAAATTAAAAAAAAAGTAAATAAGCTGCTTCTAGCTCTTTGTTTTCTCAAATACATTTATCGATTTGTCCACATGGCAAAGTGATAGAGTCCAGCAAGGACTGATGGGCTATGGCTTGTAAACTTTTAGTTTTCTACCTTGTTGACCTTAATTGTCTGAGATTTTATGTTCTGCAATGTAATTATATATCTGTACTATTATTCCAGTTAATGTCACAACTATTTTTCCTTTTGAAGATCAAATGCAGGATACAAAGTGTATGCTAAGTTATAACCTGTTTTGGTTACAGAACTACAAAGTTCTAATTATAATGATCAATGTAGGCAGAAAAACTCTTACCATTCCCCACCCATGGCCCACTGAAATAATGTTATACTATTATATATAAGAATGTTATATTGTTATATCAGGCAGCATCCTCTAAGTGCAACTATTGTTTTTTAACATGGTGTAAAAATCGAGTTTGATTGTCACTACTCTTGGAATTTAAAGAAGAAAAGTGATCTTATAGGGAAAGTTATACCTTGTAAATACCCTTAGAAAGTAATAAAATATTTTAGTTTAAAATGTAGAAAGAAGCTAAAGATTCTAATTATTTTTTTGTGACTTAGTGAGAGAGAATGGAGGTCCCAACATATCCTGCTAGGTTAGCTTCAAATGTCTTGTTCACATGAGTTAGCTATCTTTTAGAATTGCCCTTTTCAATTTGCCTCTGTACCTGCTACTGTTTCATAATTGCCTTTTAAGTATCTTAGGAATGGTTCTTTTTCTTTACCTCTTCCTGCATTTCTTGCTGTATGTAAAAAATTCCTCTAGAGCATCTCTTTATCCTCCCCGTCTTCGATAAATGGTGCTTTGACAGAGTTTTATCTTCATTTGTTTTTCTAAAAAATTGCTTTTAAATTAGAGGTGCAAAATTCACATTCTTGTGGTGGTTTAGATACCCCATGGGTTTATATACACATTCCATTTTTTATGCTGTCAATCTACTGCCTGTAGACACTAAACAGAATCTTTCCTATTGCCCAATATTTCTTTTCAAGCAGAGGTGCTTGAAAAGCATCTTCCTCTATTCACATAATTGATTCCATAGCCTCTTGTCTGAGTATTTATGCTCTAATTTCTTCTTGAAACAGTTTTTTTTTTTTAGTTTCACAGATTCTTTATTCTTTAAGCAAGGATGCTTTGCCTCAGAATCTGTAAAATGTACTGATCTGAAACCTCAGTTTCCAAGCAAAGGACTATTGATGTATTTATTGAATTTTAAAATTGCAATAGCAAAGTTTTGACTGAGGTGTAATTAGATAAGTTGTATTAAAATATTTCAAGTAATGTTGTGATCCTCTGTGAAATATCTCCCCAGTACAATCTTGTGAATTGTAGTAATTTAACAATACAGAATCTATAAGAATTCTTTGGTCTTAGCAATGGCAAACTGTATTTCTCTGATGAAATGAGTGATATCAACTTCTTTAGAATAAACATCAATTTTTCTTTTCTTTTCTTGTTAATTATCTCCAAGAGGAAAAAAAGAGAAAGTAGTCTGAACAGAATACCTGGGCAGGTATGAAGAATATATATAAAATTGTTTACAGGCAAAAGGGGTGCTGATATTTCACTAAACATGTTGTTTGGATCCTTCTATTTTGTACCTACATATTCAAATTAAGCATCAATATTAAACACATTTGTATGTTTAATTGTATGTTCAAAGGCAAGGTAATATTCCATGGCATTTTTCTAGTGAAAAACTAATAAGGTTACTAGAGGCCATACATAACACCAAATTCTTTTAAAATAGTTTTTGAGATGCTATTGATCTGTATCAAGATATTCAGTCAGCAAAAACATCTAAGTTACTACATACATATCAATGTGCATGCTTCATATAAGATATCAGAATTAAAGAACTGTGAAACATTAATAGAAAAAATAGGACTCCATTTGATCTTCAAACTTCCAGAAGTTTTCCAGAAGGAGCAACTTACAATCAGCTTTTACCCTCTACTAACAGAGTTCTTAAGTCACCTCCCTGTTCTAGTGCTCTCACAACTCCTTTCAAAACACCTTTAACTGTGCAGAGGGGAGAATACTAGCTTGGGAAAATTAATGAGGCATGTGCACTTGATAAAAACCTGGGAAAAATTAATAAGCAGGTATTTGTTCAAATCTTTAGCAAGGTTTCAGTGTCAGAGGAGGGAGCCAGGTTCTTTACTGAATAAACAGTAAGACATGTTAAAAGAGTTCACAGATGGGTGCAGATAAAAAACTGAAACAGACATTCAGTAGGAAGGTCAACAGTGGAAGCTATTCTTCCTAGCTTCAGTTAGGAATTTCAGCCACTGGAAACCACTGCCTTCTGATTTATCTGAAACATCTTTTAAATGTCACATTATAAAATAATCTTATTCCTTTTTTTTGTAACTGCAGGGAAAATCTTACTTTGCTGTTTGGTTTATTTTAGTATTCTTTTTTCTTTTTAAATTTCTATGAAAGCTGTCTGGGAAAACTGCCTGGAAATCCTGGTGTATATCCATTTCCTCTATATGGGAAATTGACAAAATACTAAGGTTTTCAGAGTTGTAGTCTTCTATGTACTTTTCTAATCAGAGGAGATGGTACTACTTATGATGACCAAAATGGCTTATGATGGAGATTAGTGAGATTGGAAACACCCAAATCTTTTGTGATGCTTGCCTGGAACAATTAAACTGTTCCAGTACCATCAAATATCATGCTATTATTAAAACTTTGGGACAAAGATACATGATGCTTCTAGACATGACGTGTCTAGAATGGATTGTAGAAACCAGTTTCTCATTCTCTTTATTCAATCCTCTTGACATTTTTTTTTTTTCTGATGTCCTATCAAGAGTAGGACTTCATGCTGAAATTACTAACAAAATAATGGGTATCTTCTATTTTTCCTTAAATTTTGGATGTAGTTCCTAGGTGTAATCTAATCTAAGGATGTACAAAGCTTTAATGGACACTTGACAGCTAAAGCAAAGGAAAGAGAGGCAGAAGATTTCCCTCCATTCACCTTCTCAGCTGTAGGGGACAGCAGTAAGTAGGGATGACCAGAGCTGGCAGGGAGGATGGGCAGCAGAGGTGAAGGTACAGTGGGGTCAGGAATTGCAGAGCAGAGTTGGGATAGGAGACCCAATGAAATGCAAACTGCTACAAAGCTGAGAGAAAAGGAAAAAACTTTTCTACACACGCATAATTTCTTAGGTCAGCCAACCTCCAGGATTATTAAAATGTCAGGTGAAAGTTCTTCAACTTTTTTACGCAATCAGGCTCTCGTACTTTTGTTTGGGTTTCTGTAGAGATGTAATTGATCAAACCAAATATCTTGGAATTGGAAAGAGTATATTTATGTTCACTTCCCTGTAACTCCACCCAAATTTGAAATAGTTTCTTTTCTTGGCTTCCAACAAAATCTTCCCTGCTTTTACTAGGAAAGATCCTTCATTTGCAAAACAGAATAATTCAAATAAGAGGTGAATAGAAACTGTTATAACAACAAAAGGCCACATGTAAACAAGCTAAAGAATATTAGTATCATAAAGAACATTTATATTATTTATAAATATTTTTGAATAACTTGTCCTTGCAATAAATCTTGAGATATATATCTGTACACATAAAGATTATGGAGGTAAATTTGAGGAAATCTGCTAAAAATTTATTGCTATAGTGACATCTATATCTGATCCTCTAAAATTCTTTTTTCTTTTTCCTTTTTTATGACAGGCATGTATGGTGGGAAGGATAACACAAAAGAAGGAAAAAAAGGAATTATTCTAATGAAACTACATGAGTTTGTTTGGGGTTTTTTTGTAGGAGACATGCAAAGAGCCACTGTGACCTTTCATTGATTCACTTCCAAATACTTTATTTGAAGACATCTCTCTTAAGACTACAGACCACATAAAACATGTCTTGCATAGCCTGTCTACAGTCCTTTTCCATATGCAATCAACACATCAATTCTTTTGAAGGCCGGTTTTATAACCACCAAATAAGGACTAAGCTTCACAAAGGAAATTAAAAAGATTCCTTGATGCTTACTGCGTAGTTGCCAGAAAAACTACTCCTTATAGATCCTACGAACTTGCAATATTAAATGCTTGCAAACATTGTAAAACACTGATTTCAGAGAAGAAAATATGAATATGTCAACAGTTTAACAACATTGTAGTGTGAAGATTGTTTTTTCTATACTTTCTGCTTCTATGAAGCATCAGTCTTCTTCACCTGTTATTTTGGCAGCTGCTGAAAGATTTCTTTTGTTTCCTAAGATTAAGTGAAAAGCCATAAAATGTTTGCCATGGCTTTTTTATTTGCTATAATTTTAAAATGTATCTTCCATGAAAGAGTCTCTGCCACATAATGTGGCAATTACATTCTTTTTCCTTCTCCTGCTTACATTTTCATGATTTCTGTATGAAGAAAGAACTTTTCAAGGAAACATTCTACAAGATATGCTTTTTTTTTATCCTCAAGAATAAAACAAAACAAAAGGTTTTACTGGATACAAAATTATTGCGGTCTATTTGTTTTTCCACCATAAATATAGCAATATAGACGCAGAGAAGAAACATTTCCCTTCCCTGTTGTAAAGAATTGTTGATGGGCAAAGAGTTCCTAATAAAGTATTAGAAACTTATTTCAAGAAGGAAACAGAGAAGAATACATGTATAATGCTGTGGAAGTATTACACATTTTCTTTTGACTGCTTACTTTCAAAATGTAACTGAAGGAATCTTCATCCATCACAGGTCCACAGTTTCCAGATCAACTCTTAGAATGCAGAAAATTCAATTATATAAGCATTTGTAATAGGAATAAACCAAACCTTTAAACTAAACATGATGCATCATGTTGACATAACAAATGTGGACACTAATTAAAGAGCAGCAGAATCCAACAGAGAAGTTTGCCCTCCATCTGCTTGACCTGAGGTAATAACAATGTTCATTTAACTAGAGCTGACAGATTTTCTTGTGTTAGTCTTGAATCACTAAAGTTGCCACCCTCAGTATGAATAACAATAACCATATGTGTGACATCATACAAAACAGGCTAGCTACAGTTAACTACCCCTTGATTTTACTGACCTCTCCTTACTTGTTTTTCCTCCCTGATACTAAGCTTCATGCACGCAGATCAGGTGCAGGATTGGATTCTAAATCTTTCATACATGCACAAGCATTTAAAATACTCTTATATCTTCAGATTTGTAGTGGTGCTGTATCAAAACCTTAGCACACTTTTACACTGTCATTTAAAAGCAAAATGCTCAAACTGTGTTATAAATTCATCGGCCAATGAATAGATTAACATTTCTTTCTTCATCATCCTTTTATTTCTAGAAGCGGATAAAAAATAATTCACTAATAAAAACAGTTCTATTGGGTGAAAAAGTTTTAGTAGACTTCAGCATTAATAAATCAGAAGTCATGGAAACCTTTAGTATAAACGACTTCCATGAGAGTTCCCTTTGGGAATATATGTCCCTATTTTCTCTCAGTGTGTAAGGTTTTTCATATTTTTGCTGGATGATTTTTTTTTTCAGTGACTCAACAATCACTGCAAGAACCTGATGAACAGCCTACCTGCTTGGGGAAAAAGTGTTTGAGGTGGTTTAAATGTATCCTCTACCCATCTCTAGGGTAACTTATGGTCACCCAATTCCTAAAAAATAGATGAAAAACAGTGAACAAATCTTGAAATGCTTGTGGTCAAAGGCAATTCATAACATTTAATGATAAAGCTGTAATTTCAGCAACGTGTAGTTGCTGAACCTTAGTGTTTCACTATTGATTTTTAAACCTGGACAAATCCACAGTAGACATAATACAAAAATGAGAGCCAATTATAATTGAACAAAATCAAATAGGAATTATTGGGAGACATTTCTGTGGCTAAACTCAGTCTGCAAAGCAAAGTGCAGTAGCATTATCAGCCATTTTGCAACATTTGATGGTATGACAAGAAAAAGAGGTCTCAAAAAATCAGAAATCAGTTAACAATCAATACTGCAATGAAACAAGTTAAACTCATCCATCCAGTTTATTCATCTAGCCATCAAACAATCAGAGATTATTTTGTTCTCATTATGGGCCCAATGCCATGTGATTTTCACCAGAAACACATACTTAAAGGTTTTTTATTTTGCTATACTACAATGCACAAAATTCTTTCATTAGAAGAGGAATATAGGTAGTTTAAAAGTAAAAAGAAAAAGAAGGGGAAAAAACATGTCATGGTTATTTGTTTGGAGGGGCTTTGTGCATTTTTTTTTCAACTTGTAATTGTTTGTTTGCAGCAAAATAAAAAAATAATAAAAGAATAGAATGCAAGTGGCATTCCTTTAAATTATCTATGTTGCTCAAATCCTTTTGTTTGCCCACACAGCGAGAGAGCAGCCTCACAAGTTCAAAATCACAAATCCAAAGACTATAAAGATGGAGAAAAATTCATGAGAAAGGCTTGAACTCAAAAAAACCCAAATGTAGATAGGATGTCAGTGCCCATTTGATAAGGAAAAATGGGTATCACATAAGGTTTCTTGAAATATACATTTTAAACTTCCACCTTCTCTTCTGTCCATTATAAAGTAGCAATTATGTTCAAACCAGAAAAATGCATAGACCTCAATCTCAACAGGTAGGAACAACAAATTATATAGTTAGGCAATTGGAGTTGTGATTCCTGGACCACTTTTTGGTCCACAAATTGGACCACAATTTGGATGACTCCAAATTGAGCTGCAGTGTTTTATGAAAGCATCACAAAGAGATTTTATTGCTATAGTTAAGAAGTAAACAAATCAATTTCACCTGGTTTGGGTGTTCTGTAATAAAAACATACACCTTTTTATAACAATACAGAAATTTTTCTCTTTGTTTCATTTTCTTAAGATTTTCATGTTGCCCTTGAACAGTTGTTTCTACTGAATGCTTCAATTTCCTCTACCTAATCTTTTTGTATCAGATTTTTCTTTTGGGACAGGAAAACAAGAACAAGATGTGTAAGCAGATGATTTTAGTCCTTTGTTAAAAACCATCATTCAGTATTCTTGACTCTTCCTGAGAACTTATTCACTTTCCACGTTACTGATTTTATTATTTTTTTAATAGTCTTAATTATTAAGTCTTTAGAGACCCTCTTGGAATAAAAAATGAGATAATATCCCATATCTGCATATTTTGGTACAACATTACATGGGAAATTAAAACATTCTTTTTGTTGCTGGAATTGACTGACGAACAGACTGCATTTTTCTTGGTCTGGAACTCTGATGTCAATATGAGTTAAAATATTCTCTCTGTCTCCCTGATCACTGCTGCTTCTGCCTATCTCCTTATAAAGATTATGCTTATGCTTAGTAAATGAAGAAAGGAATTAGTGATGCTCCTCTCATTTCCTGTCTTCCCACAGATGGTGATAAATTCAAATTCAGACTCCATTAAACCTGAGTAGAGAAACCCAGCAGGTGGCTACACTAATGGAAAATCCTGGCCTTGGAATAATGGGAATTGCAACCGACAGCTCTTCTATACCACAAAAAAGATGATGTATTCCTATTGACAGTGTTGCATTTGAGTCCAGAAGGCTGATCTGATAGTTCAGCCTGGGCACAAGGGAAGCAGAAAGCCCCATGGGTATTTTTCTTGGCTACACCACTGTAATTTTTGTCATCTGAACCTCCTATTACAATTCATTGTAAAAATTTCATGTAAGTTGGAGGGAGAGGAGAAAAAAAAATCCCAAGCTTCTGCATTTTGGCCTACAGGCATACATTTGTTCTTTTTTCTTGATTTAAAGGACAAATAAAGGTTGACACACAACAGCATTTCCAGCCACTTCTGTATTTTTAGTGCTGACATTCTTAGCCCAAGTGCTTTTAGTATTTCCAGACATGCCCGTCTAAGAGAGCTTTTGTTAAAAAGATTGCCCTGAAGGTGTAATGCCTAATGTTCACCCAAAATCTGCAAAGGAATACTGTATTTATGGTCCTTTTCTCCTCTAGATTTTTCCCCCTTCATTTACATCCAGGGACTATGTCAGCTGCAGTTCTGTGAAGACCACATGGGAAAGTGATTGGACAGACCTATAGACTGAACATAAAATTTAAGCTGCATTTCAGAAGATGAGGAGAATTTTTCCTCTGTGTGTCTTAATGCCCCGTCAGCATTTTTTACTTGCAATGCATTCTGGTCTTTTATCTTGGTCATTTTCCCCAAGCTTTTATACACTGAGTTAGTAATATGGAGGAATTGCCAACCCAAGGAAAATGTAAAGTGCCTGCACTTTTGCATTATTGATCACAAGAGTATTTGTGCTACACTTATTTTTTCATAGAACTCAGATTTGTATCAAATTAAGAAATGCATTATAACAATTGCAAAAGGTCATACAACTAATGTCTCTAGACTAAATTTTTCTAGGTCTAGATTATTCTAAAAATTATTCTGAGTACTATTTAAGGGTGAACTCAAAATACTCTACTGTATATCTCTCCTGAAAATTAATAATTTCTGCAATAGATTATTTGGAGTTTTCAGCTTGTTTATGAAATATATAATTTGCACAAAAATTTGCTGTCAACATATAGAATGTAGAAATGCCATAGCCCATTTTAAGAAGTGTATCTATACTAGTATTTCTAAAACAATATTTTTTTCCTACTGTTAGCAGTTTTTAAAATTTTCACTGGTTGTCAATATAAAATGCAAGCAGATAAGAGTCTTTTTTTCATACTTTCTTTTGTTTTATTTTGTCTTGCATTTTTTTGCCTTATCTAGCTTCCCCTTGATAATAAAATTTCTCTTTAAATATTTCTGCCTTGTTTGTCTAAGTATGTCACTTATTTTTTCTGAATTCAGACCCAACTAGCATATTGTCCTAGAAGCTAAAACAAAAAAAAAATTTTCATTACTTAGTAACCCTTTAAATGGGACTTGTTTTCTTATTTAAACTGCTGAGTTCCCACATCTTTATATCTGACTATAATTCTCAATGTTTGTGATTCTCATTATTGATATTACTTTCAATATTATTGATGTACATTTCACTGTCTTTTTCTGTCGCAAAAAACTAATTGTCATGTTCCTATTGTATCAATATTTCTTCCTTGACATTTACTTACATATAATTCCTGCTATTTGTATCAGGGTTTGACATGGAAAAGATTTCAGTAAAATAAATGACAAATTAAATAAATAAGCTTAATATATCAATACATTGCAAGGTTTCTTGAATGAGATAATAATTGACAATTCCTGCTCAGCATTTGGCATTTCTACCCATATAAGCCCAAATGTTTTAGTTGGACTGAAGTATTTCAGTCCTATGAAAATTAAACTTTCTGAAGTAAGGGAAGAATGGAAGGTTTTGAATCAGGAAATTGCTAATCCCATCTAGAATTTGTCCTCAGAACTATTGCTAGTAGAACTGGAGGGTTTTCACAGAGACTCCTTTTCATGTTAAATCTTGTGAGGGTCCCTGTCCTGTGGAAGACTTGCTGTCAATCTGTTCTCTTATCCACACTCGGTGAACTTGTAAATATGCTGTAATAGTTCTTTGCCATTTTAGCATAATTCTAGTACCAAAATACCTTTTTGACTTGGAAACAGAACTTCGTTTCAAGGGTCGGTAATTCTAACATCACCCAGCACTCAGTATGTCTTCTCATGGCTTTGTTGAAATAAAGAAAAATACAGAAAGGGGTATCCTCTTAAATAGAGGCACATCTCCTTTCCTCAAAAATTCTTTTTTAACATAAATAGAAACACATATGCCTAATGGAACTTGGGATGGGGACACTGATGCAATCTCTTTCTGTACCTGCCAGCAGTAGAATGTTTAAAAGTTTATTATACAATGTACTCTTTGAATTGCAAGAGGGAGGCAATGCTCTGGGCTTGCAGATAAATAGCTTCTAAATCTCTCAGGATGAAAGTGAATCTGGAACTAGAGAAGAGGACAGAACTATTTCATTATTGTAACCCTAAATGGAAAGGAACATTTTTTTGTAATCCTAAATGGAGGAGGACATCCTGCATAACTGTGAATATATCTTTCTTATATTTTTTCTTGTCTTGTTTATATAAGGTTAAAAATGTTGGAAAAAGGTATTGAAGATAAATCAAATTACAATGTTTGTGTTCTGATATGAATATCTTATTGAAGTAGCAGGCTTTCATATTCTCATATTAGTGATATATCCTATTATGATGACGGGCTATATCTTGGCTTACACAAAGTATTGTCTGAAAAATAGATTTAATGCATAAATGTCTGTTGGGAACACGCAATAGCAAAATGGGGACAGATGTTTGACTCTCTTTGGAGCTCATCAGCACAGTTCAACTGCTTTAGTTGTCAGATTGGTTCTGTCCTCAGTCCAGATACAGAGAATCTCACTATTTTGATACTAACTAGTACTAAGTGAAAAACATACACCCAAGAAAACTTAGCCTTCTGTTCAGAGAATATTTCTGAGTAGATCATACTTTTGCTCATTTCACTGGACAAATGTGTTCAATTTACTTCGGAAACATGCTAGTATGTGAATTAATTAAATGTGCAGAATTGAAAATGCCTGTTTTTTTAGGGAGGGTGGGGGTTAAAACAGAGGAAGTGGGTGGTGAAGTCATTGCCAAAATGCAGGCATTTTGTATGCATAGGGAATAGGTATGCTATACTTCTGGTGTGTAACCATTTCAAGTTTGTTATATATCGTGCTTTGGGGAGGAGAGAGCTTCTGACATGGCATGAGGTGAGAGGGAAAGAACTTTGCTGCTTTTCTCCAATGTAGCAGAGAAAACCTTCCTCCAGAGGTACAGACACACAGCTTCCACCTTCTGAATCTCTCAGAAATCCTTATGGTGCCCTTTCTCATGCGTCTCATTCTGCCTTTGGGAAAATTGTGGGTTTAGATGAGGTTACGCAAAAATGCTCAGTTGTCACTGACTTTTTAAAATTTTTATTTCCTAGAAATTGGGAAGATCTTGGGTCATCAGGTTCATTCTCCTACAAGTGAATGATTGCTCCCTACAGTTAGATTTCTTAAATTATTAATTGCTGGTAATTTATCTGATTAATTAGAACCTTTTGCCTAAAATAAATTATTCAGATATTGTCATTATCTGACCATCTTTGCAGGTGGCTATATGATATTCTGAAAATAGTGTGTAGACTTCTCTGAAGTATTACCTAAATGTCCCAGGAAGATAAATATTTACTGTGCTAGGTTTTGTAAAAACACATACAGGAAAACAGTGCTTGACACGATATCTTTACAGTCCAATTAAAGACAAGTGATTAAACCACACAGTAGGAGAGAAGAAAAGACAGTGATAACAGTGTAATTTGTGAAACTTCAGAGTACTGCTGCATGTGTGCTCTACTTATTCTGATTTACAGGTATCTTAAACATGAGTTTCCTTTTCTATCACATTTATGTAAACATTCCTGTCTCTATAGCCTAAAGCCTTTCTGACTTAAAGGTATCATGTTATATGCTTTCAGATGGAGAATTTAATAATCCAATTTTACACAATCTTGAAAAAAAATTCAGTTCTTTTCCCTGAGACTTCCTTGAAGCAGGCATTTCTACTTGGTAGAGTGTTTCTAGGAAGCAAGTAATCTACATTTGACAGGAGATAACAAAGTTGTGATTCAAAATCCTTTAAACTCAATTACTTCTCTTGTATCAAATCCTAGGCTTTTGTTCTGTAAAAATTCTAAGGGAACATATTTTTAAGACAAATTTAACATTGAAATAAAACATTTCCTCCTGAGAGGGTGCAGTGTGGAGCTTTGTCAGCCCTTGGGTACAGAAATGATTTTGACTTTAAGTTACAATTTAAAACAAATGGTGGGGGGTGTGCTTTGGATGAACTCTCAAGACTTTCTGAAGCTCCTCTGCACCACTTTTACCATAAATCATTAGCTTCCCACTCCTGATGTCAGAGTACTGTAACAGCTCCCCAGTGCCTACCTCCACCTAACCTTAAAATAGATCATGCCTTCTGGCAAGGGACAGGAGCAAGAGTTTTACTAAAACACTGTATTTAAGCACAATGGGTGAAGACCTGCTACAGTGTCACTGCTGAAGGGGAGGTGAGAATGTCACGAACATATTGAAGATCAGGGACAGCGAGTTTGATATAAATAGCCTTTGTGTCTTTTTTGAAGGGGAGGGATATGCAGTTTTCATAGAAAACTCCCTTCCTTACCCTTATCTTTATTATTGACTTTCACTTCAAAGTACAAGTGCAGAAGAGGCAGAACAGCTGGGATGTTCAGCTGGAAGAGAAAATAGAAAAATATGAAACATGTATTTGCATTTGACAGTAGTGTTAATGGAAACCATGGGGGATAAAAGGCATTTTCTCTCTTCTCTCGTTATGCAATAAACAGTGTCATCCAAAAAATGCCCAGACACTTGGTGTTCACTACCATAGCTTTCTTCAGAAGTGAACAGAGAAATTATACTGTTTTATTTTATCTCTTAAAGGCCTTTTTAATTGAGTGAGCCAGTAAAATGTCAGGAAGGGAAGTAAAGATAGAATACCTAAAGATGAAATGAGAATGTACAAAACTTTACCTATTCTAACTTTGGAAAGCACATTGGCAAAGAAAAAAAGAGCAGTATCATATTCATTTGTACATCACAGAAAATACCCTGAGACCCCTAAAGTTCAAAGAGAGCAGAAGCACACCTTGATGATGCCTGCTGTATGAAAGCACATTGGCAGTTTTGAAAGATGAGGCAAAACATGTGAATAGTAAATCTAGGTATGATTATTGTTTCTGAACTGAACACCATTATTTTGAGTGAGGATAGAGACAAATAAGTAGTTTTATATGTATATTTTTCATTAATATTTCCAGTACTCTGTTTTGTCTTAGTTATATTAGCTTAAAAAAACTGTCTGCTACTATTTTTCTACTTCATGTCTTCCTCCTTTTTCTTTGTATAATTATACAAACAAGTGTCTCCTTGCTCTCTCATCCTTAGTAATCCTAGATTTTACTTTTACCCTCCTCTTTGAAGGTTCTAAGATTTGTACATCAGCTCTTCATGACTGACTCTAGGAAACTAAGTTGATATGTTTATTTCTCAATTTGTTTCATTCTAGAGGTGTAATAGAATTTTAGCTTCTAAGTAATTTATTAAAGTGAATGGCATGCACTGACAGAGAGAAGGTCTAGAAAAAGAGCTTGAGGCAGCTACAGAAAAGGCCATCAAGGCTGGCATTGATGTTCTCAATGGAGAAAATGCAGCAGGCAAAGCAGTTTGATAATGGTGCCCTCCATGTCCCAGTGTTCATAAAGAAGTGAAGCATTTTTGGATTAACATAAGCTTTTTAAATGCCAGGACACCTCTGCCTAACTCTGCTAAGCCTGTCTAAAAATAGATTGTGAAAGAAGATAAAGAAATACGTAGATTGTCATATGTTTTTTGTCCTCTGTTTCTTTATGGGTTTAATAATAAATAATTACAGCTGAAGCCCTTGTAGTAAAAACTGCTTCACTCTGATAAATCTCCAAGATCACACAACAAGAACAGATAAAATAAACAGTATAATTTTATAAGCTATTATATTTACTCAGATACTCACAGTATATGAATTTTTGAACTTGGAGGAACAGATGTATCCACTTGCTTTCCCAGTATGATTTTATCAGGGCCTACATTGTTACAGTGTTAGAATAGCCATAAAAAATAATAGTTTCTTAAAGCAGATCATCTACCCTGCCACACTATGTGATTGCACCATTTACTGCTGTAGCAATGACAGCATTATGTTGCAATTAATTTTTCTTTAATATTCTCCTTTTTCAATAAACCTATTATATTTTACTTGTGAAAAGCAGATTAAGATTTTCTTAAGTGTCAATGAAATTGTGCACTGGAAGTCAAAATGATCTGGCACATAAGCAGCAGTAGTTGCTTTAAGAAAGTGTACCCTAAATGTCTTTGCTTATGTCAATTGCTAAATTTATCCCCATTGAGAACTAGGTTGATGGAAGTTGTCTGTTTATATGAAACAGCGCTTTATTTTATTTCTTTTTTAATTAGTGAAGCATAAACTTGTCCTAATTCCATGTATACATTTTGGTTTTCACAAGAATTCTACATAATTAAATTTTTACTTATGAAAATATACATGTCTTTAGCATAAACTACACAACTATTAGAACAATCAGCTAAGAAATAAGATTTTAAAAATTAATCAAATTCATGTTTCCGAGTAAAGTGTCTGATTATAATAACAGCAATATTCTTCTGGCCCATTAACAAAAGGAAAAGGAAATCCTTCAAAGGGGGCAGAACAAAGACTTTGTTGTAGTCCAATAACATTCAGTTCTATGTTTATATTTATAACTATTTTCATCATTTTTACTATGTCTTGGAAGTATTTTCTCTAACAAAAGCATTTCTGATTATTTTCTTCAAAGATACTTCCTTTCCATCCTGAAGGAGCTTCATGTGAAAAAGGCTTTGGATAAGAGATGAGGGGATTACAGGATGCTAAAGGGTGCTTTGTCTATACTCTGCAGAAGTTTCTTTCTCATCAGGTCTGCTTGCCAAGGCAGTGGGCTGCAAAGAGGCTCCCCCCCCCCCGCCCCCCCCCCCCAGGTGACAAGGACTGCTGAGGGGTGATGTGTACTCTCCTCGTGCCCTAAGCAGGAGTCAAAGTGCAGCCAGGGATCACAGCTGTGTAAAACACCACAAAACCACCTACTCCTTCAGTGCAGGCTGCCCAGGGACACCTTCTATTCAGTCAGTTGCGGTGTGGTCTCCTTTACTTTAGCAGCTCATTGTACTTAGGCATCAGAAGCTGCAGAAATTATCATTAAACACCCTTCCACCCACCTGGGGAAAAATAAAAACAAACCAAAAAACAGACTAACCGGGGCCTCTACAAAGGAAAGGAGGACAGAGAGGTGGTGCTATGATAAATAGCCAGTTTGACCACAAGAACTTGGCCCGTACATGAATCATGCATTCATAGATTATAGATCACATAAGCAAATATGAGACTTTGAAAAAAATTGCTCACTGGTCATTAGAGCCTCCTTTCACTGTTCGTGTTTTTTCCTGTGGTGCTAATGCTTTCAGTGCTAGGAACTTATATATAGTTCTTATGAAATGACAGTATTGGAACCCCATTGAATATGATTGGTTCAGAACATCTCTGGGTAGCTTGCAAATACCCTTTCAATTCACATTAGTATATTTCCAGTCTGAATTTTCTTTTAATTTTAAAAAAGGACTTTTAAAAAGAACAAAAAGAAAGTTCGATGTTTCCTAAAGCAACATTCAAAGCAATTAAATGAAACCTTTTTAACAGCATGATATTTTTCATTTTCACTATCACCTCCTTAGCCTTAAGTAAAAACCAAAAGAGACCTTTGAAAAATGATGATTTTTTATATTTAATAAGTGGTCTTTTCATGTTTCTGCTGTTGTATGCTTTTGAGCTATCTAACAACTATGGATATATAGCCAGCAGAAGGGCAAACTTGTCTCATATCCTGTGAAGAGGTGACTACCTGAAGTGTGGGTATGAAAGAAAGTATAAGAATTCTCTGAAAGGTTTTACTACAGAGAATACAGGGCTGAGACCTTCATCTAACCCTGGATGCACATTATTCTTAATAATGCATATCCGCACATTTTTTGCAGACTCTAAGTAGTGAGCTTACTAAAATTGACAATATTTTACAGGAACAGAAAGAAAAAATCGTATTTCCTGTATCATACACAGTTCTTTAATTTGTGACACATCACTTTTATCTCTTCTTCCTTTAACACCAGATTTGGTTTAATTAAATTTATGTCAAATGAACACATGAAATGAAAGGAAAATCAGAAAGCCTGCAGTTGCCCATTAGTGAGTCACTGACTGCACAGTGAAAGGCTTTTGAAGCCTGGCTTACTGCCAGAACAAGCTTGCAATGATGCTCAGAGACACCCATGATGCTTTGAAGGAAAGAACTTAGCTGACCTGAACCTGTTCTGTGGAATCAGTCCAAATCCTCATGGGCTGGATGTAAAATCTATAATAAGTCTTCTGTCTTCAACCATTTACCTGTAAAGTGAAAAGACGGTGTGAAACTACAATATGTGCACATAATTAATTAGAATAAATCATTCCTTGATTAGTACATGCTATAAAAAGTTACTGCATTCTAATAATTGTTTTTATCCAACAGCAATTTTTTTGCTCTTTTTTTCTAAAGTGGATCTACAGGTCTTTAAAATATGAAATATCACTGCCTTACTTTCCATGCAGTGGAAGTAATGTGTGTTGATTATGAGTGTGTCTGTCAGAACTTGATCCTCTGGGGTCCTGAATCTTTGCCAGATTTGAACCATGGATCACGTGAAGTGAAGCAGCACACAGCTAATGTACTTTGTGGGTCTGGGTTGAAGACAGACAGCGCTTTTCAGGTGGGACACTGATGGCATGGCATAGCTGCCATCAGAGAACCACTGGCTGAAGAGAATGCTAGGAAGGTGCAGACTCCCAGGTCTGTGTCTTAACAATAAAGTCTGTCTTTAGGAAGGAAGTGTTGTGAAGCATGGTAGGCTACAACTCTAATTATTCTAGATGAATTCTAGGTGTAGTCCACAATGAAAATGGTTTGCATGGTCAGCGTAATCCACTACCAAATGTAGGAGAAGCAAGCTCATTTCAGAATAAATGCCACTGTGCCAACTGCTGAGTGGAATGCCTACTGAGAATTACATATTTTATATTCCCTTTCTCTTATAAACAAGCTCTTTCTCTTATAAACAAGGCCATATAAACAGGTCACGTGAGTTTAGACTATTTATTTAAATGTAATTATCTTCATGCTAGGCAACTTTCAGATATCTAACACACATGATTTAGACAATAGAATATAATGTTAAGTGGTAATTTGATAGAGTTAGTTGCCAGCAAGTAGTGAGGCAAAGAATTTTCACAAAAATTGTTTTTTTACTGATAGACTGCATTCAGTTTAGCAGCTGCTAACTCTTGATCCATATCTCACAGTTGTAAAATAATAAATTAACTCTTGGAGTTTCAACACTTTGAAATATCAATATTTGGCCAAGGTGTTTCAATCTAAATTTTAGATTACTATAGCAGAATAGGACAATATATATTCATCTTCTATTATTTTAAAGTTAGGTTGTTTCTTTTGTAATTCTCCAGACTAAAGCTTATAAAAGCATCCTTCATTATTAGAAAATGGAAATACCAATTTAGTAGTCACTAGAAAGTACAGCTAATCATATTACAATGATTTCAAAACTCTTCAGACTCTTCAGAATTGTGATATTTCTTTGTACTTTATTTCTTAGCGCCTTGTGAGTTCCAGTAAGGTCAGAGCCCATTATTTTTGTCAGTCTGACTCAGTGAGACATACACCTTGAAATGGCATAGAGCTGCTGAACTCCAAACCATTGCCTGAATTCTGACAGGTTTATGAATTAGTGTTGGATCTGGAATAAGACAAAATCGAATAAACACATACATTTCAACTGAAAATTTGATTACTTTTTGGAAACAGCAAATTTAGAATACTCACACATGCTGGAAAGATGAAAAACATAGTTATTTACATTTTGGAAATTAAGTAGCTTGCACCAATATCAGATTCTTTGGGTTTGGAGGACTCAATATGTCATGGTTATGTGGTAGCCTAAATTCAAATCATGGGGTTTTTTTTTAGTTTTCCTTTTGACTGAGTTCTTGCAGAACTATATCTGTTACCTGACATGCTTTGTGTATCCCTCCCTACTTTATTGAACCATAAATATAAATAATACTTGACATACCTTTCCTATATCTCCTTAACCTCTGACCATTCATATTGCTTTGATTTTGGGGGATTATAAATTTTAAAGAATCTTCAGTCTTGTGATTGTAATAGTTTCAATGTTTCTTGCTATGCACATTCTATTTTGCTTAATAGGATTTTGTGTATATGGAGAAGGTATTTTCAATATTAAAGTAAAACAAGTGGGGAAAAAAACCCAACCCAAGAATCTAAAGGTGCTAATAACTGCAACTGTGAGTTTTGATTTACATGATAGAATAGCTGTAACACAAGGCTTCATGAAATGCATACAAGAACTTTCTGTCATTTGCATTTAGCTTGATCCTAAGATCTTTGTCACTTCTCAGTGTTCTAGCTAATAAGATTTAAAAAACAGTTACAATGCATTCAAGTTCCTCAGGTTTCAAGAACAGGATGAGTTCAAAGGAAAAAAAATCAAAAATATTAAAGGTGTCAGAAGTTTGATGTCACCAGAAAAAATGTGGTTTATTGTTTTTGTATTAATGAGAACCTTCACTCTTTACAAGTACAGCTGCTGCTTGTACTGTGAAGAACCCTGTCATAGTAATCCTTAAAAAAAGCATTTTTAAAAATGGAATGTTTCACCAGAGAGAAGTTCTGGTGTGAATCAACTGTGCTTTATATCATAAGTGCTTGACATCAAGAGTGTGATAAAAATACTTTTGTCATATAAAGTGTCAGTTTACGTTTTACATATGCAACTTCTAATTTTGCTGCACAGATTTACATAACCACTTCAAAAGTAGTTTATTTCCTGTGGGAGTGGTCCAAACCTCAAAAAACAATACGTAAGATAAATTGCAGCAGAAGGTAGAAGAAGGCAGTAAAAATATCAGGCTGTACCACTGACAAGTGGTGTTTCTATGCCACTGACTAGCCTACCCACCCATGAGGTAAAAAGTGTGGCCGGACTAACTGAGATTTGGGTTAATTCATAGAAATGTTTGAAATGTCCTTGTTTCTTCAAGGACTCTAGAATTATTTTTTCCTTACCAGATGTAAAATACAAGCCTTTTTTTTTCACCTTTTAGACACTTTTCTAGTCTAGTGTTAATGATAATTTTGTCAGTAATATAGACTATTTATTGGTTTTGTTTCAAATATTAACAAATTAGGACAGCACTTGCCTAAAACCAAAAAACCTGTCTACACTATTAGGACAAAAGATGGAACTAACCCTGTGATTCTTTGCATATTAATTCATATTGCATTAATTGCATTTTAATACATTATGCATATTCTTTGAACAGTAATATTGCAGTTTATTGATAGAAACCACTGATTTATTCTTATTCAGGTTTCTCTCTTACTCATACTTCGTAGTTTTTAAATGGAAACATTCCCTAAAGAAGTTCTAATGCCTTTCTATATTTCATTATGCTTAACAATATCGCCTCCATAGTATGGATGATATTCCCAGGCTTGCTTACTTGTTGCCCTCAGAATCATCATCCTTCCTTTTGGAAAAATTAGAAAAAAAAAATTGGATAAATAAAAAAAGGGAAATTATAGGGATATAATTTGATTACAATTTCTGTGAAAAAGCCATGCTTGCAGAAAACAGGATATAAACTTCTGTGTCAAGAACTGCCTAACCAGAGTATATCATCACCTATCAGATGAAGGGAAAAGACCCTCCCTTATTTAAAATCCATCTCTTAAATGACTGTCATGGATTTTCAGAGCTGACTGATATCTTGACTTGAGGAATCCAAAATCTCTCATTTTTTTCATGATGTAGTTACAACTTTATTTTTTCCTTAGTAAATTACTTCTCTGCTGATTTATAAAATAACAAAATAAAGTCAGCAAACTGATAAATGCATGCAGAACATTCTGGGTTAATTTTATTTATTCTTTCTTCCTTTTTTTTTTTTTTTTTTTTGAATAATGTTTACACAGCATAGCTTGTGATATCAGGACAGCTGCATTTTAACAGTTTGGTTGTATTAGAATATTTTGATGAAAATCTGGATTAGAAAGCTACCTAGTTCTACCCAATGCATGCTTGCAAGACAGGATATCTTACAGAAATTAAAATGAATTGATGTCTCAAACCCTTTTAGACTTACATATTCATTTTCAGACCTACAACCTGTTTTAAAGGAAGAAATCTAATCTTTAGAAAACAACACAGTTGGCTGTTAAAAATGCATTCAGTGTTTAATATCCTGAATTAGAGAAGACCATTGCTGCAAAAACTGAGAGTATATTTTTGATTATTAGAGAGAAATTTCTCATTAACCCTTCCAGTACAGGCTAATAAGTGAATCAAAATTCTTTATGGCACTTGTTTTATCGGGATTTTTGTTTTGTTTTCAAAGATGCCATTTAATATATGAAGATTCATGAATCAGAATGAGAAAAACCACCAGTTTTGTTGAAATTAAACCCTCTCCTGCATAATGCCATTTCTATGT
Source organism: Certhia americana (assembly GCA_018697195.1). NCBI lineage: Eukaryota > Metazoa > Chordata > Aves > Passeriformes > Certhiidae > Certhia > Certhia americana. The sequence goes on from CM031878.1 coordinate 58,757,785, forward strand.
CTTCACACAGGAATTAAACAATGACATAACCTAACATTGGCATTCAAAATGCTCTCAGATACATTTTATGGATCAAGGAGCATCTCTGATGGTGAGTCTTGTCTTATACATTCCCCACTTCCATTAAACATTCTTTGTGATGGAATTAAAAACTGAAATAAGCATTATCTTCTTCAACAAATAGTATTTTAAAGCTTCTAGTTGAATTTATCGCTTAGAGAAGAAGCTCTGTAACTATGTTTGTACACTTCACAGTGTTCCTGAAACAGCTGCTGCCTCAGTTTATAGTAACATGATGAAATAAGCATCTTTTAGTACGTGTTGTTCTTTAACACAGAGTTTTTGCAACACAAGTACCTTACAAATATGAAACTTAGGGGGAGAGGGAAGAATTCTCATCTCATTAATTTTCTTTGTAAAGCACCTAAAAAGCTGCTTAGTTTTTAAAATGCTGTTATCTGGGTTAGAAAAAGTAGTAAGTGATGTGTCTCCAGAGGGGGAGAGAGAGAGAGAGAGAGAGAGAGAGAGAGAGAGAGTGGGAGAAGGAGAGAGAGACAGAAAGAGAGAGATAGCGTTATATGCTGGTTAAGAACATGCAGTGAATTTTTGTCTCTGCTTTTGCATACACTACTTAATATCAATGAGATGAGAAAGATAAATCTGCCAGTGTAATCACTTGAGAGTTTGCGAGTCAGTAGTCATGTTTCAACTTCCTAATGCCATAAGGAAAATGTAGTAGGAAGAATACATTCCTTGTACTGAAAAATTGAACTTTATGACTGCTTATGCATAGTTAAATGCCTGCAATTGCTATTTTCTGTGGAGAACTCTAGACAACATTCAAAAAAAGAAGAAAAACATAATCTGAGATAAATGAAATGATGGCAAAACTTTGTCTTTCTGTGCTGTTTTTGTCATCTGCTTCTATCTGGCATTCTATATGAACACATATTTTTGCATATATTTTATGTGTGTGCCTTGGCATTTTAGCCCTCTCCTGCAGAGGCCCCTTAGTACCATATGCTTCTGTTTTTCTTCATTGCGTGATGTGATCTCTTCTGACTGTTACATGCACGTGAAAGGACAGTGGGCTTTTGGGGGAGAAGAAACCATGCTTTAAGAGAGCACACGTCAGTTGCTTTTCAGTCATTTGGAGCTGATTGGATCTGACAAGTGTTGTAGCTACTCATCGTAATGGATGTCTCTGCTTTAACAGAGGAGAGGTGAAAAGGATGTAATTCCCAGTGGAAGAAGGCAGCATGAACTATTATTTAATTACAAGCTAATATAAAAATCCCTTGCAATCCCTTGTTGGTTTCCAGACTTGTCTCTTCCTTTCTCTACAAGGCAACAATCAGGGCTTTTAATGCAGTACTGACAGCTATGCTGGTTAGGAAAATAGCTCCTAAAAGATGTAATATGCTCATTCCTTTCTTTTTTGAAGAACAAAAATCTACATAATATGCAATCAGTTCTTGAAATCTATAAACCACTCACATTCTTGTCCTGTTTAAAAGACTGTTTTTCTTAATGCTCATCTTGAAATAACAATTCCATGTTAGACAGCAACTTTGTCTCAGATCTGAAGGTTGCTCACTTTCATCAGGAAAGCTTGATTACTCCTCTAACTGAATCCCTGCAACTTATTTTGATTCAGTTATAAACATCTGGCTCAGTTCTTTGTGGATCTGAGATTCAAAGGCTTTTTCATCTAGAGAAAAAGAAACATTTTATTTTATTTTATTTTAT
>CM031878.1:58759749-58770515 GCA_018697195.1 Certhia americana
GTTTTTTTATTTATTTTATTTTTTTGTATTTTATTTATGTTATTTTATTTTATTTTATTTTATTTTATTTTATTTTATTTTATTTTCATTTTATTTTATTTGATTTTATTTTTATTTTATTTTATTTTTATTATATGCTTGAAAAAAGACTTGTAGTCATTTGCTTCACCTTCCTTACATGCTTCACATGTGTATGGGTAGTAAAAGACAGCAGTGCCCAAAGTGATCTTCAGCTTAAACATTGCAAATGCAATTAAGATTTTACACTCATAATTAGATGGGAACTACAATTGAGATTTCATAATTTAGAGAAAATTGAAAAAAGCCCAAATAAACAAGTAAATAATAAATTCTCCAAGACCTCAACAAACAAATATCCCTCCAATCCTAGCTAGTTACCACCCAAGGTAAATGCAGTGTAGTCTAAGTTTGGATCCTCACTTGCCAAAACAGTTTTCAGTCACAGATACACATTCCTGTGCATTGCTGGGTTTAGACACTTTTACTGCTATATTTTACTTTACCTTTAACTAGTGTAAGGACAACCAGACGTGTTCTACTAAAGCTAGCATTAGCATATGAGTATTAAAATTATACTGTAACACATAACCCTAAGATTTATCCTACACATAACATTTTAGAAGTCTTAACATCTAACAAATCTATCAGAATTACAGAAATAAATCTCTTATCGAACAAAAAAAAAGAGAAAAACCCAAAAAAAAACCCCAAAAACCCCAAAAAAAAAAAAAAAAAAACACTTTCCTTATAAATTGTCTTTTATTTCTTAAGCTGCTGCACAGAAAAATTTCTATATTGGAATTTATTAAATGTCTAAATATAAGTGGCTAGTTTCTCACCCTCAGTACAGTCTGTGAACAAAACAATGCCATGCCACAGTTAATTACTGAGTTTGCACAATTTTCAGATCCAGTTCTTCACAAAACATACAACATTCATCACACATTTATGCACTCAGTGGTTTATTTTAAATAAAAGCTGCATTTCATTTAAATAAAAAGATTGAGAGGCTTTTTAAATAACTTTATTAACCTACTTAAGGCTGTCAGGGTGAAGTTCACCACTAAGTATCTGCCATGTAAAAGACCTCTAAAACTCAATGGAGATCATGTCTTATGCATCTCTTTGTGGAGTTACACTGCATCAGATCTTCCAGTTGTAAATTTCATCATGCTTTTTTTTACCACCAGCATGTAACAGAACCTGAGATATATGGATATTTTACCTTTTAAAATCCAATTTGCAGAAATACCTATATGAACTAATAGCATGAATACTTTGCCATGTAATGCTTTTTTACTATCCTTCATTCAATTAAATATCCATATTTCTCCTTTGTTTTGAAATTTTCAGAGTAGAAAGCTTCTCTCTATTCTTGTCCATTTCTTTTTGAACTTCAGGCATTTTTTTGGTCTGCATAATGTCTTGCTGTATGTATGCCAAGGAGTGATACAGACAGTAATCCATACACGTGCTGTCAATTGATACCAACTATTCAGTGTAAACGATTGGCTGCTGTGGAGTATCTCCCAAACCCTTCTGTATCTAAAAATATTCCTTGAGGAGACTCAAATCTGACACTAATTTTTCCAATAAACACAACTTTCCCCCCTAAATTAAAGTTGATTGAATATGTGAATGCCATTCTGAGTGCCCATTGCAAACGGAGATAGCAAAAGAGGGGTAGTTTGTATTAGAAAACCCTATGAGGAAGAAGTATTCCCTGCATAAGTGAAAACTAGGTTGAAGTTCCTTTGAGAACTGAACCAACGGTCACAGGAAAACAGAAGAGCTCAGACTTTGTCTGATGCTTGTCTTGTATCAAGAAAAAAAAAAAAAAAAATACGAGGATGATCTGTCAACAGCAAAAGGGTAAGACAATCATGGGAACCAAAAGAGGCAAGGCTAAATTTTGCACAGGAGGAAAAAAAAAAAAGAAACTGAAAAAAAAGTATTTGGAAAGAACAAGGTGTAATTCATGTATAGTTCCAAGTTCTTTATTTCAACTCTGTATTTCTGCTTTTAGGCAATATCTATGTTCTGAGAGAGCATGAAAAAAAGAGCAAGGAGAGGCTTGTCTCCTTTCAATGAAACAAATGCTATTTTGGATATTAATAACAGCAATTTATTCTTCCTCAATCAGCACAAACAATAGCAATTGCTAACTGGTTTTTAAGGCACTGAATATGGCTAGAAAATTTGGCCAAAACTGGGGAAAAAAAGAGGAGGAAATCTGAGGAAGAAAATTGCATGCTCTTTGTCATGAATAACACAGGGAAACAGCACATCTCATTGTCTGGGAGGCAGAACCACAGTGCCAGGCCTGAAGCCACATCTCCAGGGACTCAGTGGCTCTCAGCTGGCTTTTGGGGAAAACGGAAGGAAGAAGTGCAAGTATATCAGCATCCAATTTGTCGTGGAGGGATGTCCCTGAAGGTTAGTTCTGGAGGGCGGGATGTGAAAAGCATTCCCTGCAGGTACACCCCTCAATTGATATTGCTTATGTTTTCTTGGCTGCCAACTGTCTGGCAGATAATTTAAATATGCCTATGGCTGCTTTAGCCATAAGCTACAGGCCTGGCAGATGAGAATAGTTTGGCCAAGCTCCTCTGGGTGCACTGCCTTTGTCAAAGGAATTGCACCCTGCTTTTCCATGACAGTACATCCTCAGTGTCCTCTGCAACACACACCATACGGTGCTGCTTACACGGGAGGAAACATAAGGATGGACAGTATTTTGCACTTCTTCCTACCATTTTGGACAGATGGCAAGTGTTTATGCCTTTCCACGTGGCTGCACACTGGACAAGATGATCAAGACAGATGATTTATAATGGAGCTCACTGGAGATCAGATTCAGTCTACAGTGGCTTAATTTCACTGGAATGCCCATAAATTGGGGCTGCTCTTCATGACTAGCTAACAGGATCCCTTTGAAAAATCTTTGAGCCAGCCACCATGCAGCATACATAGATTACAGACACACCTCTTATTGTGAGGGACTTTGAACATTTCAGAACTGCTTACTTATATGTATAGAGTTAGAATTGTGTGTGGATTACTGCTGCTTTTCCTTTTCCTTCACTGCCAATTGTCCAAAGATATTAAACATATAATGTATTAGGCAGCAGGGCTTCACTGTGCCAAGGAACAGGAGAGAAGGAGCACTGAGGACAGTGATGGGAGGGGAAAGGATCCTGTCAGCTCTGGAGAGAAAGCATGACATAAACCAACCTTTTCCCAGAAGAGCTGGGCAGCCTAGCATAATCTCTGAAAACCTTAGTAGAAAGTATGCAACTGAAGGCTGAAGGCTCAAGCACAAATCCAGAAAAAAAAACGTTGAGATTTACCAACTGCTCTTCTAAATCATGAAGCAGGGGGTCTTTTCCTCATTTGTGGGTCCACTCACAATCCAAACAAATCTGAAACCATTACAATGCATGGCAGTTGGTCAACAGTGTGGAAAAACCTCATTTACTGACTGGCCAGACAGTTTTAAAACCTTCAGATTTTTCTAAGTCTAGGTTATTAACTGTCTGACTGTAATCACATCTTCACCATAGGGAGCTTCAAAAGCTTTTCATTTGCATTGAATCAGTTGCCTTCCTCCCTGTCTTTTTCCCTCTGGAAATAAGCTTAAATAATTCAACAAAATGCACACATGGCTGGTGATTATTGAACCATTCTGAAACACTCAAGGCAAATAGACCATTAGGTAGAGGGAATTAAAACTTTCCTTGCAGTCATTGGGAGAAAAGATATATACATATATAAGTATAACCCTTGTCTCTCTTGCCAGTGAATTTGTGTGTAGCAGAGAACATGCAGAGGGCTACTTACAAATATATTCTTCTCACAGTACCCTTGTGACTGTCCAAAAAAAAAAAGTTTTTGAAACAAAACAGTGTTCAGAGACTATGTCAGAGATGAGCTGTGACCCTTTATGGTGAGTAGAGTGGGCAATTTTAAAGGTAATAAAAAATTCTTCCTTGTACCACTACATCTTTTTACCCTGACAGGGAATGAAATTTTTTTTCATGCTACGAGTTTGTGTGAAGATATCCTAGGATACTGGTAATTAATTCCTCAAGCTATGTACATACACACTTGTATCCCTGTACAAATGTCACATATGGGAAAACACACACACAAACAATGGGTAAAAACAAATAGATGTGTTCAATTAATTTTTTTAACTGAGTTTAATTTAATTATTTATTTTTAATGGATAGCATTGATTAATTTATCAAATTGTACCTTTTTTAGGGCAAGTAAAAAAGTAGACATAGCAAGAAAATGTCAGCTCAAACCCAAAAAAGACAGCTTTTCACATGACTATATAGAGAGCCATGTTTGTATGCAATATTTCTAGACTGAGTGTGTTGCTCAGCCTTTGGTTTTCCTCCATTTCAGTACAGGTTTGGTCCTTACTGCTCTGTAATAGGAAACCTGTGTGAGTGCCATCTCTCTGTCAGTGGCTACTTGAAGAGACGAGAACAAACAAATAAATCTAATTAAAAAATATCTCAGAAAATTAATTTCTGTGATAATATCAACCTTTACAATAGTTAATAAGAACATGAGGAGAATGTCATAAGGCACCTGATAATACTAAGTTTACATTTGTGCCTAGTTACAGTTTTTTATTTAGGAAAATAGAAACCAATACAGAGTGACACAAACTTACCTCTGTGCTCTAAGTTGCATTTCATTCTGACATCTCTTATATGGGCACATATATGGTGAATATGGATAAGAAATAATGTCCAGAAACACATTGCAGGAGGTTAAATCTGATTAGTAGCCCTCCATATCTTGTTAAGTAAAATAGAAATGATAGATGCATAGATATTGAAATCCAGGAAAAACTACTTGGCACAATTCAGTTTCTCCATTATGTAGAGAGACATATATATATACTCCACTAGTCATGCTGGTATCAAATATTTCAGTTAAGTTTCTTTCCTATACTAAAGACTCAGAGACCTCAGTAACAGGCAGTGAGATTCCCAGCTCAGAATAAACAACTCTTTTCTTTTCACTACTTAGGAAAAAGGGAAAGAGAGATTAAAGTGTGAAGGCGATGACCCAAGACTACTGCCCTCCAATCATTGCTTTTCTAAATATATGTGCACTATCAGTTGTGATATCAGAATCTGAAAAGAAAAGTAAGACTGGGAACCAATATTGCTTTTGGCAGGTGAATGTCTATTTTGTGTATTGAATTTTTTATAAAATTTAGCTATGGCTATGAATATTAATTTATTATAATTGAAATCATAGGAAACAATTTCCATCATGTCCCTTTTAACTTTAAAAAGTGTTGTACTCCTGGGCATGTTAAATTAATTGCTTGTCTATTTCTGTTGAACAATACTGCTTGCTGACAACTAGAAATAAATCCTGTAATAATAATAATCTTCAAGCACCACTTATATTTGATTGATGTGTGGCATATATCCAAGATGATCTTGCCTGAGTGTCTTCATGGGTGAGATTCTTTCATAAGAGTGGTTGCTCTTCAATGCAGTTCAATGCAATGTGATTTAAAAATGCTTTTAAAATGCACTTTACCAGCCTATTGAGGATCAGCCTAAAATAATTATCAATAGCCTGGACTTCACTATGCCTCCAATATAGTAAGGAAAAGGAAAGTCAGACAAGAAAAAGAGATATCACAGAATAATGACCGTATGTTGCTGTGGTAAAAGAAAATCACACCATTTTAGCATCAAGATTGTATTTTATCACTGCCAGTGTGCTGACTGGCCTTTCAGAGCTACTGCTATCATATGAAATGATGGTGGAATATACTTCATACTTAAGCAGTTACTTTGTTTAAAAACACTGGTGCTCTACAGACACTTCTGGATTTGAATTTTTCAGGTTCGTAGTCTAAAGAAAGAATCATCCCAACATGTAGAATTATCCCTGCTGAATAAGAGAATGGAATAAAAAAGGGAATCACAGATTTATGTTGAAAGAAAGTCTGTATTAGCAGAAATTAGGACATGGCAACAAGAATTTACTGTCACACTGAAAATCAAACTTTGGACTCCAGGGGTGCCATCTCTTGAATTTTAGGCTTCAGCATTTACTGTGCTGATATTCTGCTTGTCCTGTGAGAACTAGGTGGCCTAAGTGAATTCAAGAGAGATGATTTTCCCTTTTTAATTTTCTTCTGAGAAAACCCTTTCCTTCATATTTGTGTGCAGTGTTCCCTCTCCCTCCTGTTATGACCCACCTCTGAGGCAGGGTAGATCAGGTTCTTATTAATACATCCCTGGGGTGATTTATAGTGAAACAAAACTGAGTGACTGGCGTATGTGTATGAGGAAGATTTATTTTAAAACAATTTGAGTGCAGTGGAAAGTAGGCATGTGGCCATTTTGTTTCCTTTCTGTGAATGTGTAAACTGTCACGTAGAAAATATGTGAGAAAAAGAAAGAGAGACATAAAAGTAAATAATGGAGAGGAGAAGTGTCAAAACCCATGGGTCCAGGAACTTGATTGTTGCAATTTTAATGTCTGTGATCAGAGTAATAGTTGCAGTCTTGATCTACTGGGTGTGGGGACCCGCAGGAAGAAAGAGTTTGTCAGGTAATGTACATTCAAGTTAGCATGGAAATGTCTGTATTCCTCCCCAGGAGGGCAAATCTTCATGTCTGGTGCAACACTACAGGGCATGCAAAATCTACTGATGCACAGTTTCCAGAAGAGTCGGGTGGGTGGGGGTGCTGTAGGGTCCTTGGTGGTCCATTACCTTCTCTAGGTATATGCCCACTGTTTGACCCTGCTTCTTGTGACTGAACAGATGTGTCTTTCCATGAAAATAGGAAAGTCAGCATTAAAAAAGCTTTGCTCCACATGTGGAGGTTCTCCTTCTTGCCATCTTTTCCCTTTGTTTGGTCTGGAGACTGTTTAAGATATACTTTCTCAATTGTCCTGGATGTAATCAATCCCAGAGCAACCTAGACAATTTCCACTTTGCCACACCTCCCAGGCATCACATCCAGTGTCTCATTTCAGCCCTACTCTGCTCCCCAAACCTTTTCTTTTGTCTAGTCAACTAGAATTTAAGTGGAATGAGATTCAACAAGTACTGCATCACAAGGACAAAATTTATGGCCCTAAAACTATTTGATATTTGCACTGAGTTTAGGACAACTAAACTTCAAGGTTAAGCTGACCTAAAGCCTAGGAATACACTGGGTCCAAGGAGACATAGCTAGTGCATGCTCAGTATGAGAGCACAGCTGTTGCCAAGTTCTACAGGCTGTTGTGAGTTCTATCTCCTTCAGTTTTGATTGGGATTGTCTGGATGTAAAAGTAGGATTTGGCTCCCATTGTTTATCCCATGAAGCTGTTTGCCAAAAGAAATAGCTGAAATTGTATGTTATTAATGACAATGCCCCAAAACTTCACACTAAGCTCTACAAAAGCTCAAATTTTTTGAATCTTATAAAAAATCAATTGACACCTCTTCATCTCATGCCTTCTTATTTTTGTATTCCTTTGCTAGAAATAAAACATTCTATGAAATTAAAAAGTAGAAAAGGAAAGAATCTAAAGTAGTTTTACAGAATAAATCTGTTGATATGAACTTATGTGTGAATCCAAATTGCAACATACTAATATTCAACTTCGATTAGTCAGGAATACATGCCCTGTTGTGAGTTAATTTTGTACTGCCTGTCAAGATTATGAAATGGAACTATACCTTGTGCACTGATAGCTGAGATTTTCCATTGTTAATCAGTAATGGAAGTTTTGAATCCCAATTCATTTTGTCATGGTGTTCATATTATGCAGGACCATAAATTTTGCTACAATCATCAGTTTGACACAGTACCTGCTCTAATATGGATGCAATGTGATATCAGGAAGCCATTCACAAATATACTGTTCTGAATTGCACTCTTGCTGTTTATAGGGCTCCAACCTCTGGTGATTGGACAAAATTCAAAATTCAGGCATTTATCTAAGATGCAAGTGTTTGACATCTGGAAACAAACAGAAACAGTATCAGAATCCTAACTCTGTTTTTCTCACCTCTCCAAATTCAAGGCAAACCTTCCAAAACCTGTAAGTTATGAAGTAGTTCTAATTTCCATGACTGTTAGAGAAAGAAAAATTACTCATTTTCCAGATGCAAGAATTAGGAGGCAGCTTCTGGAATGTTTAGGCTTTCTATATCATTCTCTGCTTACTCAGAGTAAGTTTGGGGGTTTGCTTTACACCATTTTAGTAAAGAAGGTTTTAATCAGATGATATGTTAGGCCCAGTTGATTAATTACTCTGTTATTGAGGCAGGATTGTACAGGGGTTTAATGCTAACAATCATCTCCCCTAGTCCTACCTCCTGCTCTGTCAGATTATGCTTCATTACTAGTCTATTCACTTCCCAGATTGCTCAGACAAATAAGGAGCCCCGTTGTCAAAAATGTGCTTTTCATTTTTCCCAATTATGGAATAAAGAATTAACAAAAGACAATAGTTTTGTCTCCTCTATGGTATGGTATTAAAAGAGACAGCTCTTGCAATTTCTCACTCAGAAACAATTCCACATAGAGATCATGAATTAATACACTGAGATCTGGTTGGTCCTTAGCAGTCTCAAAAAATTGCATATGAAGAAAGGTGAGGGGGGTATTTTGTATTTTTTTTTAAATTTGTTTAACCCTGTTTCATGGGTAAACATTGTTGGGTGAAGAGCTGCAGTATCTCGTCCAGGAATGCAGGAGTTTTGTTATCACACATTTAAATAATGGTAATTTAAATCATGTCAAAATTGTAAAGAAAATTCTACTTCCATTTTCCATAACAAAAAATGGAAAGAAATCACTAACCTTACAGAACAAGGATAGTTTATTAAAAATCCTTATTTTAAATACTTGCAAATGTGTTTTGCTGTCTTTGTATTTACTTCTTACTGGCTAATTTCTTCAGACATCTGCTGAAGGATGTTTATTATTATTGCAAGTATTTCCTGAAAGAAGGTTTAGATGATGAAGTTTCGACAATTATGAAGAAATCGTTGGTTTTTTTCTGTTTCTAGCACACAACACTGCAATAATGTAAGTTAAAGAATTTGCTTTACTGTGATACATATAGAAATATATGTGTTTTCCTTCAGTTAGCTGTCTGCTTGACTGCCTGTTTTCCAGCAGTGCACTTCTGGATATGAAGAATAATACTAACAGTAAAAAAAACCAGGGTATTCATTCATGTTAAAGAAAAATTCAGTTGGAAAGGGTTGTCACAGAGAACATTAAGCTCCTTTTACTGCCTGTCTGCTTCTTGACTCTGAACACAAAAGCTAGAAAATTGAATGTTCTCTTTAAAGAACATTCTAAGATATAGAGATGAGATTTCAAAATTGCACGCCCCACACACCTGAAAGGGTTGACATCTGGAATTCCTGTTTACCTCATATGTTTTGTTCTGATATCACCTGAGACTGCAGTTTATACACTGAAAGTGTAACCAAAATGTAAGTGAGTTATTGAAATCATATCAGAACATAAAGCAAAAGTGACAAAAGGATAAAATAATCACAGTTATCTGGATTGTTCCAATTTTCCAACAACTTTTCCCTTTTAGTTGCACAACAATATTGTTTCTACGAACAGGGGGATTTCAGAAAGAAACATTAGCATTTCCCAATATTCCTGTCTTGGTTTGGAAAGACAGGGGTGTCTGCTAGGGAACCAAAAATGGAAGCCTCCTTTTGACTTGTTATAATTCTAAAATTAAAGGGGTCTCAGGCAAAGATGTGAGGGTAGGAATAACAGTTCTTTACTAGTGCATCTAACAAGGTAAGTTAACAACAATAACTATAATGCTGGCAACAAACAGAACAAGAGAGAAAAAAAAAAGAACAACCCAACAATCCAGTTACAGTTTTCCTCTGGCACCTTCCCCCCCTTTGGTACCATCACAAGCTACCAGAGCCAGCAGCAGTTCTGGGGGTGAGATGTATCTGAGGCTTGGCAGCTGGGGTGGTGGGTCACTCCGAGCTGAGCTCCAGGTGAGGGATGGTGAGAGCTCTCTGCTGTCCCCAAGATGCGCAGTCCTGGCAGTTTCCTCTGAGAGCAAAAAAACTGCTCGGAGCAAAGTGAAGTTTGGGTGCTACCCTGTCTCTGCCTTAGCTGCTTCCTTTGTCTTTTTCCCAAGCACCCATGAGTACCCACGAGCACCCAGCAATCAGCTTCTTAGTAACTTCTGGGAAAAAATTCTATAAGAAAGTAACCCAACCGCCAATAATTCCTTACAGGAAAATCTCCTTAATAACTAAAAATTCTGGGTTTAGACTCTTTCTTTGCCCAACTTCATGACACAAAAGATGATAAAGTTCATTAATTTGCTTTATATTATCTTTGGATTGTACTTATTTTTACAATTTTCTTCAAACTTTCTAAATTAAAAAATATGACAGCGGGAAACACGGCATTAAATTTACTTTTAAGATTATTTGATGAATATTATTTTGAAATCTTGGTTTTCCAAAGTGTTTTGCATGTTTGGGTTTTTCTGGATGAGATCTTCAAGTTTTGAGATGAAAGCAAGTATTAGAGTGCAGATTTTCTTCCCTTGTACCTGCTGGCCTTTGCTGACTGAATTGTGATGCTAGCATCACAGAGACAATCATTTGAAGTATTTAAGTAGGTAAAACTATGCAAAATGAAGGTATCAAGGTGTCCTGGGGTGATGTTGTGAGGTTTGTATCCCCAATCGTCTGTTCT
>CM031878.1:58770525-58793740 GCA_018697195.1 Certhia americana
GGGGCCCCTTTGGAAGTTTCTTCCCAAACTTGCCCTAAGCCAGGACAAGAATTGGCGCCCAACGTGGGGCTCGAGAGAGTGGGAAAAAACCTGTTCTGATTGAATTTCAATTGGCATTTCTCTGTATTAGTATAAAGCATTTAACAGTCATGGTTTTTGAACTGATAATGTCTCTTGGGGTGAAAGCTTGCATGTATTTCTGGTCCCTAGGGTTTTTTGAGGTTATAATACCTCTATGGTCCTTAGGTTTATTTTCTTATCCGGAAATAGCTCTAGTACTGTCCCTCATACGTAGCTTTTACAGCAGAGGAGCAGTGACTAGAATAGCTATCCTGCTGGGTTTGGTGGTAATGATTTGTAAGAAGTTTATAAAGGTGCTGGGGTCTGTTTCAGGTATGAATGGTTCATGGCTATGGTTATGCACCCTGTTTGTTAGAGGAGGAGGAGCAGGGGATGAGGCTCTTCAGCCTTTGCTTTCCTTCTTCTCTGAATCTGTTACATTCCTATGGGAGAATGTTCAGTTTCCCCTGAGTGTTAAAGAGACTATCTTCCTGGTTTTTAATCTGGTCAGCTTTTTCTATACAGTCTGCAGCTTCTCTAAAATGAGGGCTGAGATTGCTAGAGGAGCTGATGAGACCCCTAACCCAGAAGTAAACCCAGGTGTGAAAAATCCTGAGTGGTGTGGGAAATGGGAGGATATGGGCCAAATCCTGAAGGAATTCTCTGACCCTATAGTCTGGGACTTTATCTCCATCTATTATATTCAGGGACTCAGACTGGGCAGGACCTGCTCGGTTGGTGGAACCCCGAGTGTTAACTAGCCAGGTGGCCTTTGCTAAATGCTGCTCCCAATTCTTAAAAGATCCCCCACCCAAGGCTTTCAACTGGGTTTTTAACAGTCCATTGTACCTCTCCACCTTGCCTGCAGCTGGTGCATGGTAGGGGATATGGTACACCCACTCGATGCCATGTTCTCTAGCCCAGGTGTTAATAAGACTGTTTTTGAAATGAGTCCCATTGTCTGACTCAATCCTCCCAGTGGTACATGTCAGAGGTTTGTTAGGAAAGACTGTGTGGATCAATTCTGCCTCGAGTGCAGACAAGCCCATTCGTGGGGTTGTCTTTGCTCAGGGACCGGGTTGTACATGGTGGATTATGCAGAGAGATGGAACAACACGATGTGTACCTCAGGGGGATCTGATTTTGGGACGAGAATGATATGTAAGTGTTAAAGGTCTGAGCAAGTGAATGATGGAGAAGGAAATGTGTGTTGAAGGTCTGAGCAAGTGAAAGATGGTGTTTTGAGTGAGTAAAATGAAGTGGGGATTGCCTGCAATTTTTGAGGGGAATAGATGGAAGTTTCTAATAAAATGCATGATATTGGTATTATGTTGACGATATGGAGATAAGGGGTGGAATGTCCTGGGGTGATGTTGTGAGGTTTGTATCCCCAATCGTCTGTTCTGTTTAGGCTGGAGATGTTCTTCAAGACTGGCTCGGGGAAGTTTTGTTTTGGTTTTGTTATCAGTGTACAGACAATAGTTGGAGGGACACAGACATACACCGCTGCTTTTGCCGCTGCTTGCTTGCCTGCTTGCTTGCTTGCCTGCTTGCTTGCTTTTACTCCTGCTTAGTTCTTTAGTTAGTTTAACTAGACAGTCCAAGATTCTTCTGGACTGCTTTCCTTCTCCTCTCTCCTTCGTGGAATTAGTCAAGCCTGCTCTGGACTGGGACCTGGGAAACACCGAGAGTCTGCACTCTGTCCTGCAGCAGCCTGCCCAGCGCCGGAGAGACCGACAGAGCGACCACTCCCCAAAGAAAGACTGAACTGTTATCCCTTCAGAACGGTGATTGTCCATCTTGTGTGTTGGGGGGTGCTCTGTCTGTTAAATAAACAGGTTTCTTTCCACTTCTCTCCGAGGAATCCTTCCCGAACTGGTGGGGGTGGGGAGGGGCCGTGGGAGTTTGCTCTTTGAAGGGGCCCCTTTGGAAGTTTCTTCCCAAACTTGCCCTAAGCCAGGACACAAGGAAACAGAGCAGAGAGCCAAAGGCACTGGGAGATCAGATTTCTACATAAGAACTACCTGAGAAAGAGGAGAGATGTACTGGTGAGACTCTCACAGAGCAACATTTCACAAAGAAATATAGGATCAAATCTGTCAAAAGCAGTTGAACAACTATAGATGAAGACAGACTAGATGTCTTCAGGATGAAAAAAAGATCTTGACAAAAGGAAATACAGCAAAATGCCTGAGTGTGGGCGTTATGAGAAATCCAGAAAGAGAGTTAATGGGAGAGTGGTCCTTCCTGGTTGCAACTGATGAATAGGTGCAGTAACTAGGGTGAAAAAGCAAGGAAGCTACAAAAGGCAGGAGAATGAACAAAGAAAATGAGGTTATTACAAGGCAAATAAAAAAGAAAGTAAGGAGCAATAAGGGGAGAAATCTCTGATCACTTAGGGCTTGATGTGCTGTTCCTCTGGAGTCATTCATGTCTTGCACAAGAAAGAGACATTGTCTGAAGATAAAGAGTTGCTGGTGATGGAGTTGGTATCTTCAGGAAAAATCAAGAATAGAAAGATGAATCATGGATATAAATTCTGTATGAATTATTGTGCCTGAGACTGACAGGATGAATCAGGACAATTATCAGGGACTTGTTATTTTGCCACGTTCCATAGCAGTAGAGCCCCACAGGAAAAATTAATTTTTATGGCCTTTGGATAAACAGAAAAGAGCTCCAATGTCTGCTTCATTCATGCCAATGCATTCATCACATAGTGAGTATTGTGGGCATTAATGATGAAAGCTTGGCAGAGGAACAAACTGTGTACCTTTGTTACAAGAGTGAGACAAAATGCTACAGGCTAAATATGATTTGTGCTAGAAAAGATTAGAAATTATTTTTTCCTCATTTTCTGTGCAGACACCACAAAAACTGCTGATGCTCCCAAGACGGGCTCACATTTTTAAGGCCACTAATTGTGGCCTGTTGTGTCTCAGAATCTCCTTCAGAACATCAGAAAGAAGATTTCCAGGCTCTTTTCCACTCCATCCTATAGACACATTCAGGCTTCATCTTTACCATACTTTCTTCTAGAAAGGTAATTTAGGTCATTCTGAAATTAAGTGGTGCTAAAAAAACAGGTGAACAAACAAAGCCAATGAGAATTCTTCTTTTAACTCTTAAATAGCTAGAAAATTGAAAAGAAGTTTTATAACAGGTTTAGGTACTTTTTTTACCATCCAGATTACTTGTGGCCAAGATAGTTTTCCATAAATATGCTTCTCACTCATTCATTGTTCAGCATAGAAGATAGTAGAGTATCTATCATTTAACAACAGTGACAACTCCAGAGAACACTTCAAAGTATTGTGAATATAATAATTTGTGTAATATTTGTGTTCATTTTCAAATTATTATATATATTCATATGGCAAAATGCCTACAAAATCAGTGATCCAGCATATGTGATTTTCTGGCAATGTCCTGGGTGCCTGATTTTTCATTTGGAGTTTATTTTAGTCTTGCACATGTTTAGCTCTTAGGTTCTTTTACCTCTTCATTATAATATCCATGTCTTTTCAATGTATCTTTTACTGATCCATTCACTGACTGTAACTCAGCATCCAAACAGAACAGAGTTAAACATGTACTAGCTGAAAAGCATTGCCATAAATATGTCACACAACAAGGTTTCCATCCTGAGTGCCTTTAACTTGAAGAAATAATAGTAGCAACTAAACAGTGAACACAGCGTAATGTTCCCTTTAAAAAGAAATAACTATGCAATTGATTCTTTCAAATTCAGCAAACAAACAGGGAATACAGATCATTCTAAACTGTGAATTTCAAAGCATTTATTTATCTATCATTTTTGCAAGCACCATTTCACAAAACTGGAATTTATATCATTACAAATATCTTGCTTCCCAAGATAGTTTTTGATTTTTATATAGGGCTGCATGAACCAGAGCAATTGCAACTGAACCAAAAATTACTGAAGAATTAGTAAAGGTGTTATTCAAAATAGCAACCATAGCAGCCAAGGAATTCTGCAGATCAATAAAATTGGGTTAGAAAGACAGAGGAAATTTGCATAAATGAAAATAAGAAGGTCTATAGAAACAAATAGGAATGTCTTCCTACTCTTTGTTTAGAGAAAGGGATTATGTTTGCTTGTTTTCTGAAGAGGATTGATAAAATTTCAGAGAAGAATAGAAGATAAAAAGATGGCAAAGTTAACCTGGTTATAGGAAGGACTATACAAGGTGACTCAAATAGGAAGAGAGAGTTTACTTTAAAATATTTTCATATTCACCTGAAGCTACACAGAGTATTTGCAAAAATCAGTCACTATACATATAAACAACATATTTGGAGATACATTCCCACATTGGTTGATACTCTTTCCTCTTCTCAGAAACACCTTTTTTCCCACATGAATTTGTATTTCAGTGAGGATACAGAATATTTAAAACTTATCAACAATCCCCAAAAAGCTTTAAATGCAAACATTATTAAGCTGTTCTGTAGCACAACGATGACATAGGAGCCAAATCAGATGAGCACTTAATGGCCTCAATACTGTCAAACTATTTTGTGAGACTAACATTACTGCATTGACTCTACAGAGTTTCTTTAATGATACAAATACTAGTGTAGTTTTAATAGGCAATTTTATTAACAGAAAAAATCTTTCTCACTGTAACAAAAACAAAAGTCTTCCTTCTGCCAATCACAGTACTTTTTTCTTAAAATTACATGAAGGTCTGTGTTTTGCTACTCCTTTCCCACTGAAAAATTTAAGATACTCTACCTATTCAGAGTTATATCATTAGAAATTCAGTAAAGACAGATGAAATAAAAACCATAGTGCCGTAATGATGCTATCAAATCACAAAGTTTTTCTTTAAGAAATCTCTTCAAGCTTAGTGAAGAAACTTGGAAAGTATTCCTAATCACTGGGGATTTTTTTTCAAAGACATTTCCTCACTCTGATAATGGCAAAAATCTCAAATTCCTAACCAGGGCAAAGGCAAGGACTAAAGTTTTTCAAAGGTGCTTCATTTTAAGGTCCTACATATGTAGATGATTCTAAAAGTACCTCAGTTTAAAAAGGAAGATATTGTATATGTGAAATAGACACATTTACAGCATTTTGTGGCCCTTATTTCTAAAACATTGAATACAGATTGTGAGTGCTAATCATGCAATTAAAATTGTGTGTTTATATGCAAGTACACAATACACAAATAATTGGATAAGAGTGTATATGGTCCCTTAGGTACTCAACAGATTTTCAAGGATACTGCTAAACAATAGCATGCATTGCAACTTTTTAAATGTTTTTTTGAGTGAAGTTTTCCTCCTTTTACAGTAAGTCTCCTTGTCTTCTCTCTGTTGCTTCTCTTTTCCTTTCCCTATCACAGAAATCTTGATTTCTCCATGAAGCTGATTCCCACATTTTCCTGAAAGACCAGGAATTTCACCATTTCTTTTTCTAGCAATTTTCTTCAGCCATCTGTTTTAGGTATTTCTTCCTCCTCCATGTCCTGAGGAGTTCTGAGGCTCCCGTGGAAGTAACCTTTGTTGTCATGGTCCTGCCTTTGCATTTTCTTGAGGGCAGTAGTAGTTATTCTCAAATCTTAGAAAGAAATGACAAAAATGGCATTACTGAAAGACTAGGGTACATATAGAAAGAAAATGGAGGAAGGAAAATAATGTCCTTATAGTGCAGGAGGATAGGTTATAGTTAATAGGGCTGGGAAGACAATATTAATTTAATAGGAGGCATTGGACATCAAAATATCTCCAGCTAGACATTCCAGAATGTCATTTTAGAAATGATGAGGTATGCTAATAAAGTCTTCTTAAAAGCATTAAATCTGATCTCAAACACAGAGGCTGACTAGAAAAATTACCTATCCCAATCTTAAAATGAGAACCTCTTATTTGTCCCGTAATTTATTCCATGGGACTCAACTCAAATATTTTCCTGATGTATAAAGAAATGGGGAAAGGGATGATCATATAAGATCAAGGCCCTCATGAATGTTCCATGAACTGGGTAATAGTATTGTATGAGTAATTGTTGGGGAAAGGGGCTTCAAGCAGACGAGTATTTTCTCTTTTAATATTCTGATTATTGCTGACTGCAAAAAATGATTGGAAAATAATAGTGCCCAAAATTCTTTGACTCTGACTGGGAAGATATCAGTTCATACAGCAACCTCACGCAGTTTATCCTGCAGGACACAGAGCTCCACGAAGTTCAATATTTTGGTTAATTACAGCTTTCTCTGTCTCTAAGTCAAAATGCTTAAAATAAAGGTAAAATTTAGACTTATTCAGGTCTGGCCTGTAAAGTCAGAAATCTGGAGACACTTAACTTTCTAATTTATCTTGTAACACACTTTACATAGAGAAAAAAAAGGAATTGAAAGAAATTACTGGAAAATGTTTATTTTCCATTCTGTCTGTATGACATCTTTCAGGGTCTTTGGCCTCTTTTACAAACATTTAAACCCAAGGAAAAAAAAGATAATTCGAAGCCCACCATTGAGAAGATGGATTCAATTCCAAGAAATTCAAATTTCTTCAATTGTGTAATCTACATTACTTAATAGAGCAGGGAGCCAATTAAGAGCAGTCCCCTATTCAGTTTAATTAGGCTAACTACAGGTGAGGGAGTCATATAGGAGAGGGAGGGGCATTCAGTAGAGAGACTCTTTCATGTCAGGTCTCTCCCACTTTGGCAGAGCTAAAGAGATCTAGTTCTTGACTTTTGCCCTCTTAAAGCTAGAAAGTAAACAAGTCACACATTTTATATTATTAAGGCTTTGAAATTGAAAGCCCAAGGCATTCTGTCTGACACGAAGGGGAGAAGGGAAGAGAAAGGAGGGAGGCAGCTGCTATATTCATTCTTTCAAATCAATGACATTTCTATGATATGTATAGCTCTTAATTTCAACTTTCTTATATACTTACATGTTCAACAAGCCCACATAGCTCTTTGGTCAGTTGACCAGAAAAAAAACCCAAACTTATTTTGTGCTCTGAGCTGCATTTTAATGCCAGAGTAGAAAGTATAGCTAAAATTGTACTTCCCAAAGCTGAAAAAGATGCAGGGTTGAGACAAGTGCCATTTTGCTTTCAAAGGAATCCATCAAGGTATGAGTTATATTTTGGTATCATAACTCCTGTGATCATTCTTCCTATTGTAGATCTTTAAGTCTATCTTAAAGCTCTTCCACTTTACTGATACACTGATGTTCAGAATGTGAGGGGTGTAGAGATAGTAAGTGGAAGAGCTTTAAAAAAAACTTAAAGAAAAAAAATAGAAAGAATAATACAAAACTTGCAAAAAATATTAACAAAAACAAAAAGAACAAAAAAAAAAAAAAAGGAAAAAAAGAGAGAGACAATTAGTACCATATCAAAATTAATAAATCAACAGTCACCCTTGAACTGCTTGACAAATAATAATAAGCTGTTCTCCCCAGCTTATTATCATCATACTTGACAGCCTCAGAACCTACTTATACTGAGGAAGGGAAGCATTGCTTATAGGTGGGACAAAGACCCTTTCACTTCAGTTTAATTTCAGTGCAGAAGCACTGGAGAAATATTTATCTTTCATGCAGTATTTAATCTTTAATCTTTCTGTAACTTTCATGGCTTTTACAACCAGAATATCTCATGATGTCCTGAAATGTCTTCTCAAACAGTGGAGGTGACATAAATTCTCAGGCTCAGGGGTATTTTTCACTGTTTACTCAGCACAGGCAGTGTACACTCAAAAGGCAAGATACGTGATGGCACTCACAGTGCCTGGGAGATCAGGTTTGACACTGCTATTCTTTTTTCTTTTTGCTGCAAAAAATATTTCTTGCAATACACAAGGTACAATGTTCTTATAGCATACCCTTCCCCTTCTTTTTCTTCCTGTCAGCTGCATCTCTGAGCCTCAGGATCCTACAATGCAGTAATTTTAAATTTTAAGGTGTCAGTTTCTCCTTCCATTTACTTCCAGGTAAATTCCAGTTAAATACCTAAGGAGTGCACACAAATCCCTGCTACTAACATTCACATATCTTTTGTGACTCACTTTTCACGTTCACATATCCTCTGCTTTTCTACTTCCCTTATTGACTCAGGGCTTTTTTAATAGGAGGTTATCAATGAAGTGCTCAGATCATTAGTTAGCATTAAGTTATGCCTTTGAGCTAGTCCTCGTTTTAGACTACATGATGATTGCAGTTAAAGATCAACATGAGGTAACTAAAATCATACAGGGTATTCCAAGGCTACTGACCCTCCATAAGTCTGAGAAAAGAAACCATATTCAAGAGTGTCCTATTTTACCTTTTAACAGCAATGTTATTGTCAACACCAATGGCAGCTTCATGCGTAATTTCAGATTTTTTCCTTGCCTGATGAAACTATCTATTCCCATATGCAACATTACAGAAATGACAATTAGACTGGGTCTGGTATTCTTGGAAAATTAGGATGCTTGGAACCTACTTTACTGCAGAAGCTCACAAAGAACATCTATCTCCACTACCTATTTTGTGACAGAACAGAACAACATTTCATTTCAAAGCTTACACCAAGGCCTACACTAATGTATTTTAATCATCTATTAAGAATCAGTATATGCCAACATGCCTCACTTTGTAACTATGCAAGTCACAACAGAAAGTTTAACAAAAAATAGGCAATGATGAAGTTTCAGTTTAACCCTATAAATAAAAGGACATATACCAGCTTTTAAAAAAAAAAATAAAATAGTGCTTTTATGACTGATTCTTTTTTGAATCTCTCTCTAAGCAGGCCTGGGTCTTTAAATAGGAATAAAGATTTTTAATCCCCAAGAAAGACCTCCAGATGCACATCAACAGCATTCAACATTCAGAGGGCAGCTGGTAAACTGGATTATATTCTTTTTGAACAGCACTATGACAAAGTTGTTTATTCGGCAAAACAAACTGTTCTCTGTGTCCGTTAACAAGGCTGGCTTTGTGCAGCACAGACTTCTGCAGTACTGACTCCTGTTTGGAACCATTTCACACTAATTAGAAATAAGAGAAAAGGCTGTGTTCATAAACAGCCCAGCTCCAGACCTCTTTCAAATCACTCTTTCTGAAAATTAACTCACTTGTAACCCTCTATGAATAACAGAGCTGCACAAACAGGACAGGGAAAAATATATTGTTAATAATTGTCAGCTCTCTGTGCAAAATGCCATTGCAAATTGTATAGAACACTACCCAAATGGTATGAAATTACAAACTATTAAACGCCGTGCAGTTCCATCTTTTAAGGCTAAAACCAACCATGGCAGCTTTTGAAGTGTTTAGTATCAATAGGCCTATGTGATGAAGAAAAGAGTTATTATCATGAAAGAAATTAAATAATTGAATGATGCACTAAACATGACTGTAGCTATGTATCTTATTTATATGTGATTATTATGGAATAATATACCATCCATAAAATAGGAATGAGAATATCAGAAACATTTTGATCTTGAGGGGAAAAAAAAAGGGTTCTTCAGCATTTACAATGCAAAAACATTAGTCAAAAAATTAAAAAGTAAACCAGGAAATTTCATATAGGAAATGATTTTAGGAACTATTTGTGCACCAGGGAGGCTTATTTCTAATTTCTATAGGCATCTTGCACTTTGGGTGGCATTTGCTCACAGAAGTAATCCCCCCATAATCCATGGGGCTACTTGTGGAAGTGACAGATGTCATAAATCATGTTGTAAATATGCTTCAGAATACATTTGAAAAGACAGAAATTCTGAACCTATTTATGAAAAAAAAAAAAAGTAATTTACCAATACAAAACTACCTTGCAAATTACTTGGTATGAATCCAGAATTTTTCCTCAAAATTCACCCTTATTTCTAAAATCTGACAAAGAATCCAACAAAAATCTAATTGGAGAAAAGAGCTGTCTTCAGGTCACAGGAAAGAGTTTAGCTTGTGATTTAGATGTTTCATAGTAACTTACGGTTCTTAAACCTGCATCTGAGATCTAGAAAGAGATATGCTTTTTACATCTGCACAATAAATGTAAAATAAAACAAGAAACAGAAATTGACATAAAAATAAATTGGTTGAGGCTTTTGTTAAGATACTACTGTCTAGAATTAATATGAAGCACATCCAAGTGTTTTGGTTTCTCATGGTCATTTTCCTTACTTCACTCTGTTCTTAAGGAAATCAAGACTTACAAAATTTCTCTTATGATGATGACAGCAATGTTATGTTGCTTGTGACTCATGATCCTAATTTCAGGATTGCTGTAAAATGAGTGGAGGACTAATTTCATTTCCTAGTGAACCTTGCATCTCTCCATTGCTTTTCTTGAAAACAAAAGTAGACCTTTTTGCCTACATGTCAAAATTAATTGAGTTTCCTTTCAAGGATCAGAAAGAAGTGGAGTAATTTTTAGATCCCACGTAGTGTGATTAAAAGATAGTTCCAACTATTTTGAGCTTGCTTGCAATGGACAGATGAATTGATGAGACAGTATGCTGCCACTATAAAGCTTGTAAGAAATGAATTCTAAACATGATGTATTTACATGGTTGAGTAAGTCAGGATTAATTTGAGGAAAGAAATAGTTTACAGGTAAGAATAGTCTTGTTTTCACAAATTCACGTTCGTATTTAACTCTCAAATACTGAAGGGAAAGGTTTTCCTGCAAATTATTCTAATGCCTCTAGTGAAAAGAATTAAACATAATCACCCCATGTTCTTTCCACTCAATTTTCCACCTAACAAAATAAGTTAATAAATTATATTTCAAACATGAAAACAAATTCAAATTTTATAAAGGTCATGTAGTCATGTAATACAAATACATTTTTATGCTGTGATGAATTGATAGCATCAAATTCCAAGAAGATTTTGGTAACTTCTTAGAAGTAAGTCTTTATTTCTTTTAATAGATGTCTGGGACACAACTTACAGCTTATTGTTACTAACAATATTATTGTAGAAGAATTCCTTCTGCAGATATTTTAATTGCATGTTACTAGATTTTCTGTTTAATTTCATTTTGCTTTTAACAAAACATGGGTACATAACAGTTATATTTTGATCCTTCATTTGAATTGTAATTATAATCTGCTAGCTGTAGTATATCTACTAAAAAGCATGGCAGATCTTTTTCTCAATTCTACTTATTTTCATTGTCAGATTTCGTAAATATTTTCGTTGTCAACACCTTGGTTTTGTTGTTTGGTTTTTTGGGGTTTTTTTTAAATTTGGTACATGTGTGAGCACTTATTCTTCTGAAAAACCCCCAACACTTACTTTATATATTCATTTTCTTGTAGTTCTGGGCAAAGCCATATAAGAATATGCAAATTGGAGAAAAATACTGTTTAAAAAGTTCATATTACAACTTTCTAGAGAATTTTCTGAAGCAAGACTAACTTTGCAATGCAAAAAGACCACCCAAAGACATTGATACTATACAAATATAAATAGAATGCTTTTATTAGTAAATTAGTAAATTAGTAAATCACTTGTTTTACATATTTTATATGTCTAAAGGTGAGCAGAGGAAGCATTTTAGCAAGACAGACTTTTAGCAAGACAGACAATTTGCAAAATGCTATATTTTGCCAGCAGTGCTTACCTGTGCTATCTGTGACAAGTCATCTCCCTAGAAAGTTTTACCATTTTCAGAGATGTTGACCTGAAAGCAATGTCATGTATAATGGTATCATCAGCCAGTCAACAATCTATGGTCATTCTTCTGATATTTTTGAAAACACTGTCCTCTACTGGTTGTGATTTTGGAATAGAATATTCAAGAATTGTAACTTCTATGACAGGTCTCCATGGACAGGTTAATAGAGCATGAAAAACTTTTGTGAAGATGAAAAATGTTTATTATTTTTAATATAGATATATGCACTGATTTTCTAACCAATACGCACTTCCTTCTCAGATAGCAATAACCATTAGTAGTAACAAAGAAAACCCAAGTTAAACCATGATTGTTGTTTCAGACAAGTTTACTTTTTCTCCTTTCAATGCTTTGTTTTCATGTGATTTTTAATATTTCCTCTTCATTTTTTTTTTCTAAAAACAGATGCACAAATCCTTGAAATTCCAAACTTCCAGTAATAAGGAGTAATTTTCCACATTTTAGTGTGAGGATAATCCTAGCAAGTCCACAACCTAGTAGCAAAAAAATACAGTTAGCTTTCAAGGGTGATAGGGCAGAGATCACAAATTGCAAGCTCTTTACTTTTTAATATCTCTACTTGGCCTTCTAGAATAACAGAGAAAGCACAGAGCAGCTATGGGGACAGAGAATTAAGGCTTTTAGATCAAATTTTGAGGAAATGACCATTGCTTTTCATCAAGAAATGACCCATGTAAGGGCAGAATGTAGAACATTTCTATCCCTTTTCTGATGAGGACAACACAGCTTGGAGTCTCTATGGACTGACAGATTTGCTAATAATAAATTGTATGTTTCTCACCTGCAGGTGCTTCTTATTTTATTGTCAATTATCTACTTCTATTATCTTTCAGTTGCCACCCAGTCTTAAATTGGAGAATAAATCATCAGGAGACCTGATAGTTCTGAAACCTAACTTCAAACCTCTCCCAAGAATCTTTTGTGCAAGTATGAAATTAATAACTTGAGCATTTTCATGTCCTTGTTCATTCAATGGATGGTTTCATTGCAGTTTTCTAATGGTCCATCTAAACTGTAGTTCTCCATTTTCATGTCATACACATGGGTAGAATTGGAACAAGTTTTCATCATGTGTCTGACTCTTCCTATTGATTATATTAAAGTAACTGGGCAGTCCTATTAGAGGAAAAGTTTGTATAAATACAGACAAGTTACATTCCTCCTGGCCATCAAATACTTTCACTGCTCTAATTTTTTTTCGACCTTTTACAGGACATCAGTTCATTATACCACCAAAAATCCAGTTTCTGCCATGAAAATTGTTTTAAGATCACTATTTCCCATTTCTTTGTTAACTGAATACATTTTGCTCAGAATAAACGTAGCAGAAGAAAGCGTGGGCTGCATAGAAGTCCTTTGTTAAAGCTTTTGAACTCCCTAGTTGTGGACTACAAAGAGTGCAGTGCGCTGCCTCTCACCACCACAGAACAGAAGCACTGAGCGCTGTCCTTCTTTTTTTTTTTTTTTTTTTTTTTTTTTTTTTTTTTTTTTTTTTTTGTGTGTGTGTGTGTGTGTGTTTCTTGATATACAGGATACATTACTGAGTGTCTGTAAAATACCTTGATGGAAATCAGAGGTGAAAATGACAGTTCAAATGTCTGGTCGGGGTTTAAAAGATCTATGGTAATCTATTTTTACTTTTAACAGATACTGAGAAGGAAAGAAAAAGGCCAGAAAAGCAGTGTTCAGACTTATATTACACTCTTTGTCTGCTCCTGCCCTTTCCTGGAGCTGTCAAGCCCAGAGCATTCTCTGAAAATGAAAGTGATTCTAGAGAGGTTACCAATATATGTTATTTCTTATTAGTTATCTTCTTAGGACATTGCTAAGACACAAAGCCTATATGATTCTTTTCAACTACAAACAATGAGTCAGGATCCATGCTGGCTTGAAGCATGTGTCACTCCTGGAATTCAATGCAATGGCCTGGAATTGAGTTTTTAATCTTTTTTTAAAACACTTCCTATTTTATGTAGGAAGTTTTATAGGACAGTCAATCAGACAGAATGAAAAAATATGCTGGTTAGTCAATTAATATTTAAATAGCTTTTGGAAATTGACAATTAGCACTACACCTCAAGAAAAAACATACATATCTTTAAGAAAGCAAAAATTTTGTGCTATTAATTTCTATGAAACACTATTATGATTTAAATTCTGATTCAATCATGAAATAGCACCTGATTCTGTTTTCTTCCAGTCATCCAAACTACTTTTACTGAATATGGGATTCTTGGCAAAAGTAAAATCAGTTCTGTTTTGCAGAAAATCCCATCTCTGTTCCTTTGAGAGAAAAGGAATGAAAGTTTTGTTTCCCTTTTTCCTAGCTCTTTGTCAAAAGATCTTCACACTGAAATAATTTTAGACCATCCCTAGCTTCTTTTTTTTACTTTCATGTACTGACAAACTTTGTGGAGATTTATAATCTGTTGAACTCTGAAGAGCAAAAAGTATCAAGTGCTGAAGAATGTCAGTTCCGGAAACTATACCTGCTGTACAAGGGCTCATCATTCACACAGCTCATTATCTGCTCAAAAAATAGTCATGGTAATCAGTGGCAAATATTACCCAATCATTCTCAACGGCCTTCCTGTCTACTGAGACTCCAAATCTCCTTTGGAAATACTAGAAGAGAAGCACTAACAATTACCAAAATCATGCCACTTTAGAAGTGTATGGATGCTGTTCTTCATCTACATTTTGAGACAGACACAAATTGCAATGCCAACTTTCTCAAACTAAAGGAGTTTGGGTGCTTAATTTGTAACTCAGATAGCTATCAAACTTCCAGGCATATAACATCACAAATGCTTGGCACCAAGTTTTTTCCTGTCTCTGATGGAACACATCTAAAAGTATAGCATTTATTAGTATTAGACCCACCTTTGGTCCTTCATGGCAAGTGAGGGTCATCATGAGGAAGGAAGATGACCATCAATAGTCAATGGATACATCAGTTGCTGTATAAACACAAGAATGAACTCAAGGCATTTGTAGTTGTAACTGTAGAAGATCAACAATGACAAGTCTTTAGTACAGAGATGCTTGAAAATTAATGTCAGACAAATAAGGCTTTATCTATTCAGACAGTTTAATGTTAATAAGCTTGGGTTAGAATTTACAGTCCACTAACTCCTCCATACAAAGAGCACCTTTAAGCAAAGCACTTTTAAGGTAAAACAAGTTGCCTCATGCTGTTTCCTCACAGGGAGTTAATGCAGAGTAACCAATGTACTGTAAATTTGCACCCCAGTTTACCATGGAATAACTTCCCTCAGTAGATAACTCTTAATACAACGTGTATAGGGAAATCAACAGCTAAGGCTCAGTAATTAGTATTAAAAACTATTCAGGTTCTGAAGTTTTCCATTCCCTATTTTCCACCCATCTCTGTTCACAGCTTTTTCTGAAGGATGGGTTCTGGTGCAAATTGGCCATCTGGTTACTCCTTTCAAGACCTAAGTGATCACATGTAAAAAATTGTCATCTCCAAGAAAGAAAAAAATAATGAAGTTTTCCAATTGATTGCAGAAGTGCTTATTTCCTGTTCATAAAATATTTTGTCAACACATGAATAGGTGGAAAGCCTTTCTTCCCACTTAACTGATCAAGATATTACAAACAAAGAGATTATGAATGACTAAAGACTATCAGTTTAAATTTATTTGTGAAGAACTCACAAAATGAAAAATGCTTCCCCAAAGTCATCAAATCTCTGAAGAAAGAAAGGAGATGTTATAAAATAAAGTTATTCTTGTTATGTATAATTCATTAGCAGTCATAAAATAAGAGTAGACTTGGCATGGAGAGGATCTGAAATCTGCCTATAAGAAATAATATAGCAACAAATCTGACTTGTTTGTTTGTTTGTTTGTTTTAATGGTCACATTTGAACAACAATTTCTCTTTTTTGTACCTCTTCAGGGATATATAAGCAGATCCACTAGAAGAGAGACCATTAAAATGCAAATGAAAATTCCAATCACCTGAAGAATGGTATTTTTTTCCTTTGGCAGGACTAAGACGTAAGACCGAAGGAACATCTGAAATGCTAGATTTCTAGAGGGGAAACTGGAAAAATAGCAGGTCAAAGAAGAGAAAGAGTTTCCATACTAAAGAAAACCAAGTATGCCAGTACACTAATTTCTGAAGACAGGACATTTCAGTGGATAGGAAATATTTGTACTAAAATAAAAAATTATTAAAAAAAAAGAAAGCTCACTTTTACAATAAGCACAGAAATCAGTATCTTTCCTTATATGACACATCTATATCATGAGGAGAAAAGTCAAGGAAGAAAACTTGATTGGATAGAGAAGTTTTTTTACAATAGGGATGATAAATAGATTTTTAATACTGGACAAACAGAACAGATAGACTCAAATTTTTCACATGAGAAAACAGCTCTCCTGTTTTCTGAGAAGATGACATACTGCAGATGACATACCTTTTACCTTTTCTATTTATGTCTGCTGTAAGGCTCTTCCACATTTCATAGAACCTGACCACTGGGAGCAGGCAGAAAGCAGCACAGCAGGAAGAGTTGTGTGGAGCGTAAAGAAGGGATGCAACAGAGGGCACATGTATTTCCTGGAGTCAGTGAAGTTCTCTAAACTGTTGTAGACTATCAACACCACTGTGAAAATTTCCAGGTGTTTTTTGCAGAGGCCTCCTGGGCTAGAAAAGGAGTGGGATTATGGAAGATAATTTTTTTCCTATTTTCTCTTGCCACCTTGAGCTGTTTATCTACCTGCTTCATGAGGACAAAGTAGATGGAGAGGTCACAAATTTTTTTCTTTGGGATTGAAAGAGTCATTTGCTGCCAATATTGAGCAATGATCACTATACAGACTGCAGGAGTAAGGGGCCACATTTTGATTTACAGCTTCAGAGAAAAGCTTTTACTCTGGGATAAACACAGTAGATGCAACCATCCAAGCTCTCCAGGCCACAGTATCTAGTAGACTTCTACTCTGGATACTCAATGAAAAATATTCTTATTTCCATTTGGAGGAAACCATTCATCAGTTGCATAGGTTTTTCATTTAGTTGGTTGTTTTTTAAGGGTTTTTTTTATGTTTGTTTTTGTTTGTTGGTTTTGTTTAGGTTTTTATTTGGTTTGGTTTGGTTTGGTTGATTTTTTTCAGTTTGTTTTGTTTTGTTTTGATGTATTTAATATAGTTTGGATACCACTCATATCCTATAGTGTTGCAATTCCTGGTTTGTGAGGGCAACACAGCAGGAAATGCTAAATAGAGAATTTTGACAGGTAATTGTAATAACCCTTGACCAAACTGGTACATGCAGAGAAAGGAAAACGGAAAATAAGCTAAGGATTACCATTTAAAGTAAACCTGTCAGCTCTGTTGAAGCAAATTTCTAAAATATTTAGACTACTTTAAATAATCATCCATATGCGTATCAAATGTGGTCAGAAAATTATTCTGGTGGAATATTCAACAGTCAATTATAAGTGTGAAGGTCATGCAAAGAATGGAGAAACACCTTGTTAGGACAGATGGCTGTGTTTATGGGATATAGAATTATAGAACCAACAAGGTTGGAAAAGAGACATTTAAATCATCAACCAACTCACCACTATCACTGTAACTCTGAAATCATTAAATATTGTTCAGAGAATGTTACAATCCATAGGCTTGTTTGTTCCATAGGTTTGTTTATTCCGTAGCATCCACTGAAAATTACCTTTCAAAAAGTTTCACAATGG
This sequence comes from Certhia americana, assembly GCA_018697195.1. Lineage (NCBI taxonomy): Eukaryota > Metazoa > Chordata > Aves > Passeriformes > Certhiidae > Certhia > Certhia americana. Next base: position 58,787,993 of record CM031878.1, read on the forward strand.
CTTTTCTCATCTACCTCTGCGAAGAGCAGAATGACAACTTGAAAAAGATATTTTAAAGCAGAGATAATTTTGTGTCCCATCCTTGTACGAACACAAAGCTATTTGTTTTTTAGGGCTTGACTTGGACTAATGAAATTGAATAAGATTATAATGATCATCAAAAAAAAATAAGAGTAGACTGTCAACAGAAGCAAAGCAAAAGTATTCTGTCCCAAAACACTCATGAAGAAGAGAACTGAAAGCAGATGTACAAAACCAATTGCTTGTCTTCACAGCATAATCACCTCCAGGTAAATGAAAACTAATATATAATCTCAAGTGGGACAACTTTTATAGTGCTCTGGACCATTTTCATTTTCTTTTCGCCACTAATAATTCATTTGGCCCAAGGGACCATTAAAGTCAATGAAATTAATTCTGATTTGAAATCCTACATCCAGTTCCATGTCTTCTTTTTCACAGCTTATAACAGCTTGAGATGATGGAAGTCCTTCTGATGAGTAAATGCTATTGTTAACCTACTTATTGTTATTAAATGCTCTCTTCATTACTCTTGCATGGATTTAAAATCAGCCTAATAGATACACCATGTTTATTGTACCCACAGCACCAAGTGTTAAGAATTAATAGGAATTTTGTGATGAATAATTGTCTTGTGAGTTATCACATAAATAATAAAAAAGGGACAATAAACATCAATGCTGAAATGAACTTCATTATCAGGGCTCTCAGAGAAACATTTTCCTGTCTAATCTAAAACAATGCCACAAAGTTTTAAACTTATTAAAGATTTTCTTTGCCTTATTCTTCATCAATTCCATTAAGTTATTTGCTACCTCAATTATTGATGCTTCAAAATTTGAATCCAAGTCCCTAATACAATAATAAAGAACCCACATCTGAATCTCCAGTCTTGAAGTCAGATTTTATTCTTGATCTAGAGAAGATGAAAATATTTGCAGATGTGCTTTCTTGAACGATGCAGCAGACAAACAATTGAAATATCTTACCCCAGTCACTTTAATCACTATGCCAAGGAAATGCTACACTATATTCTATTTACAGTAGATGAGTGTGAAGTTCTTTGCAAAATAAGCTGGATATAAGAGAGTGCTGTTACAACCACTGTCCACTACTAACATAATGATCCATATTAACTGTGTATTTTGAAGTTTATGTCATTCCTTCAAAGACAATAAGTCAAACAAGAAAAGGAGATCAGAGATATTAGCTAAACACTCTTAACTAACATTTGATAGCTCTGGCTTGTCTGAGTCTGGACTTATGAGAAATATTTCTTTGCATGTTTAAGAGACTTTAAGCTCTCTGACAAACAGTGGTTTTAACCTTTGTGCATAGAAAAGGGCTTTTAGACTCTGGAATGGAGCAGAGTTTTCAAGAATGTGTATTAGATAGTAGAATAGTGTGCAGTTTTATCACAGGGTGAGTATTTTAGATATATGGGGTTTTTAGGATGGCAGACAGGTGAAGGCAAGACTGAGAAATCGCATGGCTTTTGGGCTTTCTCCTTCTTCCTTGCCTTCATCTTCTGCTGTGAGGTGGCACATTATAGTTGGCTTAGAATAGAGTCTAACCTTCTAACATGGATAATAGTTACTGGAGAAGTATTATAAATACTGATTACATAGATTGTAGTATAAATGTACACACCACTCTGTGTGGGTGGGATTCGGGGTTTTGTGCCTTGGACTTGCCTGCAGAAAAAGCTCTGCTGGTCAGGAGCAGAAAGTAGTGAAAAGAAATAATAAACTATGAAGAAAACACAAGAAGAGATGGCTTGTAACCCTTTTCTTCAATCTCTGGCTGGAGGAAAAAAGTCTTTTGCATTCTCAGGTCATGGTAAACAGCCGGCAACAGAGACAAACAAAAACACTGGCTGACACCAATTGTAGACTATTTAAAATCATTATCTCTTGTTTCAAGAAGAAAATTTAAGAGAAAACGAAAACACTTTCTTAAAATGTTGTGTCCATGTAATTAATCTTCAGAAAATGCATAGAGCTTTTGCAGCTTTAAGAGGAAATAAACATTTTTATTATATGACATCTTTAATCTTTATGTGGCTTTGGTGTTCTGATCCTGATATTCTATTTTGAACACTGTTACCAGGAAAATTAATACAAATTATTCTGTTGGCCTTAAAAGACAACTTATTGTTGCTTTTTAAAAAATATGAAAAATAGAGTTGAAATGTAATGAAGGTATTGAAGGTAGATATTGAAGAACTATTTCTATAGATCAATGCTGCTCTCCTGTACAGCACTTATATTTTTAAACTGAAGTCTGATCTTACTCAAGAGAAATTCCCAATTAACTTTGTTTGGAGTCACAAGTGTCCTGTTACACATCTTGGTTTCTGAGAAAAATTTGTTTCATCTTAGTCCTGTTGTTTCTCTGTACTTTGATGCCAAGCTGATCTAAGCATCCAGAGACCCCTTTCTTTTACAAAATAAATACAGAATCCACCAAACTGTCTCAGAAACATATCATTCAAATATATTTGCCAGACTGAGAGAACAGAGCACACACAGGAAAAGAAATGGTATTATGTCAAATAACTTGTACTAGCTAGCTCCAGATGAGCTTTCTATGTCAAAATATACTGACTACAGAAACCACACATGTAAGGCAATGTCATGTTCATGCATGGCATGTCTGTCACTTTTTCAGAAGTCTTTGCAATTCTTTGTAAAGATAAATTTGCTGCAAATAAATATGCCATTTAATAGTAAACATTTTAGCTCGTACAGAAATTTGTAAGGACAAATAACCATACTACTTTGGATTATGGTTTCCACAAATTCTTCTGTGTGAACCACACTAAATTCATCCCAGCTTCATCACCACAATAAATACCTGTAAAAATGATGGCATCAACATTTATTCCTACAGTAGACCCTTGAAAACTCTGTCATCTCTTACATATGTAAAGCCCACAGCACCATTTAAATTTTTTAAATATTCAAAATATTTAAATATTCTTTCAAACGTTCTCACAAACAGAAGTATGTTTTTATGTGCATAGAAAAAAAGTGGCTAATCTGCTTCCAAATGTTTTCTTGGAAAGCTGGAGATAGGGATAAACATCTTATATATTCTCCCTAAATTTCTGATTATGGAAAGAATTTCTGGGAACTAAACTGAGTTCCTTTCCAAATAAGAACCTCTTCATGCTGGGAAATCCAAAAAGAAAGGATAGGGCAGGTGATCACAAAATTAATGAATAAGTTTTCATATAGTCAGAAAGGAGACAAATTAAGTTTACATTCTATAATTTGCCTTTCCCCCAAATTTTGTTTCTTGCTTTTGTAATTCAACAACAGTATTTAAAAGGTGGTGTGTTGATGAGACAACTTGGAACATTTATTAGTGTCGTTAGGCCATTATGCAGAATGAACACACAGATTAAGAACAACAGACAGAAATTATCCTCTGCTCAAGTACATGGTTGCAGAATTGCCTCTAGTGAGATTTCTAGATTGATTTGCACGGTTATGGAGGATACATGGCTTGCTAAAACAGGTGATTAATGAAGCTTCTACTCATCCAGACCCTCACAGCACATAACAAACACATTCTGTGAATGCTTCCAGTAGGTCATCCCCTTATTGCTATTCTCATTGTGAGTCCTTAAATCCTTCATGCTTTGGGCATTAAATGTTTTTTTTAATAAACATATCTGGCTGCTTCATCAAGCTCAAACGCGGGGAATGCTTCACATGGATTTTCTGGCAGATTTGCATGGAATGCAGCTATCATTTAGGCTATTTCTATAGAAATCTGCTCCTTTGATTAGGGTTTTAAATCATGGTCTAAGCTAGAAAGCACATTCATCACATGTAGGTCCTCTCTAATACACTGTTTTTGTTTAAGTCTAGTTTCTTCCCTAGAAAACACAAATTCCAAAACATCTTCAAGGTATCTACAACACAGACTGACAATCTTCATGGCATGCAATTAGGATTACTCTCACATCTTCTTTTATTTCTTACTCTAGCTTCAAGCTTCTGACTTTCAAACTCTCACACCCCTTATATATGGCAAAACCAAATATGTTTCTCAAATTTTTCTTGGGAACACAGTTTTCTTCAAAAAGCAGCTCCTGCAGGCAAAATGATAACATTATCACAACAAAAACAAACAAACAATCAAAACCCAAAACAAACAAACAAATAAACAAACAAACAATTCCTCTTTATTGATGTGAGTTCAGAAGACACCTTACATTTTTTTCTCACTTATGTAGCTACATTTCCCCATTTGCACTATTCCTTTCCCCAAGTCTATCATGCCTTCCTACCAAACTTTGCAACTTTCACATGCCCAATCTCTCTTCCTTAATGTGTCCAATCAAGCTGTAACAGTAATTCTCAACAAAATGTATTAAATATATCAGGAATATGTGCTAAACCTCAAAAGAAAAAGCATCCATATATTCTAAATATGCACTAAGCACTACAAAATAAGTAACATGACATTCAAACTTACCACTTAACAGATCTCTTCCTAGGGTCCTGTGATTGTGGTTGTGTCAAATCTTCCACTTGACTGCTATATTTTATGTTCTTGAGCCATACACTTGTCATGATTAGATATATTACTCAGTAATTTAAAAAACATTACTATATAAAACATTTTCTGATAATACCATGCTGAGCTCTATCAAAATGCGTAAGAACTACCGAGACATTCAATCAGGCAAAACCATACAATGTAACAACTGGGAATGGATGTGTTTTGGAATTTTAAGAAGAATTGTAAGCAAAAATCAGTATTTTACATCCCTGTTGCCCCTTCCTGCTGCTGTAACTCCTGCATTTCACATCACTCTACCAGCAACTCATATATTTCCAAATACTGCATAGTGCCTCTTCTCCTACAGAGTCAATTTCAAGTTATCAATAGGTTGCCTTGAGAAGACAACAGATTGAGAATCCCAGAAAAACATTAACCTGTAGCAGCATTTCATAACAGTCTTTGATGTGAAAATATTAACAATGTAGTAACGTATATTAAGGTATAGCTACACAGGAGTTGCTTGTAAGAATAACTCCTACAAGAAGAAAGAAAAAATCCCAACAGAACATCTAGAGCATGAAATTTTTTCCAAGGAAATGGAAAGTCACCATTTTATGAAGGACAGCTTTTCATTATTTTTGTCCTGCTGAAAGAAGACTACTCAGACATGGGCAAGGCTCCCAAATGAACACCATTAGGAAACACATTAAGACTAATACATCAAAAAAAGAAAATTTTCTGCTTGATAAATAAAATGACCATCAATTTCACAGAGCTAAAACAAAGAAGCAAATAAATGCCCTTATTCCTGTTGCCCTATATCTTCAAATTTTCTTTCTTTCTTCTTTTCTTTCTTTTTCTTTCTTTCTTTCTTTCTTTCTTTCTTTCTTTCTTTCTTTCTTTCTTTCTTTCTTTCTTTCTTTCTTTCTTTCTTTCTTTCTTTCTTTCTTTCTTTCTTTCTTTCTTTCTTTCTTTCTTTCTTTCTTTCTTTCTTTCTTTCTTTCTTTCTTTCTTTCTTTCTTTCTTTCTTTCTTTCTTTCTTTTTCTTTTTCCCTTTTCTTTCCCGTTCTTTCTTTCTTTCTTTTCTTTTCTGTTCTTTTCTTTCTTTGTTTTTTTCTTTTTCTTTTCTTTTTTTCCTCTTCCTCTTTATTTTATTTAATAGATTTCTATTTATTTCTTTTTTTTTTTTTTTTTTTTTTTTGGTTTTTT
>CM031878.1:58795574-58814348 GCA_018697195.1 Certhia americana
ATTATTATTATTATTATTATTATTATTATTATTATTATTATTATTATCATTATTACTTTATAATGGGTACAAGCATTTGTTGCTGCTCTTGTCCTGATCAGTATATGTAAATCATAATTGTGAGCACAACAGGAATAGAAGTTTTCTTCTAGAGTCACTCCCAATAACAAAAAGAAAACAATAACTATACAAATTGGAGTGGTAGCATAAGTTCACATGCTCTTCAAAGATTCCAAACTCTTCAAAGTTTCATCCCAGTCTTGTAAAAATAGAAGTTCATTTGGAATAATAGTGAGTACATACATCTTGTGCTCTGCTTTATTATGTATGAACAGTTTTACAACATGTAGGAAAACTACATTCAGAACATCCAAGAGTCATATTCTTTCACATTTTGACTTCCCACGGAAAGCAGTGAATATTTTTTTATGCCCTTGCTTCAGAATGGCAGAGTTTCTGCAGAGTTTAAAAATTCTCTTTGGTATAAAAATGAAACAGTGAGTCTTACTCTTGACCCAAAGGGATTTTTTGTGCAGAGAATTGAATATGTGCTGAAACAGTGTGTCAATGGCTTCAAATGCTGCAGAGAGGTTTGCTATAAACTGGGAGGGGCAGAGGGAGGGAGGGGTAATTGAGAAGATCCCAGAAGGGCAAAATCCTATTCACAAGTGGTTGAAATTCATCAGAAGAAAAAAGCAAAATTGGTGTTCAGGTGACAAGAGAGACAGGAAAAAGTCACAAACCAACTCTAGGACACGAAGAGAGCAGCTTGAAAGCTCTGACTATCAGCTACCTGGAGAGTTCTTAAAGACATGTACATGTCTTGTTATCTATGGTAGAGGAGCTGGAGGAAGGAGAAAAAAGGTTCAGATTCAGGATTAAAAACTTCTCTGAAAACCTTTCCTTGCTTGACTGCTATTGAATAGAAGAACCATGTTTTATGAGGAAAAGCAGAAATATCTGGCCAGTGTCAGTATGTATACACACAATAAATGTATAAATAAAGACACGGGGGTACATATGAATATACACGTACGTATGCATGTATTTATTTATAGATACAGATACACTATGCAGATGTTTTCATGTAAATTATTATTCTTTTTGGGGGTTATTTTCTTAAGTCATCTCACCTTGCATTTCCTTTTTGAGTGTTAGGACAGTTTCTGTACATATTTTCTGGGGGCCCCATCAATGACAAGCACCCATCATTTCACTCACCTCCTTTAAAAAGTTATTAAACTGACTAGAAAGTTCTAAGATTACTATATAATTACAACTTTATATAGAACTTAAACTAAAAGTTGATCCATATGTTTATTATTTGTAGGATGGTGAAGTCTCCAACTGGTAATCAAATATGTCTTGTAGCAATGTTTACTTAAGCAAAATTTAAAAATTGAGGATCCCATAAAACATTCTTGAGAAGAAGGGGTGGGGGTGGGGAAAGGATTGTCCTAGTCTCTGAATTCACACACAGAGTAGTTGCAAAATGTCTGTAAAAATTTTAAAAGTAGAGAAATTGTAAAATATCTGTGATAACTGAGGTTGCTATAAACTTACAGCACACATAGATTTCAGTCAGGCTGTCCTTTTTTTACCCAGGGGTGTGGGTTTTGGCTTTTGGTTAATTATATTGCTGCAGGCAACATGGCATAAAGAGGCCAGCAAGGCAAAATTTACTCAGATGGGAAACAGCTTTCCCCTGAAATCAGCTGAAAAAAGAAATTTTGTGGTATGAAGAAGAGGTTCTGCGCTCAAAAACTTTTTTGTTTTCATCAGTTCCCTTAACAAGTCTAAAAGTTTTGCCTGCATCTGGTGTTTACCTGTACTGTTTACCAAAGACAAATCTATTTTTTCCTAGTAGGTGAACTGTTTTCAGGCAGGTAGGAAGGCCTGCCGGGAGGAAGGCAGTAAGTACTTCAGAGAGTCCCTGATGGAGTGCAGGTTGAAGCACAAGTTGCAGAGAACATTTTTCAGGGCCCTCATCCAGCTCTGGCCAGTTAGTACTTGACTTGATTTGCAGCAACATCTGCAGGAAATTATTTTTTAGTTTCACTTTACCTATTGAGAAAAGATGGCAAAAATCTTTTTGAAGGGCCTACAGAGACTTTGAAGATGTTAGGGCATGTAATTTACTTGACTAATCTAATTTATTGAATCCCCAGTATCAATAAATGCTGTGGGATTGACAGATTGTGAGCAGTTCTGCTGAAGGAGGACGTGGAGGTCTTGGTGAATGATCAACCAGTCCTGGGATGCATCCAGAACAGTTTGGGCAGCAGGGCAAGGAAGGGATTTTGCCCCTCCACTCCATCTTAGTGAGATCTCACTTGGAATGCTGCATCCAGCTCTGAAGTTTTCAGCACTGGAATGACATTGACTTGTTGGAGCATGCCTGGGGGAAGGACACAAAATATGATCAGAGAGCTGTGCCACCTCTCTTTGAGCAGAGGCCAAAAGAGTTGGGGTTGTTCAGCCTGGAGAAGAGAAGGCTCTGAGGAGATTTTATTCAATACTTCAATATTCAATTGCCACTTCAATACTAAAAGGGCATGCAAAAGAAAGATGAGGACAGATTTTTAAGTAGGCCCAAAAAGAAATAGGAGAAGGTTTAGTGGTTTTAAACTAAAAGAAGACGGATTCAGACTAGACAAGAGGAATATGCATTTTACAATTTGGGTAGTGAGATGTTGTACAGGTTGCCCAGAAAGGAGGTGAGTGCTTAATCCCTGAAAAATTCAAGGACACATCAGATAGGGCTCTGAGCAACTTGAGCTATTTGAAGATGTAGAATGATGCTAATTGCAAAGTTTTGAACTAGGTGACCTTAGAGTGTCCCTCTCAACCCAAACCAATTAAGGATTCTACCTAAATTCTTTGGAGAAGGATTTTGTCAGCCCAAACTAAGCCAGATTTCTTTCTTCTCAACCAGTCTTTGTCTTGAGTAAGAATTAGTGGGTATGAAGTAGGCCGTGTCTGCCAGTTGACCTGACTGAAAGTAAACAGGGATCAATTGAGGCTGTCTTATTTAGCCAAGTTCTTTTGGATTGCAGAAGAAAGGATTGTCTCTTTTTCTTGATGCCACTATTTTCTCCAGTTTCTGATTATTGGATGCTTTTTCTCACCCACATTCCTCTTCTGCTTTTCAGGGGGGTGAGGGGATGCATGTGAATGACTGCTTGCTAACTCTCTCTTTGAAAATCTCTTTGACAATACATTTTTGCAGGGTGGTTATTGTGTTGGCTCCGTCTTTTCATGTAAGTGAGTACCTTAGCTAACTCAGGAGTGAATCTTTAACAGTTATCTGTTGTAAAGGGTATGTCTCCAACTCAGAATGAGCTCCATTTCTTGTCAGTGTAACAATTTGTCATGTGTCAGGCAATGCACATAAAATTGTACTTGTACAACCCTATAGAGGGTTGCATCTAAGCAAGATGCATTTAAGTGAATGAATTAATCATGGCATTACATTTCTATCTTCCCTGCTTTTCCTCCATAAATCATCTTCATTTATTTCATCCTTAATTGTGCAGCTATGACCTTGTGTTTTGCAACCTTTTCTTTTATCTCATTATCAACATAAAAGATTTGCACATTTCATCTTTAATTGACACCTCAGTGTGACATCAGCAAATGGAGAGGAAACAGAATACTGAGAACAGCACAATGTCCTAGTCATTGCATCAAATATATTTCACTAAACCACTGGGGACATTTGGTATTTTGTAAATGTCTTTGGTAGGAGAATTCTAAACTGAGGTCATGAAAAAGCAGACAATTTCTTGAATCAAATCTCTCTCCACTAAAAGTTTTTGTACATCCTGATATGAGTCAGTAGTAAAATTGCATGAAGGTGCCAAGGATATAAATCTGGGTTTTACAGTCCCCAAGAATCTGGGGAATATTTTGTGTCCTATACCTTGGATTGTCTAGATTAATATGATATAAAATTTCATGCAGAATGTTCAGTGTACAAAGGATTCAAAAGCCAGTAGCGTCACCGGTTGCATTAAATTGGGGGAAAAACTTCACAAAAAGGGCCTGCAAATTTTCACCCCCTGTCCTAATAGCTTTTTGTCCTTTATAATGTCATGAACACTTTAAACAAAACAAGACATGACTTCTTTCAAATTAATATTAATGGATACTGTGTTGAATGCGTTTAAGACAAAAAATAATGTCTGAGATTTTCTTGCTCACCATAATTTCTAGGGAGCAAGAAAATTAGGAAGGTGAGGAAGTACTTCCTTGCTCTTCTGTCATCCTACAGTACAAAAGATAAAGAAAGGGTTCTAGCTTCAGCTATTTCCAGGAAGATTTTCTATTGTTTGTTGTATTTGCCTTTGAAATGGAAATTTCTGAAACACTATATTAAAACAGTTTTAATGCCTTGACTTTTCATCATGTGCTGTGTGAAACTTAACATTGCACCCTGTTCTTTATGACCTTGCAAGAGTAAGTAACAATACAGTATCTAAACCACATAGCTTAAGAATTAGATCACTGCTTTGAAAAAGTAGTAAAAAAATCTAGAGGTATAAGACATGATCCTCTAATCCCAGTCAATGAACTTCACATTGTACTGAGTTTTTCAAACGTTCAGCATTATTAAGAGTAGTTTTTGTCCTTGAAAATCCATCATAAATTTGTGTGTTTATATCATTTGTCTCCCATAACACTGGGAGGGTGAAGAAAAAAAAAAAGAAGTTGAACAATTTTGCTTTTAAGCCTAGGAATAAACTATGAAATTTCATCCATCTATCTTAAAGATTATTTATTATTTAGGAAAATCTCATTTTGTTTTTATTTTGGCAGGTTTTCAAGTCAAACAGGACTATGCTTTACATTATATGGCTATATATGATTTCATTACAGTGCACTGTGTAGTCTTTATCTGTTGCAGGTATGCCAGACCTCATGAAATAATTCAGCATTTCAGTCAAGTTTCTCTATGTCAAGCATCTGAGCAGCAGCTTGCTTCAATGTAAAACATCAATGAGAGAAACAGGGAGAAGAGCCTCTTCTCCAGCAACATCCTGGCTTGTAAACATTTTCAAATATACCATGCAATGGCTTGGTAAGGTTGGTACAATAATCTGACCTAGCACTTACATAGCTATGTAAGGAACAATAAACTCAGTTTAATAATGAATAATCTAAGATAAGATAAATAAGATAATCTGATATTATTTTTCACAAATATGAAAGCTTTTTTTGGCGCTTATTTTCAGCTATGTATTTTTCCTCTTTTTACAGAACCAACTGCAATATGCAAGTAAAGTGGACATGAGTTCCCTCTGCTTGAAAAAAGCAAACTTATCTCTTCAGGAGACAGCCATGATTAGCCTTTTCTCCTTCCCCTGTATTTTATCAAACAGAGTCAGGTCTAATTTTTCCCTATGAAGAAAGATATATGTTTAAAAAATTATTGAACTGGACAAAATGAAACAATGAATACAGTAATGAAAATTTCAGAACTGCCTGAACTTTTTGTGACTTTTAAACTACCTTGTCCCAAACTCATATCTCTACTATAGGAAACATGTTTCACTACAAATTTCAGTTAGCCAAATGTTTAATTGATGTTAAAGTAATAAATTGTGCCATTATAAAGTCATAAAAGCCTTTTGTTTTCTATCAGAAATCCAAAAATACGGTTGCCGTACCCAGAAAAGCTTAACTGAGTATAAGCTGTAAGGTAGATTAGCAACTTCCTTCACAAGTCTAAAAAAAATATTCGGCATTGCATAAACAATTTCTAGGTGCTTCCTTTTGTGCCAAGTTTCCTCACCCAAACAAAAATAAATGGTGACAAAACCCCAATTTTCTCAGAGTGAAAAACCATGTGAAAACTAATGAGTGAGTGGCTGTGCATGAGCAACATCTTTGAAATGGTTATGCTTTGATCCACAAGACCAATTCTTTCCTAATGGACCTCCTTTATCGTGCACCTTCTCTTCACGCCGATATGCCACAGCCCTTGGAAATAGAAAACTATGATTTCCTTGCATCTAATTGTATGAATATACATCTCTTTACTTAAAACCAGCCCTTAGCAACCTCATCTGTTTTCTTCTCAGACTTTGTTTGTATTGTGATTGGCAACTCTCATTTCAGTATTTTTTCTTGACATCACATGGCAAATGGGAATGAATATAAAACAGTATCTTTTCTCCAGTGTCTCTGACTGGCTGTTATAAGAGTAATTTGAGCCTCGTTCCTGTCTCATTTCTTGATTAATTGCTGTATTTCTTTCATCCACACAAAATGTTCTTTACAAATCACTGATATTAATTTTCATAATCTTTAAACAGGCACAGACTTCAAACCCAGGTTCACTTAGGACAATATAACACTGCAAGTTCAACTTAAAGCCAATGTAACACATCTCTATCCTACACAATTTGGAAGATGGACAACTGGTTTTAACACATTCAGGTTTTGTGACCTACACTGGCTTTTTTATATGCAATATGTTATTCACTGTCTTTGTGCCTCTTTGAGGCCACGTGTCAGCCACAGTGATCTGATCTAAACAACAGCCCACAAGGTTGCATTTATTATCAGTTATTATTCCAAGGTGAAAGGCAGCAATAGTTATTTCCTAAAACTGAAATCTCATGATCCTGCAGTTCTTTCCCATATCCCTCCTGGGCATTTATACTTATTTCTATGCTGTACCTCCAAAGCTCTAACCCTTAGCTGAGAGTAGTTTGTCTTCACTGCCCAGTCCTGCTGTGCTTGCTCTTTCTCTTCTAGTTTACATCTCAATTATACCATATGGTATTGGGTATCCAACTGACCCTATGTGAAAATAACAGAACTATGTGACAGCTATGAAAAAAACAAAGCAAAAATTAATTTAGTAGTACAGACAGGAACTTCAAATTGTGCAAGGTTTGAAAGCAAACATATTTAAATCCATAAAATATTTGGACAAGTTTTTTGATTCACAAAAACATAATTCAGTTAATTAAGCTTCAGTATGCCAAAGAAAAATTAAACTTTTCACTTAGAAACCTTCAAACTTTTTATCTTCATCAGGAAGATGGCAACATCAGGAGAAGAAAAGATGGATAAAGTTACTAGGCCTCTAAATTCTGGAGTACCTGGAAACTGAGAGCAAACAGTGCAAGGAAAAGGAGAAGCAGAGAGATGAAGAAAGAAGTTATTGTGACTTAACATGGAAGCAAAATACTGACATAGCAATTCATAAAGTCATGTCTCCTTGAATTGTAAGAATTACCAGTGACAGCCATAAAATTCTCAGAAGTAGCCACATGTTTTGTCCTTGCTATTTACTGTAAAATCCTCACAACAGCTGTCAAAGTGAGAAAAGTACCGATTATGCTCATAAGTGCTAGGTAATATCATGTTTAAAGTCACTAAAAGTCAATTGTTTAAGAACGCTCCTTTCAAAATAATAGATGTGGTGTGCAGTAAAATTATTTTGTTTCTGACAAGTTTTTATACCCTTTTAATTAATTACTTTCACTGTCAGGCCATTTGAGCATCAGTGAATTCCAGTAAGGCTGAATGCAGAAACATGCAAGGTTATATCTGGCATGCATTTTGTATCTGGAAACAAGTGAGGAACTACAACTTCAGGCTTACAAAAGCATTTATAGAGCTCCAGCTCTTTCTAATGCATGTTGTGACAAGAGGAAATTTTTCCATAATATTATAAAGGTTTATGTTTTAATCAACTCATGTCAGTACTGTCATTAATAATTACTGGCAGATCTAAATACCATTCTGTAGTGAAATACATTTCTTATTTACATAAAGTGAGTAGAGTATCATTTAACCTGACAGATCAAAGTAGAACACTGTTGTGGAGAATGGCAATGGGAATAACATACTTATAGTTTTGTTTCATTTGACACTTGAGTTAACATGTCAATATCTGATTTCTTCAGAAAAGCCTCTGTTTTTAATCCACACAAGTAAAACTACTGGGAAGCATCCATTGATTTAAATTAGTCAAATGCATTTGTCTAAATAGGTACCAAGTAAGGATTTAATTTTATCTTTCTGAGTGTTTGTTAAAATGTCAGCTAGTCAAAACAGACTGTTTTCCTGTGTGTTTAAAATCATGTTGAACAAATGCTTTCTAGACATTTTAAATAAACACCTTGTTACTAAAAAATTTATTTCCTAATTATGTGTATATTCACCATTGCAGATATGCAAAAGTTTCTACTGATACCCAGTTCATTTAGCAAAATCAAAAAACAAATTAATGAATATTAGGAAGGAATTTTGATCATCAAATAGAAATGTGGGGCAATAAAAGGTGAATGAGGTGAAAAGGTGAATAAGAATCAGTTCTTATTCAGAATGTGAAATAGCTGGAAATATTGTCCATGGTAAGTAATTTTAACTTAATTGTCTGGACTATATAGTGAGAATAAAGTGTTTAGTATGTTCCTGTTCTGTGCTACAACACCTTTGGTTTTCAGAGAACAGATCTTTCAGTTGGTGCCAAGAAAATGAGGAGCACAGGGTGGCTAACCACAGACTTTTTAAGTGATTGCTCATTGTCCAGCTTGGCAGGTGACTGCTTGGCAGAGGCGAAGTGGAATTCAGTTCCTCAGTGCATTACCCTCATCATGACTGCCTCACAGAGGACTTCTGATATTTGCACTGATTAGAAATTCAAAAAAGGTGCATTCTATAGCATTAGTGACTGGTAAAATTGAAATTCCTTTAAAAATTTGTTGACTTTTGACAGAATTTTCAGTCTTATCCTTTTAGCCCGATTTTCTGAGTTTGGTATACAGATATAACACAAATTTTTATTTAAATACTCTCACTAATTGCTCTTTCTTTTAGAATGTGTACCATCACTGGTTGGAAAACACATTAAATTTTATGGTTAGTTTTTGCTCTCTAATACAGAATAGCAAGACAGTGGTCTTTGAACAGGATACAGAAGGAATGAGAATCTGCCCACTGAACTAATTTTATTATTTCCACACCTGAGGTAAAGAACAAGCAGCTTCCTCTAGGAGATTGTGCTCCAGATTGTGCTAAAAATATCCCTCCTTAGCATTTCTGGAGCACCTGGATGGATAGATGGACACAATTTTTTTTGCAGACATCTTCATTTAGTGATGAGTTTGCAAGCAAGCAAGTTTGCAAGCAGAAAAATTTGCATGGGTTTGTTTATGTATGAACCTCGTAATTGATTCTTAAAAAAAAATAACAGATATGGGCCTGTGGCCCACTGTTATTTGATAGTGGTAGAGATGGACTCAGACAGAATAGAATGTTTTTTCTTCTGCCTCACATACCTCAGCTGGCAGCAACACTCTTGACCTCAGATAGCAATTGGACAATTACCAAAAATCACCTGAAGGCGTTTTGTATAATCAAGAGCTTCAATATAAACCTTTTGATTTGTTTTCAGTAAAATACATGTTTACTTCTGCTACCTGCCAACAGCTGACTCTGGTAAATTTCATGATTTCTCTTTAGTTTTCAGTGACGCAATACAAAAGGGATCGCATTTATTCCACTGCTATTCAAAAATTGGTGGCTGTTGTTCTATGCATAAACATAAGGCATGCCCAACATAATCACAAAAAAGAAATGCCTGGATAATAGTTACTTCTTTTCTATATTCACAAAATATTCCTGAATGATGTTGTAATTCTAACACGTGCTATTTTTATATTTTGGGAAAATGAGTGGATGCATGCATCTGGAGTGCAAAGTGTTTCTGCGCTCCTTCTGTAGGAGAGCTGAGATTGTATTGTGAGCTGGTAAGTCCTGGCCTATTCTCTGGCTTCTGATTGGATGCATTTTTGTGAACAAAGGCATACTCGTAATTTTTTTTTACAAACAAGATCAATTTACACAAGTGTACAAGCAAGAGAATATAAAAAGAATGAGTCAGCTGAAATTTTGATACCAGATCAATCATGGCTCAAGTGTTCTTTCAGTAAATCCAAGACACACATATTCAAAATTCCATTACTGGGGTATTAGTGGTAAGATATGGAGAGTTCCCTTTGGAGTCCTTTATTTTAGACCAGTATAATTTTTTCTCAGCACTGTATTTTTTCTTATTATTCACTGTTGCCATAGGCTGGGTTGTCTTGTACCTTTCCCTTTCCCTTTCCCTTTCCCTTTCCCTTTCCCTTTCCCTTTCCCTTTCCCTTTCCCTTTCCCTTTCCCTTTCCCTTTCCCTTTCCCTTTCCCTTCTTTCCCTGCACTTCCCACTCCACTCCACTCCACTCCACTCCACTCCACTCCACTCCACTCCACTCCACTCCACTTCCACTCCAATCCACTCAACTCCCACTCCACTTCCACCCACTCAACCCACTCCACTCCACTTCCACCCCTCCAACTCACACACCCTTTAAAAGCCCAATACATTATCAACGTTATGTCGCAATAGAAAGCAAGTTTTATGAAGATACAGAGTGATTGGAACAATAAGGACATTTTCCCATAAGGATTTTGGAGCTCTCCTTGTGGAGGAAGCTTTGCTGTAGTGTTGGGAGTCTGAGCACAATATGTGTCTCTGACTCACCGGACACTAGAAATCCTGATCCATGGCTATCCTGATTGACATGGGATTCTCCTGTTTCTTTCTGCAATTGCAGACAATGTAAATTATGTTTAAGGCTGTCCTGAGGTTGAAAAAGGATGCACAGGTAGTGCAGAGAGGTATCTAACAACAAGATTTGGTAATTTGTGTGCCTGTCCCAGACTGCTCGTAGAGGACTCAGAGTCTATCCAGGGACACACATTTGGAAGCTTCTGTGACAATGTTGGAAGAGGACCCTAAAATGATGAATTCCTGGTGGCAATCTTCTTCAGGGCTTTAAGAGGAAGAAGTGAAATAGTGCTGAAACTCATAAAAAGTGCGGTTTTAGTGTCCTTGAATGCCACAATATTGTCTCGTCAGGATGTCTCTGCATTTTTGTCCAGCAAAATCAGGATCTGATGTCCCTTTGATGTTATTCACATGCCCTCTCTGTCACTGCGAGCTGCTGTGTAAGTTCAGATCAGTGAACAGCTGCAGGTCTGTTATCCCCTCAGTACTGACCCAACCAGCAGCAGCATCTGCCAGGAAGAGGTGCAACCACCACTGCTCCAGGATAAGATGTTCTATGAAACTGGGCAATTTTGTACTTAGTCATTTAGTGCTGTGAGATAGAGTAAGTAAGTGCTTTAAGAGCTGAAAAATATAAACATTAATTTGAATAGAACAACAAACTTCTAAAAATATATAAAATAATATAAACATGAATATATAGTCTAGTAGGAAAAGAGTAACAGACTGAGTTCCCACTGATTTAAAAGGACTGTTACTGACAAACTGAAGTCCTGGTGAGTAACCTCATGGTTCTTCAGAGTAGGTTTTGAATTTACCATTTTAGTTTAGTGAATAAATATAAGACCTAGAATTGGCAAGTGCTTCTCATTGCAGCAACAAACATGCTGTTTCACATGAAGGAAAACATCACTATACTTGCCTGGAAAAATCCCAAAGCCTTTTGTACATAACATTGCCATTTTCATTCTATTCTGTCTGAAAGTATAGCAGAGTATTTAATTTGCAGTGTTTTCTCTTTTTTTCTCTCACTCAGTGTTTTCAATATTTATATAAATACACGTCTGATGTTGCAATACTCAACCTTTCTAACTGCATTCTTTACAATGCTTAATACACATTAGGGATTTCATCAAGAAATCAAGAATAAGAGTGCTGCAGAGAAAATTACCAGATTAAATCCCTCTGTGATGACAAAAATGTAACCTTACGTATATCAAGATTTTCTGTCACAGAAATAAAGTTTAACAATTTTTTCACTCATCATGCTTTACAAAGCCACCCATAAGACCTGATTGCACTTGCATTTTGTAGTAATAATAAAAAAAACAGACAAACAAAAAACCCCAAATCAAACTAAAATCTTTGCAGGTTTTTTCTTTGCAGAAAGTCATTGAAAATAAACTACCTGGAGCTCTATGCTTTCCTGTGTTTTTTATAATAATGCTTAATTTTTTTTTCTTTTTTTTTGCTTTTTTATATATTCTAAACTTACCTGAATTTTTAAAATGTTTTTCTTTAATTTGGTACAAATACTATATTGCTCTAACTTCTTGGGATCAACCAACTCTGCCTGCATATTTGATTTATATGTATCTTTTTCTCATTGTCACCTTAGAATTCTGTATTTAATATATTTTATCATGTCCATACCAGCTATTATAATTTCAGCATTCATTATATTTATACTTCCTGAAATTCATGTGGCAAAAGATTCTTATCTCCTAAAGCTAGGATATCCTATCTCTTAAACTCTAGGATATAAGAATCTTCTGCCTTCACCCATTGTCCTTTTGACTCAATCTGTATTCATTTCAGAAGATAATTTAAAATGGCTCTCATTCTGCAAAATAATGCATTTACTGCAACCTTCTATATTTTCCTGACTATTCTTTTTCCCTTTCTCTCTATTCCTTGTCTTGGTTCTCCTTTTTGTATTTTTTCTGTCACTCTCCACAGCTAATTGCAATCTCTTACATTTCCCACACTGTTCAGAATATTTTTTTCATCCTTCCTATTCAAAAGTTGTGCTAGTTCTGCTGCCCACATTCGTTGAACACCTCTTTTTCTCAGAAAAACAGAAGTTAAAACTGGTAATGACTTACCTAATAACATTGGATAAATCATAAATTCACTGTTAATGACTAATCCTACTAATGACTCTGAAGCACAGTCATGATTGTGTTACTCATGGGCATTGATAAGCATTAATACTTCTAATAATCCTGATCTTGAAAAATTATACTTTCATTGTCGGGCAGATGGGTAGCAGGGGTAAGAAGGGAAAGAAATTAGGAGTGAAAAAAGGGATAAAACTGAGAGAGAGAAATAATTGGCATAAAGCATGTTATTTGTTCTAACATTTAATTGAGATTAAGCCATTTAGATATAAAAAGTAGTTATTTATTGGTATGACAGTTTTATATTACTACCTCAGAATGACTGTTTGCTATAAATCGTAACACTTTACTGCTGCTACTCTCATCTCACTATTCCATTGAGGCTCTCAATTCAAAGCAGAAAGTTTTCCATCATGTGTTTTCTATAATGAATATTAAACATATTAAGAAAGACTTGTCCTAAAATTTTATTTATTTCACAATATGTAATGAGTTTTGTCTGATAATAACACGCTGGAAACAAGGAAACAAAATTCTGTGTTTCTCATTATCTCCTATTTCTTCTGCATGTGTGCATGAAGAGACACACAGCTGCATGTATTCGTACCATCCAGAGTCAGAGTTCCTGCAAATTAATGCTGTGTGAGAAAAATTATCTGCTGAAAACCACTGTAAATGAAAAAGACAACATGATGTGTGAGCTTTAGAGGGTATCTCCAGTAATATGAAAGTCACAGCCTCTAAGTATGTATTAAGCAATTTATGGACTAGGAAAGACAATATCAACTGCACTTGAATTTTCTGTTTTTTCACTATAGCTCTACCAACATAAACATATAATTGGGATGCACTTTCAGTGTAGACAGGGCCATAATATCAAACCAGTCAACTAACTTCATTTGCATGCTGGTGCTGATGACACTCAAATCTGCTAAGTAGATGATAAACCTGTGTTTTATCATATCATAATATGCACTCGGTACTGCTGAATAAAGTGATGCATTTGCTTACATAATTTGATTGTTAGGACTAAAGCAAATGGGAGTGCTTTAATCCTTACATATTTTTTTGTCAAAGTGATAAGCTTTCTAAAGGCTAAGAACTATAATACACTTGATAATGAATATTCCTGGCTTCCTAGCTGATTTTTCTTTTCATTTGATATATGAAGAATTAATGTTCTTCTAAACCAGGACTTTTAAAAAAAAACTTCTTCAGAAACACAAATATGTGTATGACTTTAATGACTACCATAAAAAAAAATTCTGTAAGGGTTCAAATAAAATCATAACTCGTGGCCTATGTTTCTTCTTATGTTTTTCCCCCTAAAGCCCTTCTTTAGATAATGTTGAAGTGAAAATTGTTGCATTTATTTGCAATTAACCTCAGCTAATTGTTTTGTATTTGACGGACTCTCATATTTCTTTCCTTGCTTTAGGAGTGTTGCAATACATGGAATAGTTGAGATACCTTGCTGAAAAATAGAAAATTTTAATGAGCAACTAATAAGCTTAAAGGATGCTGAGGATTCAGAGGATATCCTGGTGTCTTGTGTCTTCTCCATTTGATGAAAAAAAAGCAAAGGAAATAAAAAAAAGTAAGAAAAAGTGTTAATATCTCTCTGTGTGGGACTGCATGCTCTCTGTTCTACACCTAGATAAAAGACCTTCACATCTGAAGCAAAGGAAGTCACTTACACAGCATTAAAAATGTTCGAAATCCAGAGCTCCTAAAGTGTTGGTACTCAGCCTACGGACAGGTAGCCTGTCACAGGCCAGCAGACATCAAGTGCCCAGGGAATCACTGCTAAAAGACCACAAGACCTTCTAAGAGCCAGATGTCTTCCCTCAGTTTTTAAAGGCTGCCAAATACTGGTCAGGAAAAAAAACGAAAAAACAAGAGGAGAGCAAGCAAAATCCCCTAAATTCTGAACTTGCAAATTTTGATGATATTTCTGCTTTATAAAAGACTCATATTGACTTTATCGGTGGCAGACTTTCTCCACTTGAATTTAGATGAGGCAATATTTATAAATTCAAGCATGACTAAAATTAAATGAATGTTATAGAGCTCAGAATTTTTTTAAGTAAAATATTTTTACGAAGTTCTAAAAAGAAAATGGAACTAAAATTGCTTTGAAAGCAATCACAGACTGAATAAGCTGCAGCCTAGGTAGTGACAAAGGTCAGTGACAACAGTGACTTTGTTTTATGTTATATAGAGACAACACCCATGTCAAAGCATCTCAGGCTGTGAGTGCAAAACTGAGTACGCAAGTATCAGTTTATAAATGGATGAAATATTTTCAATGAAAACTTACAATCAGGACATTCAGGTCCTGATCAAAATCATACAAAAGTCAACTGGAAGGACTGATGTATCTTGTTGACTGAAATAGAGCGTGCAGCAGTTTCAGAAAACCAAGGGAGTTTAAGAAAACTCCCACACAATGTGTTTGAGGTTCAAGAGCATATTCATTGAAGCTGTAAGGTTCAATTAATTATCCTTAGATGTTGGTTTCAAACTATGGTCTGCAAATTTTTAAAAGCTCTATATTTTTATAGATCTTTTAGAAGATAGAATATGGAAAAGACTGTTGTCATGCCCTAAGTGGAGTAAAAACATCTGAACACTATCAAAACTATGGAAATAAAAAATAATAGTTTAATCTGATCACAATGACACAGAACTCTGTGTCATTGTATATACTTCATGCATATACCTTCTCCACACTTCAATTAATTATGATAAATTGCAGAAATTTATTTACTCACGTGGTTATCATTGTCCTTTAAGAAAAGCACCAATTTAAGGAAGTTGTGTAAACACCAGAGCTAGTTTCTTATAAAAGAGCTAGTTTCTTATAAAGGACCTCAACTGTCAGAGAAGTGATTTAGCATATTCTGGATGTCAAGCTTACAAAATGAAGGATAACTTTTTCCATTAATCAGATGATAAGACTTATTTGTTCACATATTCATATGAGTGAGAATGTGTTAACCGAGCCACTGTTTCATGCAACTCAGTTCAAAACTATTCCTAGGCACAACCTTGCAGTTATTCTGCTTTTATCACTGCCAAAATACAGAAACCTATATGCTGGGATTTAAAAAAAAAAAAATAAAAAATGCAATCTGCATGCTTTTTTTAAGAGTTCTATTTTATTTTCCTGGAAAATATTCCCTACATTTTTCTTTAATAATCTGACCTGAAGGGCCACATGTATATTAATCTTTCCTGACCTAAAATGTTCATGGCATGGAGCTTCTAGAGCTGAAGACAGCTAAGCTTTCAATAGGTCTACAGAGGTGCCAGATGCCAGTGTACCAAAAAACTTTTGTGTTTCTAAATAGGTCCCAATGCCTTAGCAAAGTACCTTCGTATCCTTTGCTTTGCATCCTCCTTGACCCATCTTCCTTCCTTTTCCCCTGCCTGTGAAGGAGTTAGAAATGAGAAGTGCAGTAGGCTGATGTGCTCTCCAGACTGTTCTCTGGTTTGTGCAATGCACTCAGCTACTGTGCAGTCTAGAAGTGGTCTGGGAACATTTTGAACTGTAGTGCATGCACTCAAGTTCAGACATCAATCAGGCGCTTCCAAATGTAATATTACTACAGGTTTCTCATTATAAATCTCTACATGACATCTCTCCTCCAGAAGCTAAATGCCAAAGAAAAATATAAATTGATGAGATTTAACATTGTTCAGACAGGAATTGTAAGCAGCAAATTTCAGCTAGAAGTGCATGGAAGCTCACTGACTCAGTCCCATTTATATTACTAGACTAATGTGGGAGCCATAATAATCACGAAAAGAACTCAAACAGAAAAAAAAATAAAACCCCTCCTCTTTCCCAACTCACATATGATGAATCTATCACCGGGGTTGTTCTTTCTATCTGAACAGTGTGTTCAGCAGCTAACAAGGAGCATTTTTAAAAAAACCCCTTGATGTAACAACACCATGAGGAATCATATAAAACATATACAATATCAACAGGGTAATTTGGACATTTTTAGCAAGTAATTACCAAATATTTACATTAACAAATTCTGGATTTCTTAGTAAGAATTATAAAGCTATTAAATATTGGAAGGTATCAACATTTCACCAATACCAAAATATAATTTCTTATAATTATTTCATATATGTTTTAGCAGCTCTATTAAACTTTCCTTCATAGCCATTCATGTAAGAAAATTGGAAGCCTGGTGAAATAAGTTAGCAGGAATATGTAATGTAATGGTAGAAAGGCAAAAATACTGATGAAATATTTAAGTCATTACTGTTCTTCTTTGATTAGGTCACTCTAGGTTAGCTAGTCTCAAGTAGCTAAACAGCAAATGTCTGTTCTGTGATTTCTGTTAATAGAAGTCATCTTTTCTTCATCCATCTGAACAGCTACAGGTCCCCTATGTCAGAGCCTTTTCCAGGCTCCCCTTTAAGTGTCCTCACTCCCAGCCTTTTTTTGCTAGGTAGAGAGGACTATGATATTCATAGTAATAACTACTTTTTTAAACTCTGTATTTCTCACTATCATCTATTTCTGTATAGAGGTCTGGCAAAAATGCTAGCACAAAGCACTTCAAAAACATCAGCAGTGAGGTCTTCTAACTTTTGAAAGGTTACATAAATGTCTTATGAAAACTTTTAAAGCAATATCAAAGTCCTTGTATTTCTCTCAAATGGATATTTATAGGATTTTCCAAATTGAACGTATGTAACACCAAAAGTCTTTGTCATCATCTGTGTCTTTCAAAAATGTAAACTAAATTTGCAGTAAAATTATAGTAAAAAAGATTTACTCCCTGAATTAATAATTTATCTTGTTTAGAAATATCACCCTTCATGGTCAGATTCTAAAGAATGTACTTGGAGGATGGAAGTATGGGAGATTCAGGATGTGTTTGTATTCTCCATACTTACTTAAAAGCCTGAAATTTCATCACAATAAAACTAAAAGAAAAACAATTTGAAAAAATAATTCAAAAGATGAATTGGGGAATGCACCTTAATAGGATTTGGGTAGTGAAAAGGACAGGAGAATGGATCAGGAGTCTGAAATGATGTTGGTAGATACATTTATTGTGTGGGCTTTCATTAAGATAGAAAGTGGGCAGGCAGACTAGGTTGCCTCACTGACAAATGTGAACTCTCAAATGGATCTTCACATCTAGGATTTTTGTGTGGGTTATATTAAATAAGTACCACAAAGTGAGTGGAAGCTGAGGAAGGGAATAGAGGTTATACTAATAGCTATCTTTCAAATACTTAGCTGGCTTTCTTGAAAGTTACAAGTTTGGGTTTTTTTTTTTTTTTTTTTTTTGCTATCAGGTTGTCTATTTAATTTTGATAAGGTGTCTAATTATACTTCTTTTTGCAAGTACATCTATTATAAATAGGTATGCTTCTGTGTAAGTCTACAGAAAAGATGAAAATAAGTTAATTTTGAAAGTAACTTTGGGAATAATGTGTTCTGTGGAAGACTTCATACACCAAAGACTAGCGTGAAACTGAAATAATAAGACAGCTTGAATAAGGTAAATAAAAATAATAAAGCAAATCCTCTTTCCTTCACCTGTTCAAACAAAATTCTGATTTACTTGATGCACTGTATATTTTCAATAAAGAGAAAAAAAAATTATAAACATGATGGGATTGAATTTGGCAGAAGTCAAGCAGATGTAATTTATAAAACATGTGAGAACAGTATTTATTTAATTAACTCATATTTTCTAAAACTTAATGCTTGACTTAGAGTAATTGTGAAGATCGGCATAGTTTTATCTGCATTCGTTTCTCAACTTAAATAAGATATCCTTGCCATATGAACCAGTTGCCTACAGCATTTTCTGCATTAATGATGTTTTAA
Organism: Certhia americana; assembly: GCA_018697195.1. NCBI lineage: Eukaryota > Metazoa > Chordata > Aves > Passeriformes > Certhiidae > Certhia > Certhia americana. Next base: position 58,814,137 of record CM031878.1, read on the forward strand.
AACTCAACAGCAAGTTTTTGGTTTCTGCAACACTGTTGTCAAGGAGAATGAAAAAAGGTATTTCTATTGGAAGCCTGTTGGCTAGAAATCATGCTGTTAAAAAAAAAAAACAAACTAAAAAACCCCAGAACAAAAAAAGAAAAGAAAAAGGAGAAAGGAAAAAATGAAAATGAAAATGAAAAGGAAAAGGAAAAGGAAAAGGAAAAGGAAAA
>CM031878.1:58814448-58844511 GCA_018697195.1 Certhia americana
TCTGTTCTTGCTCTATCACATTAACAAACATTGAGTATTACATAGAAAGCAATGTTATCACTATGTAAGAAACAGAACGAAAAAAAAATGAAGTTTGCAAATAACAAATTAGCTTCAAATTAGCAGAAAGTGATGCCAAATTGATTTTTGCAGAATCTTGCAGCATAACAGGCACTGCTTGGGAGACAAAGTTAGATGGACAGATGCAAAATGTAAGATACAGTGCAAATTCTTCACAGTTAGCATCTTCAAATATTGGAATAAACTAAGCAGGAGCATGATAGATTCTTCAATGGCAATACTTTAAATAAAGCTACATGTCTTTCTAAATCATATGCTCTAGTTCCAGGCAGAGCTACAGGCCCACGTTAAGCAGGTCAAACAGGATGACCATCATGGCCTATTTGAGCCTTGCATCCTACAAATAGATAAAAATGTAGTCATTAATTTCACTGTCACAACAGTTACACTCTCAAACATGTCCTTTTACCTGTCAGTTGTTCCTTATTTATTTATTTATTTATTTATTTGGTTGGTTGTTTTGTTTTGCTTTTTTTTTTTTTTTTTTTTTTTTCCTCACCATAGCTATCTTTTTTGGAACTTCATTGTACATAATGATCATTAACTGTGATGGCAATGCCAATGTTTCCATGGAAACCTCTGTCCACTACAGAATATACTAGAGCAATATTTGAACCATTTGTCCATTTGATTAATTATGTCTTTGTGCTGAAGGCGGCTTGGCTTGATTGTCTCATCATGTATTAGAGAAGCTACTGCTCTAACAAATGGAGCTATTGTTTTGGGTCTATTCATCTTGGTACATCCCTGAGAGCTGATAGACATGTCAACAAAACGACTGTCCCTTAATGAGCTGCAGCTTGTCAGAACTGTTTAGGGCTTCATGCTAGGCACAAACTACTGTCATGACAGCTTCAGTTATTATGGCAATGAGTAGGATGTCTATAAAAGAGTCTATAGAAAAGAATGACCCTGGTTTTGATATCACATAGTTCACAATTATCAGCTATATATACACTATGTGATAGATTAATAATAGATTCCAAAGCTTTGAGACAATTTGCTGATGAACTAGTTCTTCAGTCACAAAGAACATATAAAATATTTTTCCTAATCTCTTTAGCTGCTTTTTAGTAAATGCAGAAAACAAAACCCACAAAACAAAACAGAACAAGACAAAATCTCACAGAAAATGTCAGCTAGTAATTGCTTTCAATTTTTCTTTGTGGGTAAATCACAGACATTGTAGCTTTCTGTAGTGAGATAATTTCCATTACAATTATATTTTTTAAACTATCATGTTACCTACTGCCTGAACTAAAAATCTACTAGGAATGACAAACAATTTAAATGCTATATGCGTGGCCTAAAATTAACATTTTTTCTAGAAAAACATTATGTAAATCTACACAGAATTTACTCTGGTTCTTGCTCAATTTGCATCAACATTTTTGCAATTTTTGTGGACACATCTGTCACTGTGTTGTTTACATTAGTGCATATCCAGCTCTAAAATGTAAGCAGCTTTGGTGATGTGGGATAATGTCCTACCTGCTTATTTCTGGCAACGGGTTTCACATATTTTGAGTCATAATGGAAATATTAGAAATCTGTATTGATTTTCACAGTGGCCTAGACCTTCACCTACAGAAATGTGCACTTCTCAATTGGGAAACATACTCAGAATCAACAAAATATGAACTGATCTTACTCAAACCAGAAGCTAATTATGAAAATCAAGACAGACTTTCTACATATTTTAAAAATGTAGATTTATAATTTTCATTCTTAGATGCTACATTCAATTAACAAACAGTAAGAGTCACTGTATATGTCATTTGCTTTAAATATTTCCCTGTGCAGCATCAGTGATTAAGCTGTGTCCCTAATAATCACAGATGGAAGTCAGCACCCTGTAGCTACCAACAGCCACATTTAATCAGTTAATAACTGTGGATTAAACTTAATTCAGATTAATTTGTATTAGTATAGAATTTGTAACTCAATTGCTTTCATATTAATTTACATGTTGTCTAGACATGACATCATATTGACTCTTTGTTTGGCCCAAACACTAATTATGAACCATGTAGCTAATGGATGCGAAACTTGCAGTTTAAAAGCAAAACAGAATTTCTGTCTGCACCATACTGAGGATAGATCAATATTGCAGTTTAGAGTTGCAGGCTAGGCATTGCCTGGGAATGGCAGTTCTTCATTTGCACTTCAACCTCCTTAACAAAATATGTTCCTACATGAAGAATGTGGCTACTGGAAGATGAAATTACTAGCCTCCATTAAAAATTGTTAGCTGCAAATTTTTCTGGGAAAAGTTCAAAGAGGAAAATGAGTGATTTAAAAAACCAAGCCAAGCCAAGAACCAAGAGCCAAGAGCCAAGAGTCAAGAGCCAAATCCAATCCAAACCAAACCAAACCACACCACACCAAACAAGGAAAGGTAAAAACTGAAACAACCTTCACAAAAGAACCACATCAGAAGAAGAGGAAAAACCCTCACCTGCTAACAGTAATTACTGTAGGGGTACAAATTGGACTGAACCACTGCCAAGTTATTTTATCACTTATAATTGTATCTGTTCTGGGTGCCTTTCACATGATTCTGAGCTCAGTTATCATTTTGTGTCATAGTACCCATGAACTTTCAAAGCACTTTCAAAGTTTCAAAACTTTCAAAGTTTTAATTTTTTTGGTTTAACTAGATCATGTGTTCATATATACACACATATAAGGTTCAAGTTAAATGAAGATAAACTTTACAGACAGTATATTCATACTTATTTTTTAATCCACATGTAAAACAACACCTTTAAAAATTATGAAATATAAGAGAATCGCTCATTTATTACCTTGACATTTTCAAGTGAATAACAGGATAGTAATAGTGATAATGGGAATAGTAAACCAAATTAAAAAAAAAAAAATATTTATATTACTCTGTACATTTCAGGTTTTGTTTGTCTGTAGTACCTTCATAAAAACCACCCTGGATTAATGCTTCAAACAAACAGCAGAAAAAAATTCAGATTAAAAGGCTGAGTTTAGAACTCTGAGCTGAAATTTTTCTCTTCCTATATACCCATTTATTTCAGAGGTAGTCAACAAAGGTAATACCTGAGCGACAAAATAAGACCAAACACATTTTGAGTTGGTTTTGATTTATTTTTTGTGGGTTTGTTTCGTTGGTTTTTTCTGTTTTTTTTTTTTTTTCTTTTTTTAAAATCTGGATATTCTCCATATACTTGATTTGAACAGAGGGGAAAAAAAAAACCCACAATGGAAAACCACAAAGGAAAAAACACAATATGATTCAAAACAGCCGCGATACAGGTTATCCGCTGCAGGAAATTCTATTACTCCGGCCTATTTTTTAACCTGCTGTATAAATAATGTTTGGCTGGCTCATCTGCGGGGTCGTAGTGTCACCTAGTGGCCCCTGCTGCCTGGCCGCTGGTCCCTCTCCCGGGCCGTGCGCTCTCCGCACAGCATCCCCCGGCCGCTCGGGGCTCTCGGCAGTGCCACACCGCCCTGTGCCGCGGGGATGCGGCTCCAAACAAATCCGCCCGCAGTCCCGCAGCCGAAGCGCGGCGGCACAGCCGTGGGGATGCGTTTGCAGCCCGCGCAAACTGCGCTCCGTACCTGCAGGAGGCACTCGGGTCAACCGAGCAGCTGCGCTTCCACCAAACGCCTAAAGGGACAAGCTTTCTAAAGGCTCACGGTACACTTGAGTGATAGTCCTTGTTTCTTAGTTGATATTTCTTTCCGTTTGGTATATGAGAAATTAATGTTCTTTTAGAAACAGGGTTTTTTCTTTAAAAAATAAGATTCCTCAGAAATGAAAATACGTGTATGACTTCCATTACCACCAAAAAAAAAAAAAAAAAAAAAAAAAAATTCCGCAAGGATTCACATGAAAATGATAACTTGTAGTCTATGTTCCTTCTGACTTTTTTCCCCCAAATGCACCTTAGGCTTGAGATACCTGAAACTGGAGCAGCAAAGGACATTTACCATTTATGACTTACTATCGCAGGCACATGTTCTGAAAGTACAGAGGGGGTGAACAGGACATAAATTCAACATGTAAGGTCTGTAGTTATACAATATTTTATTTTCATAATTAAATTACTAAATTAGTATCTACTAATGAAGCATCTACTAAACTTAGACACTAAAGATACATCTCCACTTTAGACAGTATGAAAAAATTATTCAAAAAATATAAAACATGAAATAAGTATTATAATCTAAAATGCTTTTATTAGCTATGAACCTCAAGAAATAGAAACTTTTATAGTGCTTGTATAGCACTATGTAACTTATATAGATGAATGAAAATGCCTGACTCTTTCTTCATATCATAAACAAGCTAAGCATTAATTAAGCTTTTGTAAATTCATAATGACTCACTCAAAGGTTCTACAAAAAAATGACAGAAAATACTAGAACTCAAAATTATTTCAATAAATATCTGCATTCAAGGTGAATGTTAAGCAATTAAAAAAAATTTTTAAAAGGCGGATAAAGCAACCTCTGTAAAATTAAGACCAACAAAAGCAGGTTGACACACTGGCATTTTATAATTTCATTTTGTAAACAAATACAACTGTACATCATCACTCCATTCAATACACTGATATATTTCTAACAAAGTAGATCATACTCCCCACTCAACTTTTAAACTAAAAACTCCAGTCACCTGGAACAAAATCAGCCAGAAATTTTTAGACCTATGCAGAATACAGATATTGCAAAACACAATATTCCATACACTTCTGCAGACTATAAATGCCAATCTCCCCTCATATTAAGAGCTTCTGAAGTTTTTTAAAGAGGTTATTTACGACTAAAAATGCACAATGACCTTGAAGTTAAATTCCACAAAGCAATTGCTAAACTAATACTCCTAAAAGGTCTTAAAGTTGCCAGCTTCAATCTTGATAAGTTAACTATATGTTTCAGCAGTCTCAATAGATTCAGAAGTACAACAACGTTGGAACTCTTCTTAGCATCCTGCTTCTTCCTTGCATATAGGCAACATAACAGAAGAGTAAGCAGTTTATACGTAACTAATTAAACACGAGAAAGGACGTTCAGATGCTACTGAACTGTTTGCAAAATATAATTTTTTTACTGTCTTTGCTTCTGCTATTTATATGGATTATATTAAATATCTCTCACTGCAGTCATCTGCACTTAGCATCTGCTAATGGTTTAGTATGAATATAATTATTTACAATAAAATAGGTGTATTTCTTGAACAACTTTATAAATTAAAGGTATGGAGATAACCTCGAGCTTGACATTGACATCATTGCTTGGAAATATATATTTTTTTATATTTCCACGTCTTCATTAAAAACCTGAAACAAATGAATTCACAGGCTCCCAGTTTCCCGCCAGTCTCACATTGCAACAGGTTTTGGCAGTGATCAAGTTGTGGTGTCATACCCAGCTGTTAAGGCCAGGCTGAGATGAGAAAACACACCCTGTACTAGCCAAAGGAAGCAGTGGATCAAAGGGCAAAGACAAGAACATTGTGTAATAGCAGGCTTATGCTTGGAAGCCCATGAATCATATTGGAAGCAGTATGACAGGAGGGACCACAAAGTGAAGATCCAAACTGAGTATCCTGGACACTGGAATTTTTTAATTATCTCCAAGGAAATTCTCAGAAAACCAAAGCCCTGAAAAAACCAGAGCTTTGGTAACTTGTTTTAGTCAAAAGAAACTGGTAAGATCTTTACACAGATAACACCAGCCAGATTCACAAAAACACACTTTGCCTCCTGGGAAGCTGGCTGTTGAGAAAGCTATCTTGACTCTGCAGGGAATGTCTGAGCTTGCAATATCTTGACCTGTCAGCAAAGAATGTCCAAGGTGACAGTGTCTGACTGTAGATTTCTTGTAAAAAATTTTGAAGAGCTATGGCAGTAGAAGTTGCCTCTGGGAAATGTAAATCTATAGTGTAACTTCTGCTGGGATATAAAGGTTTAATTTGTTTCTCATCCTCCCAGTCTAAAAGACCTATATCCTGGCAATACAGCCATCTTCTGTCTGTAGTGTCACATTCCTCAGCTGGAGAAAACTGAAAAGCTGATGGTGAACAAAATCCCACAAGCACTCATTTTGATTTTCAAACAGGAAAGAAGTTTGTTCTTGGAGGGAGCATGGCATATCTTCTCACTGTAAAACTATACAGACTGCCCATGATACAAAGACTTGCAGAAGTCTGCCACAGGAGGATTGCTTATTACCCTTCTTCACCAGTTTGCCATCTTTTCCACACTATTGCAGTGGCAGCAAAACACTGAGTGGATGTCCAAGCTTAACTGATATTAGCATGAAACTGAGCACTGAAATAAACTCCACTAGGGCTTCTATCTGCATCTTAGGAGCTCTGTTAGTGGTGTGGGAAGGGTCTCACAAATACATTTCTGATAATACTGCCTTAAGAGAAACGCAAAGGAAGAGGCAGCCTTGAATGGAAGGAGCCCTACAAGCTAAGCTTGGCAGGTTCCCAGCACAGGTTATATGACACATGAGCCGGCACAGGGACTCTTCTGGGGCAAAGCAAACCTGACTGCAGCTGAGCACATTGTGCTACCCAAAGCCCAGATATTCTCTTTTAAAGGAAGATGCACAGATGTGAAGACTGTTGGCAGAAAAGTTTTTTCTTCCCTGCAGATACACCTACAGGTAAATCCCTGTCTTTGATGGATCTGCAGAGCTTCTGCCAGCCCTGCACCTCAGACCATGCAATGAAAATCATAAAGTAACAGAACCTCCACCATGATTGAGAATTTCTGCCCTGAGATACAGCCACTGTCTCAGTAAGGATGAGTACCATTGGACTGCTTTCCTGGGCTCTTCGTCTGCATAGCTGCAGGGGAATTTCACATACAATGCCTGAGTTCTGCCTGTGTTCCAAGAGAGCAGTATTATTCAAACAAGCAAATATTAGAAAGCAACTGCTTAGGTACCCACGGCAATTGTTACTTTTAGTAACCACACTCTTCAGAGGTATCTGTACTTGCTAGCTTAAATAGGAAAGTTCCCCATTGTTTAACATTGTTAAATCCTCATTTGGTTTCCAATCTTTCATGAAAACACTCATCTGACATCTTTCTTCTTCAGATCAGGACTTGAAGGTCTCACATGACAACTCTGACTCTCTCCACTTTTTTTTATGCACTATTTAGGCATAACTAAATCTGTGACCAGAAGGCAGTGGTGTTTAGTCTTCTACAAAATGAGAATGTGATGGGGTTTGGTTTGGATTTTGGGGTTTGTGGATTTTGCTTGTTTGTTTTCCTTTTGGAACATGAAATCACGTTGTATTTTTATTTAAATTTCTTTGGTATATTTTGAAAAAAATACTCTTATTTCCTATTGACAAGTGGTCTGAACTTGGTTGCAGCTTCAGCTGCAATAGTTATTTGAATGCACAGAGATATGAAATACAACTGGTGCTTGACATTTTCTAACTGATAAACGATTTATATTGTTATTTCTCAGGAGTCCTATCCACCACACACAAACTATTCTGGCATAGATGCTCCTAGTGTGTGCTCTCAGAATTGCATTGTTCTGTGTAAAATACCACTATGAACATGATCAGAACATCTGGCTATGGTGATTTCCGCTGCTAGATCACCACCCCAACAATTAAGCCAAAAACCTTCTAGCCCTCTTTCTCTTGCTTTGGGACCACAAAACTTTCTCTTGCTTTGGGACCACTTCATAGCAAAGTTTAAAGAATTTCTCTCTGAGGATTCTCAGCAATCCAAGGGAGATGTTATTTGCCCAAATAAACAGAGGTCTGAAACCCTGCTATGAATTACAGTGAATTACAAATTGCACTTTGGACTCCCATCTTATCTTACTATACTTTTAGAACCTTTTCAGAGTGCTGCTTAACTAGTAGATTTCATTTACATTTTTTTATATATGGTACTTACCTTCTCATAAACTTTTTCCTCTTCATTTCCCCCTTCCTCTCTACAGAAAATATTCCCTTAATCACATTTCTATCAGAAAACAAATCCTTACAACATTTACATGTCATTAATCTTGTCCTGTAGAAGTTCACTTTTTACTTGAAGTTCCTATATGTGCAGTAAAAATAACCCCCAAAATATGTTATTTATTTATTTGAAACACAATACACACATTTACAGATACAGTGACAAACATTTTTGCAATCAAATTTTCATGGTTGCATCTTAAATAAAAAGGTACATAAAAATATCTCCAAATTAATCTCTTGATGGTGACAATTAAATTATTTTAACAATGGGGTAAAATGCAACTCACCAAGAGGGGAAGGGTTGCCTCATTATTTAGGGCTTTTTTTTTTTTTCTAATAAAAAGCTCTTATAGCTGTGATAACATTTTTTAAGCTGTGAAATATTTATATATTTTTTATATATGCATAATACACATATGACATGTTTTATCTGTCGTACAAGTTTTTCTGAGGAAGCTGTGTGGCAACTACGATTTTAACTCTGTGTAAAAAGTGCTTTTCTCACTTTCGACTCTGATATTGCAGAAAGATATTTCAGGGAGACTAACCTGTATTTATGTTCCTGACTTTCTCTAGCCAAATGTCCTACTTTTAACTTCAATATATGACCAGTCTAACCAAAGAAATCCTTTGGGATTTACATGGGATAGTAGATGAGTAGTTTGGCTGATTTTCAAACAAATGTACAATGAATAGGAAGACTGAATGAAGCTTTCCTTTACAGTTCTGGGAAGGGGGCTGGGAAGCCATGGGGAGAGAGGGGGAGGAAAGACCACAGACTCTATGTTTGGAATTCCTTTTTCACCACCAAGTACAGCAACAAGGGAAAAGATTTTAAATGCCCTTCAGCACAAACTGGCAGGTAAGGAAGACAGAGGATCCTTTTGCTCACATCTTACACAGTAAGATGCCTGTTATCTCTTTCCCAGAGCTGTCAATGTCAACTTTGATCATTAATATATTATCTTGGCAGAGAAATAATCTAACCTCAATCCTTAAAACTTTGTGCTTACTCTGCACACATTTTCTTAATGCTGTCTCAATATACTAACTCTGCTTCACTGTGTTTAATAAAGTACAATAATTAAATCAGCTCTTCTTCTGACAGAAATGTTAAGAATCAATCAAGACAAGAGCCATTCGATTTTCCTTATATTAACATATCATTTTCTCATATAATTTCTTGAAGCAGAATTTCTAAAGAGCTTTCATCTACTTTGAAATCATGATTAAAATATTTCACTTACAGGAACATTCTGCTACTGGTCTTCAAGGATATTCTGGGCAAGGGTAAATGTTTGTACTGATAGTATAGATGTCAAAACACAGCCAGAGATGACCATGGATTAATTCAGGTTATAGGAAACATAATTAAGGCTGTCTAATGCTTTCCATTTAAACATCATCATTTGCATATCTTAGTAAGACTTCAGGTTTTTTGGGTTAAAAATATCTGTGCTGAGTGTTTGCTTTAGTCTGACCTTTTCTCAGTGCCTGCAAAACTAGATCAGTAATTTCTCAAAACAAAATTAGGAAAGAGCTCCTCCAGTTTACACAATTTTAGGTGTGTTTTGAAGCAAAATAGACATATGCTTTGGAAAGGACTCAGCTATCCCTCAGAGGGTGACAGGACTATAAGTCTAGCACTCTAGCAATTTTTATCTCTATAAAGCTGGTAAAAATATGAAAATATCTTCCTCAAAATTTGGTCTCCTAGTTGGAGCCCAGCCCAGTGATGTGCAACTGTAATTCTTCATGTAAGAAATTAGTAAAAAAGTGCCTGCCTGGCTGGTAGTAGTCTTTACTGAGGAAGTCTTCATCAGTTCCCTGGTCAGTGGCACTTTCCATCTCAACATTGGGTTTTACATTGACAAATTGTATTCTTATGAGTCATCAGCAATAGTGAAAATTTCTTCTATTTTCTCTGTAGAAAATACGTTCCATAAAGTGATGAAATTTTCAGGTATTACTCTTCAGAAATCTCTTTCCTTGTCTCAAGACACAGGTATAATTTACACTACATAAAGATAAATCACAAAATGTTGAAATATCTGTCATTTAATATAACATAAAATTCTGTCATAAATGAAAAAAGTACAAAAATAAAAGGGAGGAAGGAACTCAGCAATTCAAAATACTGCATCTGCAAGCTGTTGAAATTACCAATAGCTTGACAAAGTAACTACTACTACATTGTCCTGATATCCGGAGATTCAAAACATGCAATGAAAGTGCTAAAATCATATTAAAACTTAGCAAAATGAGGGATGCAATATTTTTTCTATGCAGCATTAACACAGGAATATACTCACATCTGACTTTCTTCTACAAAAGGATGCCAACGAGCTAGAAAGGACGTAAAAGTTAAGAGATGTTTACATGGTACACTCCATAAAATTTAACTGCAGAAAAATATTGAAAAAGAGATATGAGGAAAAGAGATCAAAATTAAGTGCAAAAGAAATAAGATGATGAACTGGTCAATTGAGCAGTTTTTTTGCCTTAGAAGTTCTTGGCACAATGAATTTTAAAACTCTAAAATCCTAAACTAAAAAAACCCAGACTATTTCTTATCCATTTATTATGGATATTTTCTTATCTTATTTTTTTTTTCTTATTGTCAAAAAAAGGCTCTTCCAAACAAAATTTTTGGAGGTTTTCTGAGCTCTAGTTCTCCAATGTAGAAGTAATTCTCACAGTAAACTCCAGGTTATTAAGCAAAATTTCTAGTGTCTTTTATCTCATGTTGTATAAGAACTTTAGGAAACTTGGGTTAGGTGCAAACTGACATTTTCATTATAAGATACTGACAATGAAAGTAACAGATAAACTACTGATTTTCAAGAACCTACAGTACCAAATGGCTCTACAAACCCAATTACTATGAAGTTATTTAATTATGTTCAGCTAAGCTTAATATTTCTGTCTTAGGAATCTTAGATTGGTCATTAATTTTTACCGTAAATGTTCATTTAAAACAACCCAGACAAATAAGGGTGGGGATGGGGGTTGTTTGTGTGCTCAGGAAGCTGGGGGCTTAAACTTGGAATCATCCCAAAGGATGGAAGCAAAACAGAAGAAATTCAGCTTAGGTATCAATGGGTTAATACAGTCACCAACAAGAAAGTCACTAAAGCTCCCTCAGATGTGCTCAAAGAGATGGTAGATGTTACGTGAGGAAACTTAATGCATAGGTTGAGTCTTGCACCAAATGACCCAGAAGCTCCCTCCAACTATAAGCTCTATGAACTGTGAAAATTGTAGTAAGTGGTGGCACTTGTGGAATTCCTTCCTGCCATGAAGGATAAATTATTATATAAAGGCTGTCACACGCGATACATCATCTACAAATTTTTTGAGTTCCTTCTGCAGCTGCCATTTAGGGGGAAAAAAGAAACAACCACCAAATCAACAAAGAACACTTCCCTTAAAATACATGAAAAAAAACCATAGAGCTATTTGGCATAACAGAAACTTATCCCAAGGCTGTCTACAAGTACCATCATCTTTGTCGTATTTAATGGTGGTGATGTGAACATCCATAAGATGCCAAAACTTGTGAAAGAAAAGCCATTTTACAGTTAAATGGAAAAGTAAATATTCCAGACAAGATTTGCTTCATTCTTCTTATCAAAAGATAACAAAAAGAGGACTGAGTTAACACTAAGATTTTGGTCCATTTCTCATAACTGAGAAAAGTGAAGGAGATGGTATAATCTGGATGACAAGTCCTTGAATTCAGCAACATTTTAAAAATGCCAACACAAATGTTGCTTGAATTCAGCAACGTTTAAAAAATATATGTTTGTCATATGTTTTGTAGCACAGTCTTTAAGAATGGAACAGAATTCAGAGGCTGCATCCACTAATGTTTCATCTCACTCATTCCCATTTTTCCCATCCTAGCCCACCATCAACTCCATATTATTCTATTTTGCAGGAAAACTACAACACAGACAAATATTGAATAAGTCTCTAATAATTTCCAGGTTAAATACTATCTTAATTAAAGAAAGAATGAGGAATTGCATACTTGATATCTGTGTAAGATTTCTTAGGAGTTCTACTGAAATCAAAATTCCTACCTGACCTTTACACTGTTATTGCAACTCCTGGTCACATACGCTCACATCATAGTGACAGAGCATTCATTGCAGTCATTCTTTCTGTAATGTAATTTTCCAAATGTATTAAGAATAAGGTACTGCATAGCTGATGTCTGACAAAAGGTCAGACTTGTTATATTAGAGAGAAGAAATAAAGTTTGTAATGGTTTATCAGCATTCAATAAATACGATTTATCTATTGCTCTATTATGATAGATTTTATCTCCCATGAAATTATATTGATAGCAGAGAAAATATTCTTTAAAATGTGCTTTGTCTTCACAAGCTCCTTCAGCAGCAGAAGAATTACATAAGATTTTCAATTTACTTAATCTCTACATGCACATATAGTAGATAATGTATATAATATATAATAATTTTATATTATGCATTTCATAGTGTGTAATATGATATGTACACATAATTTTGTTAAAATAAGCAATTACGTTTCCAATGCTTAAAGGAAAGGAAGATGTTCTAAAAATTACAGGCAGAATCATTCTGGCTGCTATCCATAATTATTGGACTTTTTGTACAGCATGTGCTATGGATGAGTGATAAGAAAACAAGAGTTGCTGACATATGTTCTTTACTTTTTTGTGAAGTTGCTTCTTTATAGCATTTATAATTTTCTGTAACTAAAAAAAAAGTCATTTTGAATTGAGAAGAAGTCAAAAATTAGTAGGATATTCTATTTTTAAACTGCAAATTTAAAGCAATTTCTTTTTGCTCACATAAAAGTAGTATGAGGGAGCAATATACTATCTCCTTCAGTTATTAAAGGAAACAGCACAGCTCAACCTTTTCTCATGATTGAAACAGAAAGACTTAAAATAATGTGGTTAAAGCTCATGTTTAGCTTTAATGCTGTACAGCAATCAGTGGACACTATATTGTCAATGCTGTCATAAATTTCGTCTCTGAAGGTCATTATTATGCAAAAAAAATAATTGCATTGAGAATCAAATTTCAGTCTTTTTTTCAAACAAATTATTGTTAAGAATTTTTAATACTGTTTAGTGCGCCTGTAAGAGCTATAAAATAAAATATGTAAGAAAAATTATTTGATTTTGATTGGTAGCAGTAGTTCAAAGTAGTATTAATGGAAACTCCAGACTGTTTTTATCTTTGAATAAGTACCTATAAAATGCTGTAGCAAAACAAACCAGACCGTAAAACCACATCAGTGCAAGGGTATAATTTGGAATTTCACCATTTATATTAGAAATGCAGTTGGCAAACCATCACAAATTGTCATTATTTCTCTTCTTTCATTAATACTTTGTCACTCTTAGTTCTCATGAATTTAATTGAGATTTTGTTCTTTTCTCTACTCTCTCTACTCAAAATAATAAATTTCTTCTTTCTCTCTTGCTTTCTGTATCTTTCTTTTCTCTTGTTCTCTCACTCTTTGTATTCCTCTTGTATTCACATCTCTGTCATTCCACTGCCCTCTAACAGTTTTCACTGCCTTGTTATGCACACACAAATACCCCCACAGACACTTCAGGATTGTTGTCATAAGTTGTCAAGTTATCTTTTACTTTATCCAGAGTGCAAGGACTCATGGTAAGTAGTTTTAAATGGAATTTCTTCTTGAAAGAACATAATCCAAATATGCTTTGACTATAATTGTGAGTCAGTGGGCAAGAAATCTTCATTGTTTATTCTACAGTGCCATCATATGGTATATCTCTCTCCATTAACTAATGTACCTAGTAGGAAATACCAGGCCCCTATTTCATATCTAATTATGTAATTCACAAAACTGTATATGAACCATGCTTTGATTTATATGAGATATATATTTTATCCTCCATATAATAAGACCCAATCTCCCTCTCATATTTCTAGTAGTACATAACAAAAAACCTTCATGATAGTAAAATTATATCCTGGATTTACAGTGTCTGTCATATCACTTAGCAACCAGTAATGTTCAAAAAAGAGTGTTTTTCCTTATAAACCATCTTGGACTCCATTATCAAAAACACCAGCTGATTTTACCCACTGTTCATCTGTTGGTGGTCAATACATCTGTATAGTTATTGTCATACTGTGAGCTAGAACACATTGTATAAAACAAGCATGCCAGGTGGACAACAATAGAGCAGAAAAGATGAATAAAGCAACAAAAAAAAAAAAAAAAAAAAAAAAAAAAAAAAAAAAAAAAAAAAAAAGCCAAATTAAACTGCCTTTTCTAACAGTTTCAAATGAGTATTGCACTGTCAGCCATCTACAGCATTCAGTGGTCTTTCCAGGATTGCTTATCTGCAGGAAAGCAGGATTAAAGTCTTAACAAGTGGTAGAATCCATACAAAATGCATTATTTATTTGAAGTAAAGTATGCCAGTATCTCACATGGTTAAATTAACTTGTCATTTGAAAATGAATATATTACTGAAGTAGAAAATTCAGCAGAGAATGATGAACTAGCCTTATTGCAAGATCTTGCGAATGAAGAATTTTTTCTGCAGAGATAAACACTCCTCTTTTTAATGACACAAGGACACTTTAAATTTGTCTAAACTATATTCACGGAATTAAAGTTTTAAAAATCTAAAAAATAAGAAAGTTCAATTTTTTCTTAAGTAATAATGTTCTCTGGATCTCTACCAACTTCTTTGTTCTTCCTAAAGTATTTTTCAGGCTTCAAAGAAAGTTTGCTGTTTATCTGTTGCTAGCTATTCATTGTGAACTATTACCTACAGAAGACCTGGGCAATCTGCAGTCCAGCAGCTTTGTCCACCTTCCTCTTCTTCAAGTTTCTCACTGAGGAATAATCTTCTCTTCTGGCTATTTGGTGGCCAGATTAGCTACTACAGTTACACACAAGTTACTCTCAGGTTAGGGTTTTTTTCCTTATATGTGTCAGGTTCTGTGAGTAACATTCTTTAACAGAGACATACATGTTATAAAATTCTATATTGCTCACATGATTCATACATGTGGATGGCATGGTCACTCCAGCCATATCCAGTTTAGAGAAAAAAAATAACATACCGTCTTCTTTAATTTCTAAATAAAGCAGAAAATAACAAACATACAAATAGGATTTAAAAATACCTCAAGTTATAGATTTTATCTTCCCATTCTAATAAGTTCAGGTCCTGTTCTGTCTGAAAATATAGGAAATGAAAAGTAGTGATTTTCCTGAATCATTTTTGAATCATAAATAATGTTTCATAAAAAGCATAAGCCAGTATTCAATTTTATATTTTATTTTATATGAAAAAATAAATAATTATATCATTGATCTGTTTCCAAATTTTCTGTAGACTATCCTTTTCTACACATGGTCTTCATAAAATTCTTCAAAGTATAGATATTGTCATGGTATTTTGCATTTGCATATATTATGTGTTTGTTCAATTTTAGTTGGAAAATGTAGACTTACAGCCATAAATTCATATGAGCCTACTTGAACACTGAACATTTGAAAATCAGCTTTTCATGCAAAATCTACAGAATATTTTAAAGTGCAGAAAGTACGAAATACATTGCAGAGTTACCCTTACTACCACTGCTTTAGATATGCTTAAGACACAGGGCAAGAACACCAGTTTATTGTGTGCTGAGCTTCCATTTTCACTTAAATAAAAAATTAAAAGGAACAGCAGTTCTTAGCTCTACAAATATAAATTGGCAGCAACTTTTTAACTACAAGTTGGTGATATGTCTAAATTTTGAAACTTAAATAAAGAAGAATTTATGGCTGTAAATCCATGTTATCAGTGATTCTTGGAACCTGGTTAAAAAATTCAGTTTGTACTTATGAGCTCACTGAGTGCAATTCATCTGGGTTGGACTTGTTAATGCTATAATTCAATAAGTTTTATTCTTTCTTGACTCTTATTGAAGACATAATAAACTTTCAGAGGGACGCTTGAACCCTGTATACTTCTGCCCCAAACACTTTGTGAATTTGAATGATTACATAATTATAAATAAATAAATGTAGTTATCCCTGACTCCATTTAATTCTCTGTCAGAACCTTGGCTGATTGTCAATTGTAACATAAATACATAAAGTTAACTTTTGTTTCTCACTGATATTGCTAAAATATAATCAAGATAATTCTTACATATCTGGTAGAAGTATTTTCTCCCAGGCGGAATATTTTTTTGCAGGCTTCAGCCTGAAGCAGATTTTTCATGGCAGATTTCTCAAAACAGAGATTTCTAAGAGAACTGCTGACACAACCTTCGCTCCTACATAGTAGTGTGAACTTGCCACTGTAATAATTAAGCAATTAGGCATGACAGAGAGTGTGAGTTTCCTGAGATAATCACACCCCTGGGGTATTAGAAGTCATGATCCAGAGATAAGTGGGTTTAATCCCCCAAGGGTGTGATTATCTTATGATAACCACACCCCCTGGAGGAGATTTGTAAGTCACATAAAAATCTTCGGTGTAAAGTAAAAAGTGCTGGTATTGCAAGAGTAGGAAAAAGTCTGGATTTAGAGAGTGCTGTGTGGCCTCCTCAAATTAAGGAAAAATTGCAATGCACAACAGCAATTCATACAATTACTCATCAGTCCAATCTATTTCACTGGAGAGTATATCTAAGAATTTGGGATGGGGTAACCATGGAAATACGTACGGACTGGGGAAAGGAAAGTTGAGAAACAGGGCTGCACAAAGAGACCTGGAGGTTCTGGTCAGTGGCAAACTGAACATGATCCAGCAGTACCCTGGCAGCCAGGAGGGCCAAGTGTGTCCTGGGGGGCATCAGGCCCAGCATGGGCAGCCAGGCAAGGGAGCTTGTGCAAGGGAGCAGTGCAGAGCTCTGCTCTGCACTGGGGCAGCCTCAGCTGCAGTGCTGGGGGCAGGTCTGGGGGCCACAATATAAGACATGAAACTATTAGAGAGTGCCCAAAAGAGGATCATGAAGATGGTGAAGGGCCTTGTAGGGAGGCCACATGAAGAGGGACTGAGGGCACTTGGTTTGTTCAGCCCGGAGAAAAGAATTCTGAGGGAAGAACCTCATCACATCTACAACCTTCTTGTGAGGGGAAGAGGAGGGGCAGATGCTGATCTCTTCCTCTGTAGTGCCCAGTGACCAGAACCTAAGGGAATGGCCTGAAGTTGTGTCAAGGAGAGGTTTAGGTTGGATATTAGGAAAAGATTCTGCTTGTGTTTGGGAACAGGCTGCCCAGGGAAGTGCTCCCAGCACAAAGCCTTACAGGGTTTAAAAAGCTTTTGGAAGATGCTCTCAGACACATGGTGTGACTCTTGCATGCAGGTGCCATCCAGGACCAGGAGTTGGATTTGATCTATATGCATCCCTTTCAACTCAGCATATTCTTTAAGTTCTTGTAGTACTACTCCAACACCTAATGTAGAAAATACTACTTTGAAACTTTTGAGATTATCTCAAAACTAGAAATGTAATCTCTCTTTCAGACTGCTTTACTTCCAGGTAATGACAAGAATGGCTTTCCAGGATGCTGCTTGTAATTCCATCATGAAATGCATGCACTGCACAACGGAGCAGATAATATATCGTCTCATACTTCTGAAAGTCATGTTTGATGCTCAGGAGTGATGCTGGGCTGCAAAGGGTATAAATTCCTTTGCATAAGTTGATTTCAAGCAAAAGTGAAAAATACTATTATTTGAAATCCTACAGTTGTCAGATCTTATAAAATAGGCTCATCTATTTTCACCTTGCCTTCTCCCTTTTGCAGTATAATTTGAAAACAAAGGTTGCCTACCCTTTCTATTGTGAATGGACAACCACTTATTTCTAAAAGCCCCCTGATGCTGACACTGCTTCATCTTACTTCTCCTGAAATGGCATTAGACATTTGCAAACACTGATGTTTGGTTAATCAAATCAAAATATTTTGGAAATTACTTCTGTGGAGTTCCAAACGTGCTTACACTGACTGATGTATGTAAGTTCTTTGGCTTAACAGGAGCCTGAAACAAACAGATTTTGATGGCACTTGCAGCGCATTGTGAATTGACGTTTCCTCTGTTTTACATTACACTTCTGCACAATAAAATGTTGCTTTCAGTTATTCTACCATTACATCAAGATAATGAAAACATCATGCACTCACAATCAGTTAGCTGGTACTTTGTAGTATTTAGCATTAAGGTGTTGAAATTCCAAGGACTGAAAAAGATCAACTGAAAAGTTTTGGGTATTTGTCAGGTTCAACTTCATTTTCTTGTTCCACCACTGTAATTTGATACAAACAAAAGTCTCCTGCAAAGAAGATTTTCACACTTGTAGCTATTCTCAAAGTTTGCTGTCATGCATTTATTGGAGAGGTCAATATCAGTAGAAGCCTGCACTGCAATGATTGTGCCATGGTGAATTTCACTATCTCAAGGGACATAAGCCAAACAAAAAAAAGAAGTCAAGACCTTAAACCTTGGAAGTGTAGTCTTTCAGTTGCTTAAGGGATGGCAGATTGGACAGACATTCTGCAAACTGCTTTCAGGAATAAAGGTGCAGAAGGGATAGGTCAGATATTTGATGACATTTTCCTGAAATAAAACGGTTCAAATCAGGATCATTTTTAGATTCCCTCTGAAAGGTGGATGAAGTTTTTCAAAAAAAAGGAAAAAGATTTTTATTTTTTTTTTAAATAAATACTTTCAATGTTTTCATTATGCAATATATTTTATATTCACAGGAAGTACCCCCCAAATTTGAAGAAGAACTTCTTTATTGTGTGGTTTACCATGCACTGGAACAGATTGCCCAAAGAGGTTATAGGTTTTCCTTCACTGGAGATATCCAAGATCCATACATACACAATCCTGTGCTATGTGCTCTGGGATGACCCTGCTTGAGTAGTGAGGTTGGACCAGATGACCCTCTGTGGTTCCTTCCAAACTGACTTATTCTGTGATTCTGTAATGAATGTGATTATTCATCATAATGGGTTTAATAATTTCAATAAATAGGTATTTCTAAAGATAGAAAGGACACTACTGAAGTGACAAAATTTATTCTTAAAACAGCATATAAAAATTTCAGCATTTATAGTGCCTTTTTGAAAAGGTTACCACAAACAAAATTACTAACTATCCATTCAATATATACCTCTGATTTAGAACTGACATACAAGACTGTCAAAACATAAGCTGATCATTTTGATGGTATTTTACTAAATGCAGAATCATTCTGCAATATAAAAATCACAAATCATTTATGAAAACTTTGACAATTTTGATGGCTTCATTAACCTCATATAGTCATGAATTTAAATTTATGCCTAAATTTATGCTGGGAAAAAAAACAGACTCAAGCAAACAACAACAAAAAACATTATCAACCCCCCCAAATCAACTATAAAAATTTCTAACTTTGTATTAGATAACTTCTAGACATCTAAAGACATGATTGACATCTTAACTTTGTACAAACTTCTGGAGCTGCTGCCAGTATTATGTTTTTCATTGCTGGCACAGCAGCAAAAGTGATGGTGTTTTCATATCATATGGAGTCAGAGTAACTTTAGCACAACTCCAGTATTCCTAGATTCTCCAGTGACTGGCAAGGTTTCTGTGATGATTTTGGAATTGGTTTACATTCATTAATAGAAATACTTAGAGTGAGTTTGGTTTGTTTTGATGTGTACAGCCTCCTTCTGATCTGCCATGGCTAAATGGAAACACCAAACTTGAGGCTGACACATCTAATCTCTAAAACTCAGCATAATATAAGAATCCACAATTTAACATTGAATGAAGTACTATGCTGTAAATGGCAATTGTCTTTTGCAGGGGGGGGGAATACAGCTCAGGGTTCCTGCAGTCTGATTACTTCTTGTACAGGATATAGGTCATGCCATGCTGCATTACACTGCAGAAACACTGCACTTCTGCTTTCCCTTCAGTGTGAAGGGATTTGTCTCTTCCAGATTTATTCCAGTGCCTACGTTTACTGTCATTAATACTTGTGAAGGTAAGTCCACAGTGAATAACTGTGATACTAGAGCCAGTGCAGAAAGAAAAATATGATCAAATGGTTAATCCATCTCAGAAGCAAAGCATCCCTCAGGTAAATGTTGGTCTATTCTGTGGCAGTGTCTCCCTAGCACTAGCAACTGATTATATGTTGCAGATACTGACAAAAATAAGATTGAAATCCTGGACATCAGTTTAACCTGCCTGATTTTCTTCACTGAGAATTGTCCCTTCCCAGAATATCCAAGAAGCTTCTATATAAATGCCTAAAATCTTCTTTGTGTGCTGCTGATTTGTCATATATCAAAGCCAGCAAGAAAATACTAACCCTGCTGAAATCTCTTAAACTCCCATAATTCTGGAAATTCGTGTCATATCCATTCAAACAAACATATGTTTTAATACATTGTTGGTTATTTTGAAAGCAGTACATACAAACCAATGTTGTGTTCTATAATAAAGTACAATAAGCTGTTATTTAATTAATTGCATACTTAATTTTAGTATTTGAAGGATAATATTAATATACCTCAATTTTACATTTCCTCAATATTTTTTGGTTCTTTTCTTATTCTTATTCCTTCTTTCCCTTCAGTTATCTTTTCCTCTATTCACATCACACCTTATCCAAAAAATAAGTTGGTTCCATCCATACTTTTGCTCTAAGTTGTGACTTATCAAGTTGTTTTATTAAATCATTTTACCATTTACATGACTTTCCAGACCAGATGCCCACATAGCCACCTCCACAGCCAAATCTGTTAAAGACCAGTATTTGTTTTCAGATTTCTTTCAGTGAACTATTTCAAGGGTGGCTGAGTATAGCATTAGGAAGTATTAAAACAACATAAATTTTCTGTATAGTAGCAGGATGTTCTAAACTCATTTACTGGGAGCCTTCCAATTTATTTACACAAGTTTATACCAAATGGGATAATATTGTCTCTAAGACAGGGACATTTAAGTGTAAACTCACAACAACCAAAATCAATAATGACTGGCGAAATGTCCCAAAGAAAAGCAAAAGAAAAAAAGTATTTATTAATATAATAATTGATTTGTTAATTTTTAAGTCACTGCTATGGCGCATGTGGGTAGTTAAGTCCATATATATATATAAACTATGATCAACTAAATACACTGTACTTCTAGGGTTTAAGAAGCACTTTCTGATTCAAGGATTTCAGAAGAAAATAAGAGAAAGAAGAAAAAGAAAATCCTTGTGGAATGAGAATAGAGCACAAGTTATATTTGCATATAATTCTTCACAGAAGTACTAGCGTCTGTATTTCTTGATTGTGCTGGCATTACTGTAGAGATATCAGAATGCATAGATATTCCTGCAATGTGAAGAAGCCAAATCCGTAAAACTCTTTCCAGGGAGCTTATTGCCCCATTTATCCTACTCAAAAATAATTAAATTACAAGATATCATTGTCTTAGGTTACAATGTAAAATGCAAATAAAAATATGTATTCTATCACCATCTGTTGAAACCAGGTGGAGCAGAGCTCTTTATCTTCTCCATCACCCATCCCTCATAACTCTGGCGGGATATCCACTGTTAATACCCCAACTGCAGAGCTGCTGCATCCAGAACCACCATCCAGGTCAGCATGTGCAGATGCTAGAGCTGTCCCAAAGGGCGTCATGGAGTTACATGGATGCTCATTGTTTTCCTAAGCTGTTCTATTTCTTCCAAAGACACTCTATGTAGTCCTGAAATGCATCAGAAGAACCTGCCATTGTTTGCGCTTAGGTAGCACAGGTAGGTATTAAAAGAAGCATGGCTGCTAAGCCAAGAGATTATAAGACATGGCATAAAATTCCTGGGAGTTGGGAACAATCCAAGACGTTGTTTTTATTTGAGTTGTTATCAGTCTGTGGACGGCAGGTTGTTCCCTGCCCCCCCCGCCCTTGACATTTACCATGATAGAAGGATGAGATGCAAAGCTGTTGGGGCACAGCTGCGTCCCCGTGCCCATCAGCAGGGCCTAGGGAGGAATCTGGGCTCCGCCACCTGGAACACCTCCTGCCCCTTCTTCTCCATTCAGCCTGCTGTGTCCACGTGCTTTCCCTCACACCTTCTCAACTCCTGCTCTTCTCCAGCTACGAAACAAACGCTGCATGTCCCACTTGTTTATCATTTCCTTCTTACATGCGTTAAAACACTGCTGCTGCCCAGCACTCTCATTAGCCCAGCCTTGGCCAGCAGCACGGCCATCTTCAGAGCCAGCAGGATGGACTGTGCCGCACATGGCAGACGCTTCCAGCACTTCTCACAGCAGCCACCTCTGGAGGCCCCCACCATCAGCAAAACACAGGCCCTGCCAAACCAAAACAGTCCTCAAGGACGGGCCTGCTCGGGGCCTCTTCCCAGCTGCCCCGCTGCTGTCGGGGTGCCGCCGGGGCCCTTGGTGCCTCGGGCGCTCCGTGTCAGGGCCCTTGATGACACGCCACATGGTGGTGGCCAGAGAGCCTTGTGACATCAGAGAGCCCCGCCCTGGATGAGGGGTTCTTGGGGCACCTCAGGGACCGGGGTGCCCAGTCCCTGCACAGCCACTCCGGCAGCAGGAAGCAACTCCTGCGATCTGTTTGCGCCAGAGGCCCAGAGCCACGGACCAGGACAAAGCCACCGAAGGCAGCCCCGAGTCCAGGTGCCCCCGTGCCCAGCTGGCTGTGGGCCCAGGCCCTCAGAGAGCAGTGAGTAAGAGCAGAGGGAAGGTAAGGCGTGCCAGTGGCACACACCGAGGAGGACCAGGGCACCTTTGGTCACATGGCCCACCAGCTTTCCCACTGGGAAGCTGAGATGGAGCAGGAGGTGTCCCAGCGGGAGGAGCATGTCGTCTCCAGCACTGGGGACCAAGCCTTGACCCCAGTGATGGAGGAGGAGCCCCAGCCCTTTTCCCCGGCGGGGCCCGGCTCCCCCAGCCCCGTGGGCACAGAGGTGGCAGCAGAGGCAGCGCCTGCCCTGCCCAGCACCTCTCCTGCTCACGGCAGTCCCCCAAATGCACAGCCGGACGCAGATGCCTGGCAGGAGGAGCCCCCCGAGCCTGCATCTGCCCAGCGGCAGCAAAGGCAAGCACAGTCTCCTGTGCCCAGCCAGCAGCTGCCAGCAGCAGGGACACACAGCCCTGTCCCTGCCCTGCAGAGGCCCACCTCAGGACGCAGCAAACGCCTCTGCTGCTCTTGGGACGCCACCTCAGCTTGGGCCTGTGACGGGCCCTGCTAGCAAGTCCTGCAATTCTGGGCAGCAGGGGAGGGACAGCTGCACCAGCAACAAACATAGGGATGTGGAAATGGGAGTAGAAAAGAAGGAAGCAGCCACATCTGTTGAAGGAAGCAGAGCCCGGGTGCGGCCACGCAGAGCTCCCTCAAGGCCCTCGCCCACCAGCTGGGAGTCATCAGCAGAGCCCCTAGCTGGAGGGGCCAGCGGTGTCCTGGTGGCTGGAAGAGCAAGACCAGCGCGCCCAGGGATCAGAAGGGGAACATTCAATGGGACTCATCTTCAGCGAACTCGGACTCCATCGTGGAGGAATATGAGTCGGGACCACAAAGCTGTCCCCGGGGCCGATGCCGAGACCGGAAGCCGATCCCGGAGATGACATTACCCTCCACTCTGGAAGATCGCTTGAGCCAGTTGACGGAGGAGGAGGAGAAGGAGGAGAGTACACAGCCATTGTCCAGGAGGGCCTGCATCTCCATCTCTGCCAGGTCCGACTCCGGCCTCCTGCATGAACCGCTTTGGGGCCCGGAGGAAGACGAGTGGGACGAGTTGAGCATCTGGAGCTGCCCCCGGAAGAAGGGAAACGCAGCAGAAATGGAGAGTTTTCGCAGGAAGACTGGGGCTCCCATGCCCACGCCACGTGAGCTGCCGGGTGAGGAGCAGGCACCAGAGACGTGCAGCCCAGGGCCGCACTGGTGGATCGTCCTGCCCCCTCAAAGGCAGAGCCCCCTGGCACGTAATGCGTGGCATCACCCTAGGCCCTTCCACGGGAGATGTCGGCTGCCCCCAGCAAACGTCCTCCGTTTCAGGCACGGGCGCTGCGGGATCTGCGGGGGCTCTTCCGCTGCCCCTGCTGGTCCGCACCGCCTGAGGAGTGCTCGCCACGGCACCCACAGCAGCCATTGCCAGTGACGCAGCCTGAGGGGCTGCGCACCCGCCGGCACCCTGCACGACCACAAGGGCAACAACTAGCAACCGGCAACTTGCCCAGCATGGCGACGACGGGACCATGGCTAAAGGCACGGACGAGGATGCGACGATGTCGCCAACAAAGATGAAGATGAGGGACGACGTATGAATACAAACAGCAGAAGGAAGTATATTCAAAGCTACACTAGAAGCGTAGTGTTTAAGAGTGCGGACAGGAGTAAACTTCAGCATTATCCAGAAAAAGAAGAATAGGAATAAGGATTTAAAATCCCTAAAAGAGGAGGCATAAGGATTATATAGTTAGAGTTGAAGGATAGTAAGAAGTCTTTTAGAAGCCATAGAAGCAAGAGTAAGCGGAACGTTTTATAAAGTCTATAGGAAGAAGAATACCTTAAAAGTAGAATGGGAAAAGTGCGAAGACAGAAACGATGGAGAGTAGGGAGAGGAGAAGAGAATTAGGGAATGAGTTAGAAAGTCCTTCAATGAAGAAAAGGATCTAGTAAAGAATTAAATTAGCAAGTAATTCTGGTTTTAAAATAAATTTCTGAGGCACATGAGCAGAGTTCTCCAGATTTGGCTTTTCCCTCTGCGAGCCATTGAGGGACTTGACCCACTTCGTCCAGCGAGCACGAATTGCTCAGCCCAGCGACTGCGGCCCCCCAGTTCGGGCTGGAAACGGAAAAAGCTTTGCAGCAGCTGGGATGGGGATGGGCTACCAGGAATGGAGGCGAGGGATGCGCCAGAGGAACAGGTCTCCGCCTGGTGCCAGGCCTGGCTCAGATTGGTCTATTGCAGCCAATTCGAGCCTACAAAAGGCTTTACCAGCCAGGCCAGTGGTCGAGTCCCCATTCCCACAGGCATTCAAATCCAAGTGGGGGTGGGGGGAGTCTGCAGCGGGGGTGGCTTCGGCAGTGGCAGGGAAGGGAATTGTGGCATCAATCTCCAAGGGCTTTTGCAGCTATAAGTGATTTTCGTCATTGCACTCAGCAATCCACCGCAGGCTGTGCCCATAAAGAACCACCATCCAGGGTTCCAGCATGTGCAGATGCTTTAGAGCGTCCAAAGGGCGTCATGGAGTTACATTGGATGCTCATTGTTTCCTAAGCTGTTATATTTCTTCCAAAGGACACTCTATGTACGTCTGCAAATGCATCAGAAGCACCTGCCATGTCTGCGCTTAGGTAGCACAGGTACCGGTATTAAAAGAAGCATGGGTGCACGCCAAGAGATTTAAGACATGGCATAAAAATTTCCTGGGAGTGGGAACAATCAAAGACGTTGCGTTTTTATTTGAGTTGTTATCAGTCGGGACTGCAGGTTGTCCGCCAACTCCGCCCTTGACATTTACCATGATAGAAGGATGAGTAGCAAAGAGGTGGGGACAGCTGCGTCCCCGTGCCTATCAGCAGGGCCTAGGAGGATCTGGGGGCTCCGCCAAACTGGCAACACTCTCCAGCCCCTTCTCTCCATTTCATCTGCTGTGCCATTTGCTTTCCCGCAACCTTTTCAACTCCTGCTCGTTCCCAGCACGAACACAACGCTGATGTCCCACTGTTAGACATTCTTCTTACATGCGTTTTAAAAAACGCTGCTGACCCAGCACTCTCATTAGCACAGCCTGGCAGCAGCCCACGGACCATCTCAGAGCCACAGGGATGGACTGTGCGCACATGGCAGACGCTTACCAGCACTTCTAACATGCAGGCCACTCTGCGCAGGCCCGACCATAGCAAAACAAAGGCCCTGCAATCCAAAACAGTCATCAAGGGACGGGAACGCTCGGGGCCTCTTCCAGCTCCAGCTGCTGTCGGGGTGACGCCGGGGCACTTGGTGCCTCGGGCGCTCCTTGTCAGGCCATTGCTGACACGCAACATCGGTGGGACAGAGAGCTGTGGAATCAGGCGGAGCCCCCGACTGGATTGAGGGGTTCTTGGGGCCCACTCAGGGACGGGGTGCCCAGTCCTGCCAGCCACTCCGGCCGCAGGATAGCAACCTCCTGCGATCTGTTTGGCGCCAGCGGCCCAGAGACTACGGACCAGGACAAAGCCACCGAAGGCAGCCCCAGAGTTCCCGGTGCCCCCGTGCCCAGGCGGCTGTGGGCCCAGGCCCTCAGAAGGATCAGTGAGTAAGAGCAGGAGCGGAAGCGTAAGGGTGCCGTGGCACACAACGAGGAGGACCAGGGCACCTTGAGTACGGCCCAACCAGCTTTCCCTTACTGGGAAGCTCGAGTGGAGCAGGAGGTGTCCCAGCGCGAACGGGAGCCTATGTCGTTCTTACAGCACTGGGGACCAAAGCCATTGACCCCAGTGAGGAGGAGGAAGTGCCCCAGCACTTTTCCCCGGCGGGGCCCGGCTCCCCAAGCCCCGTGGGCACAGAGGTGGCAAGCGGAGGAGAGGGCAGCGACTGCCCTGCCCTAGCAACTCTCCTGCTCACGGCATGTCCCCAAATGCCCAGCCCGGACGAATATGCCTGGCCGGAGGAGACCCCCCGAGCCGCCATCTGCCCAGCGGCAAAGCAAAGGCAAGAACAGTCTTCCTGTGCCCAGCCGCAGTGACACAGCAGGGACACAGCCCTGTTCCCTGCTCTGCAGAGCCCCTCAGGACGCACAGCACGCCTCGGCGCTCTTGGGCCTCCAACTCAGCTCTGATTCGGTCTGTGCCGGCCCGCGAGTCCTGCAATCTGGGCAGCAGTGGGTGGGGAAGCGAACCCAGCAACAACATAGGGATGTTGGGAAGGGGAGAAGCAGCCACATATGGAAGGGTCAGCAGACGCGGGTGCCGGCCACGCAGAGCTCCTCAGGCCTGCACACCCAGATGCGGCAAGTCCTCAGCGTAGCGCGGAGGGGCCAGCGGTGTGCCGGGTGGCTGAAGGAGCAAGACCAGCGCTACTGAAGCAGGTATAAAGACTGGAATTCCTGGGACTCATCTCCAGCGATCGGACTCCTCGCTGGAGGAATATGCGTCCGTGACACAAAGCTGTCCCTGGGGCCGGATGCCGAGCCCGAGAGCCGAACTCACGTGGGCGGGATGAAACCATCCCCCTCTTCATCTCTGGGAAGAATCGCTTGAAGTCCCAAGGACGGTAGAGGAGAGGAGAAGGAGGAGTCCCAGCCTTGTTTTCCCGGAGGGGGGGCCTGCATCTCCCATTCTCTGGCACAGGTCCGACTCCAGCCTCTGCATGAAACGCTTGGGCCCGGAGGAGGACGAGTGGGACGACCTGAGTGTCTTGGAGCTGCCCCCGGAAGAAGATAAACAGCAGAAATGGAGAGTTTTCGCGGCAGACGGGCTCCCAGTGCCCACGCCACGTGAGGCCTGGGTTGAGGAGCAGGCACCAGAGCCGTGCAGCCCAGGGCCGCACTGTGACTCGCCTGCCCCCCTCAAAGGCAGAGCCCCCGTGGCACGTCTGGCTTGGCTCACCCAGGCCCTCCACGGGCAGTCGTCTGCCCCCAGCAAACGTCCCTCCCGTTTCAGGCGGGCGCTGCGGGCTCTGCGGGGGCTCTTCCGCTGCCCCTGCCTGGCCACACCGCCTGAGGAGTAGCTCGGCCACGGCACCCACAGCAACCATTGCTCCAGTGACGCCCGCCCTGCGGGGCTGCCGCACCCGCGGCACCCTGCACGACCACAACGGGCAACCCACAGCAACGGCAACTGCAGCATGGAGAAGACGGACATGGCTAAGAGACGACGAAGATGACGACGATGGCGACAACAAAGATGAAGATGAGGACGACGATGAATACAAAGATCAGAAGGAAGTATATTTTCAAGATACATAGAAGCGTAAGAGTAGCGACAGGAGTAAGACTTCAGCATTATCCAGAAAAGAAGAATAGGAATAAGGATTTTAAAATCCCTAAAAGAGGAGGCATAAGGATTTATATAGTTAGAGTTGAAGGATAGTAAGAATACTTTTAGAATCCATAGAAGAAGAGTAAGAGGACTTTGAAAGTCTATAGGAGAAGAATACCTTAATAAGTAGAATGTGAAAATGTGTCGAAGAAGAAACGATGGAGAGTAGGGAGAGGAATAAGGAGAATTAGAGGAATGATTTAGAAGTCCTTCAATGAAGAAAAAATCTAGTAAAGAAGTTAAATTAGCAAGTAATTTCTGGTTTACAATAAAATTTCTGAGGCACATGAGCAGAGTCTCCAGATTTGCTTTTTCCTCTCTGCGAGCCATTGAGGGATGACCCACTTCAGTCCCAGCGAGCAGCGACTGCTCAGCCACAGCGCCTGCGGCCCAGTTCACGGCTGGAACACGGAAAGCTTGCAGGCAGCTGGGATGGGGCCGGGCTCCCAGGGAATGGAGGGATGGCGCCAGAGGGAACAGTCTCCAGCTGTGCCAGGCCTGGCTCAGCTTGGCTATTGGCAGCAATTCGTGCCTTCAAAGGCTTTACCAGCCCAGGCCAGTGGTCGAGTCCCCATTCCCACAGGCATTTCAAATCCACGTGGGTTTGGGGGGGGTCTGCATCGGGGGTGGCTTCGGCAGTGGCGGGAATTGTTGCGATCCATCTCCAAGGGCTTTTGCAGCCTAAGTGATTTCGGCATTGCCTCAGCCCCCACCTGCAGAGCTGCTGCATCCAGAACCACCATCCAGGTCAGCATGTGCTGATGCTATGAGCTGTCCCAAAGGGCGTCATATGGAGTTACATGGATTTGCTCATGTTTTTCCTAAGCTTATTCTATTTCTCCAAAGACCTCTATGTGTCCTGAATGCATCAGAAGCACCTGCCCATTGTTTTGCCGCTTAGGTAGCCCAGGTAGGTATTCAAAGAACATGGCTGCTAGCCAAGAGATTTCTAAGTAGCATGCAATAAAATCTGGGAGTTTGGGAACAATCCAAGACGTTTTTTTTTTTATTTGAGTTGTTTATCAGGTTTTGTGGAACGGCGAGGTTTGTTCCCTGCCCCCCCCGCCCTGACATTTACCATGATAGACGGAGGTGATGCCAATAGCTGTTTGGGGCACAAGCTTCGTCCCCGGTGCCCATCCGCAGGGCCTAGGGAGGAATCTGTGGGTCTCCGCCACCTGGAACACCTCCTGCCCCTTCTTCTCCATTCATCCTGCTGTGTCGCACGTGCTTTCCTCACACTTCTCAACTCCTGCTCTTCTCCAGCTACGAAACATCAACGCTGCATGTCCCACTTGTTTTATGCATTTCCTTCTTACAGCGTTAAAACACTGCTGCTGCCCAGCACGTCTCATTAGCCCACCTTGGCCAGCAGCACTGGCATCTTCAAGCCAGCAGGTGGACTTTGCCGCACATGGCAGTATACGCGTCCAGCACTTCCTACAGCACCACCTCTGGAGGCCCCCACCATCAGCAAACACAGGACCTCTGCCAGACCAAACAGTCCTCAAGGTACGTGCCTGCTCGGGGCCTCTTCCCAGTGCTGTCCCCGCTTGCTTGTCGGGTGCCGCCGGGGCCCTTTGTGCCTTCGGGCGCTCCGTTGGCCAGGGCCCTTGAATGAACACGCCCCAGTGGTGGTGGCCCAGAGAGCCGTGTGACATTCAGAGAGCCCCTCCCTGGATGAGGGGTTCTTGTGGCACCTTCAGGGACCGGGTGTGCCCAGTCGCCCCTGCACATCCACTCCGGCAGCAGGAAGCAACTCCTGCGATCTGTTTGCGCCAGAGGCCCAAGCCACGGACCAGACAAGCCACCGAAGGCTAGCCCCGAGTCCAGGTGCCCCGTGCCCAGCTGCTGTGGGCCCCAGGCCCCTCAGAGAGCAGTGAGTAAGGCAGGAGGGAGTGGTAAGGCTTTGCCATTGGCACACCCGCGAGGAGGACCAGGGCACCTTTGGGGT
>CM031878.1:58844813-58945548 GCA_018697195.1 Certhia americana
CCTCGGGCGCTCCGTGTCAGGGCCCTTGATGACACGCCACATGGTGGTGGCCAGAGAGCCTTGTGACATCAGAGAGCCCCGCCCTGGATGAGGGGTTCTTGGGGCACCTCAGGGACCGGGGTGCCCAGTCCCTGCACAGCCACTCCGGCAGCAGGAAGCAACTCCTGCGATCTGTTTGCGCCAGAGGCCCAGAGCCACGGACCAGGACAAAGCCACCGAAGGCAGCCCCGAGTCCAGGTGCCCCCGTGCCCAGCTGGCTGTGGGCCCAGGCCCTCAGAGAGCAGTGAGTAAGAGCAGAGGGAAGGTAAGGAGTGCCAGTGGCACACACCGAGGAGGACCAGGGCACCTTTGGTCACATGGCCCACCAGCTTTCCCACTGGGAAGCTGAGATGGAGCAGGAGGTGTCCCAGCGCGAGGAGCATGTCGTCTCCAGCACTGGGGACCAAGCCTTGACCCCAGTGATGGAGGAGGAGGAGCCCCAGCCCTTTTCCCCGGCGGGGCCCGGCTCCCCCAGCCCCGTGGGCACAGAGGTGGCAGCAGAGGCAGCGCCTGCCCTGCCCAGCACCTCTCCTGCTCACGGCAGTCCCCCAAATGCACAGCCGGACGCAGATGCCTGGCAGGAGGAGCCCCCCGAGCCTGCATCTGCCCAGCGGCAGCAAAGGCAAGCACAGTCTCCTGTGCCCAGCCAGCAGCTGCCAGCAGCAGGGATGGAGACTCCACCCAGTGTTTTCTGCAACAGCCTGTACCATATCCCTTCCTCACTGCCCTGGGACCAGACCATCTTATGGCTGCCGTAATTTGGATGTAACCTGTGCTAGTAATTTTCTTATTTTCTCCCATTCCCCCTTATGTAAGAAATATTTGAATTTTCCTTCAAGGAAAAAGCTTTATTGCCCTTTTGGTTTGACATTTTTTCTGACTGTAGACATATTGCAATGATACAATTTGTTACCTAATTCTTAGCTATTAGTAGAGCATTTCTATTCAACGATTTGAAATCTCAATATTTAATTTAATTCTTCAGATTCTACATCTTCCTCACAAGGGGAAGCAGCGGTTGTAGGCACTGATCTGCAAAGACTGTCTCGGAACCTGAGGGAATGGCTTGAAGCCGCGTGAGGGGAAGTTTATGTTGGATATTTGGAAAATATGTTTCACCCAGTGGGTGGCTGGACACTATAACAGACACCCAATGAAGGAAGTCACAGCATCAACCCTGACAGAGCTCGAGAGGCATCTGCACAACAGTCTCACGTTTGTGGTATAATTCTCAAGGCTGCCCTGTGTCGGCCCAGGAGTTGGACTTTATGATCCTTGTGGTCACTTCCAACTCAGAATACTCTGTGATGTTATGATTCTGTGATAACAAACCCTTGATTTTTTTTCTTTCAAGCTGCTCTGTCTACTTTTTCTGTGAGGGAGAACGTGGAAAGAAAATGCAGTAATTAAAAATGCCAGAGGGTTGCATCACATCTCAGAAGTCTGATCTGTTTGGCCTCTGCAGACTCCTCTTTTGTTCTCTTTCTGAGGACACATAGTGGAAGAAAGATGAAGAAATATTAACAAAATATATTCAACAGGAGGAAAGGTCCCAAAAAGATGGTATAAAATTCTAGTGCATAGGATAAGACTTCCTCCTTCCTACAAAGCCCCTCTCATCACCATTATTTGAAGCATGCACCACAAAGGGAAGACACTTCAAAAGTACATTGCAAACACAAACATAAAATGGCTTTTTCTCTAAATAAAATAATTGTCTTGCCAATACTAGACAGTACAGAAACAGGCCATATAAATATTCAAATGGTACAAGGCGCTGAGGATAAAATATAATCCTCCACTTGGGTTTTTGGGTTGGTTTCTTATTGCTTGATATTACCCTGCAAATTGTTTTTTATAGAGATTTTTTAGAATAGACAAAAACATAAAGTTGAAATAAATGATAAACTAAGTAATTGAACATGTTCACTGTTTTAATAAAGCCAGATGTTCAGCAGTTCTACTGTGACTATAGAGAGAAAAGGTAACACAGAAAAATCTAGTTGCATATTTTGGTTTTAGGGATGATCAAAGAGAGCTTTCCATTCCCCTGATTGAAAGGTTCTTTGAAATCAGCTAGAATGATTGGCTATCAGAAAAAAAAAAAAAAAAGACAGCAAAATGCAGGTCTTTTTCATGTTCATGAGGGGATATTACTGTTTGACAAACTTAATTTTGTTTTACAACACAGTAACCTTTTGATTTGATCAAGGGAAGTCAGTTGGTGTACTCTTTGGATTTCAGTAAAGCTTTTGATACTGTCTCTCATAGTATCCTTATGGAGAAAATCACCCAGCTGGATAAACATATCATGGGATGTGCCTGCCATTCAACATCTTCATTAACAATTTGGATGCAGAACTTGAAAGAATATAGAGTAAATTTGCTATCAATACTAAACTGGGAGAAGCCCTTGACTCTCTCAAAAGCAAGGAGGCCCAGCAGAGACTTCCAACATATTAGACCAATCACCAACCATATGAAGTTCCACAAGGTGCCAGATTCTGCACCTGGGATGGGGAAGCCCTGGATGTATGGACACACTGGGGAATGAGAGGCTGGAAAGTAGAGAAAGACAGAGAAAGGGACTGGGGGTTCTGTGGCAAGTTGGACATGATCCAGCCAGAAAGGCCAAGAGTGTCCTGGGGAGCATCAGGACAAGCATGGCCAGCCATGGGAGGGGATTGTTCTGCTCTGCTCTGCACTGGGGCAGCCTCAGCTCCACTGCTGGGGACAGGTCTGGGGGCCACAGTATAAGAATGATATAAAGCTATTAGTCAGGTTCAAAAGGAGGACCATGAAGATGGTGGAGCATCTGGAAAAGAAACCATTTGAGGATCTGCTAAGGTCATTTGGTTTGTTCAGCCTAGGGAAGAGGACACTCATCATGCTTTACAACTTCCTCATCAGGGGAAGCACAGGGGCAGGCACTGATCTCTTCTCTCTGAGCAGTGACAGGTCCCAGTGTTAGCGTTCAGGAACACACATAATCATGGATTGATTATATGCAGGTGCTTTTATTGAAGCACGCAGGAACTAGGAGTATTGCAACCCAAATCTAGCTCCATCGTCTTTGTCCAAGGTGCACATATTTATACAATTTCAGCTATAGCAGTTATACAACTCTAGTTACATCAATAATCACTATAACAACCTTATCTTATTGATTCATGAGAGTTAGCCCACCCTTGTACCATCATGTATGAATCTTATCTCTGGGTGGGTGTCTTGGAGACGCCAACTACCAGTTCCCGTCATGGGTGGATATTTTGGAAATCCCAAGTACCCATTCTGGTAAGCCTTTAACCCATCCCTAATACCAAGCATTCTTGCAGCCTATTTCTACATGATTTTTAAAACATTTAACCTTATACTAACACCAGGGGAATGGCCTGAGTTGTGTCAGGGGATATTTAGGTTAAGGCATTAGGAAAAGGTTCTTCACTTAGAGTGGTTGGGCACTGGAACAAGTTCCCAGGGAAATGGTCACAGAACCAAGTCTGTCACAGATCAAGAAACATTTGGACAATGCTTATAGACACTAAGTGTGATTCTTGGAGTTTTCCTGCAGAAGGCCCCAAACTGGACTCAACGAACCTTGGATGTTCCTTTCAACTCAACCTTCCTTTTCCAGCTGGCAATGTTTGCATTGCACCCCAGGACAAACTTGGCCCTTCTGGCCTCCAGGGCACTGCTAACTCATATTCAACTTGCCATTGAACACAACCCCCAGGTCCCCCTTTCCATGACACTGCTTTCCAGCCTCTCATTCCTCAGTCTGTACATACATCCAGGGCTGCCTGATCCCAGATGCAGATTTAGATGCGGTCCCTTGCTAAATTTCATGTATTTGGTGATTGTCCAGCCCTCAATTTGTCAATGTCTCTCTGCACTCCTCCTGATTCTGTATCATCTTCAAAATTGCCAAGCATTCCTCTGAGCCCTGCAGAAACCCACCAGTCACCTATAGTGACTGGATGCCAGTGAGATGTCACTCTATTTGCGATAACCCTTTCTGTCTGACCTGTGAGCCAGTTTCTCACCCATCACATAATGTGGTTATCCAGCTGTATCCTGGACATTTTGTCCAGAAGATCCTGTGAGAGACAGTATCAAAGGCTTTGCTGAAGTCCAAAGAAGACTGCAGCAATTGACTTTCCAAGATTAACTCTGTGGGTTTCCTGTTTTCTTGCTTTAAGATAATTTGAGACACTCTTAAATAAGTTGCTGCCCCTTATGGTATTAACCAATCTCTTTCCACCAATAAGAAACAACTATGAGTCAATGGAAGTGAAAAATTAAGAGTTCAGTATCAAGTGAAACTGCGAGAGACAAAAATATAGCAGCAAATAGGAAGAGTAGATACAAAAGCACTAAATCTCATTAAATCCTCCTGAGCAAAGAGAAACCCAGAACAGTGGGCTAGCCCTATCCCATGGCTGCCAAGGGCAACCTCATATAAGGAGACAAAAGAAAAATGGCATCAGCCTCTTCCTCTACTATTTACGACTCCAGCAGCATCAGCAGCTCTATCTGCAAATGCTGCTGGCACCTGTGGTGGTCGGTGCTCAGTCGGGTGCTAGAACTTCTGGAGGGATGTTGCCTTTCCTGTCAGCAGCAGAGAGCAAGCAGACAGCTGTGACATGGCCCACCAGAGCCTGGGCTAGCTCAAGAGAAACTCCAGCACCATGCCAGGAGTGGGGAACAGGTGAGGTATGGGGTTTAACCAGCAGCAGAACCTGAAGAGCCACTTGCTCTATGGTACAGTACCTTCTGACCATAGCAGGGGTTGGGTGAAGGAGAAGGAGGAGGCTTTCTTGTTCTGAGTTTCCAACAGGAGAAGATTTATTGAGCTTGCAGGAGTCAGGAGCAGAAGCAGGCAGAGCAGGGCTGTGCTCTGGTTTCAATACAAACAGTAACAAATCCAGAGGGCGAGTAAAGACAGCCAGCCAATGGGGAATTCTTAGGGGAGAGTGATGGGGGGAGGAAATCAGGCTTGAAGCCAATCAGGAAAAGTGGGAGGAGAGGGTAGGTCACATGGACCAATGGGGCATCAAGGAATATGGGCATTCCAAAGGGGTGGAACAACCAGGGATTGGCCCAAGGTGGGATTGACAGTGAAAGTTCAAGAACAAGGGGCAGGGAAGGAGCTGGAACAAAGTGTGGGGAGTACCGTAAAGGGCAGTTTCAGGGGTGGATATAATTCAGGGACAAACCAACTTGGGGAAAATACAGAGATACATTGGAACAACTGACTAACATTAACAATAAACTATTGAAATAAACACAGACTGCAACAGGCTGGAGTAAGACAGGCTTTGTGATGAAAACAGCAGCTAGCTCCTTGATGATTCTCAAATGAATATCAGATAGACAAATCTTCATTTGCTATAGCTTTGAGGTTTAGCTGGGTCTATAACCAGCATATTAGCTCTGCTTAATACAGTGTGCTAAAACCAAATGTGTTCAGGGAGTAAGCATATAGTTTATCACAAACTTTTAATTCTTGACTGAAAAGGCAATATTGAATGTAAACAATCTGTAAAACAGTGAATCACTGGATTTTGTTGTTTGGGCAAGTCATGGAAGGAAAAATGAGTTGAATGGAGGACTTACATTAAATTCTATTTAAGAAAAATCTCTTAGCAATCATAAGGTATACACATTAAGAAGTGAGCAAATAGCACACACTAGGAAGTGTGTTTTTAAAAATATAATCTGAAAAGTAGTGTAGAGAGCTGTAAGGTGATACAGGTGTTGAGCTATTTTACTGTTGTTTAGAGACACTGGAAAACACTGCTCTGAATCTGTTTGGGCCAGTGCTTCCAATTAAACAACACAATTCTTGCCAAGGGTGCAGTTAAGTGTATTGCATGTTGTTATTAAGGTGAAATGCAGTGATCCTGCACTAGAAGATTTTTGTATGGTACATCTCTGTTCAAAAAAAATGGGCCTGAAATTATGATACAAAATTCTTCATGAAAACTACCTCAGAACTTGTGAAGCATGAGTAAGCACATTTTAAATATTTTGGCATTTGAAAAAAATTTTCTTTCTGTAAATACGGGAACACCAGTCGGTGTCCCAAATGTTTGTTTCCTGTAGGATAGACAAGTGGATTATTAGACATGGCCTTGACCAGATATCTCAATGAAAGCTGATGAAGGCATCAGAGATGAATGGGATAGACCTCACAAAATGCCAAGGACTATCTTCTTTTGCTCTTTGAGCTGCTTTTAAAATAAGTCTCTTGCTCTTTGCCCTGTGTAAGCTGCACTGCGATCCCTGGCCTTCATTCTCAATACCCTGAGAGTCACATTTTACCATGTTGTTAAAACAGTTTTTCTAGAGAAGCAATAGTCTTGGCAAATTAATAATGGGATTTTAAAGTTTGCTTTCTTTATGTAAAAGAAGTGCAGTTATAAAAACAGAACTTGCCTTATTTCAAAGTTGATTCAAGTTCTGATTGACAGTGTACAACTTCGAATAAATTAGCTGGGATGTAGAGGTTGGCAAAGTGCTTACAGAGGACTTACCCTCCAAGCAAGATCAAAAATTAAGACTGAAGCAATTGATGTTAGTAAAACCCAGGCCTTTCCCTCTCCAGAGAAAGAAAATACAGGAACCTTTTATAATAATTAATGACAAAATATCCTTCATTATAATGTGACCTGTTTAGTGTAATTTCTCTCATTAAAATATATTTATGCTGAAAAAGATTCTTATTCATTCATTTATTATTAGATTCTAAGTATGTAACTTTTAGGCACATATTTATAACTGCAGCAACTGATTATTTTGGGTTTTTTATACTCTGTGAAGCAGATACATGGGACCAAATGTTTCTGAAGAAAGATTACCTAAACATCAGTAGTATCTTTCAGTATCTGCTAGATGAAACAAGTAATGAGGATGTCATCATGGAAGTCTACTATAGGCTTCCTACCAGGACAACAATGACATCACATTACTCCTTGAGAAACTAAGGGACAATCCCAAGTCAATTGCTCTTGTCCTTATGTCCTTCAACGTGCCAGAAATTAACTTGGAGCCTCTGGAAGCCAAGGCATGAAGACTCCTAAAATACCTGGATGACAACTTTATGGAACAGATATTAAGGGAGCAAATGCAGAAAGATGCTCTCCTTGATCTACTGCTTGTCAGAGAGTATGTCATTTGCAAAGTGGAGATTGACCACAGCCACCAATGTCTTGGTCACAGAGATCACAAAGTGATTGAGTTCAAAATCTCTGTTGATAGAAGGAAAAGTGCCAGCAAAACTTCAATTCTGGATCACAAGGAAAGCAGATTTCAGGTTGCTCAGGAATTAGTAAGCAAGGTCTCCTGGGAAAATGTTTCTTTCAGGTGCTGGGGTCCATCAGTGCTGGTTACTTTTTGAGCATCACCTGCAAAGGGCACAGGAGCAGCAATTCCTGAATGTTGGAAGTCAAGCAGAAGGGGCAGAGGACCATATTGGCTGAACAGGAATCTTCTCTTGGAAATAAGGAAGGTAAAAGAGGAAGGTGCAAACCCAGTGCAAACAAGGGAAGAGTACATGCCGTTTGACAATCTAGGAAGAAAATTTGTGCAGCCAAAACTCAGCTGGGGCTGAAGCCAGCCAGAACTGTGAA
Source organism: Certhia americana (assembly GCA_018697195.1). NCBI lineage: Eukaryota > Metazoa > Chordata > Aves > Passeriformes > Certhiidae > Certhia > Certhia americana. The sequence goes on from CM031878.1 coordinate 58,852,484, forward strand.
GGATAGTAAAAGGAGTTTTTTCCAATGCATTAATGGTAATAGGCAGTGTTAAAATAATATCAGCCCATTACAGGATTAGGATGGTCACCTCACACACAGGGACAAGGACAAGGCAGAGGTGTTTAAAGCATTCTTTGCCTCTGTCTTCAGTGCAGATTATAGGCCAAGGGAATCTCAGTGCCCTGAGATGGAGGACCATGACTGCAAGAATGATCAGCCCCCACTTGACCCTGAAGTTTTCTGGGATCAGCTGCTACAGCTGGACGCCTACAGATATGTAGGGCCTCATGAAATTGACCCAAGAATCCTCTCAGAAATGGCTGATGTCACTGTAAAACATCTCAATGATTTTTGAGCAGTCTTGGAAATCCAGAGAGGTCCCAGATGACTGGAAGCTGGCAAACATTGTCCCAATTTTCAAGGAGGGCAAGAGGAAGCATCCCAGTAACTCCAGGTATGTCAGTCTCATTTCAGTGCCTGGTAGAGTTATGGAGAAGATTATTCTGGGAGGTACTGAAATTCATCTGAAAGACAACACAGTCATCTACTTGCATATAGTAGAAATACTGGGACTGTGAGATACCATGTCAGATGGAACTGTTAATACTGTATGAGTGATCTGAAACCAGGCTTCTTTGTACCTCATGCTTGTCATTCACACAGGGCATCTATGTTGTGAACAGAGGATCAGTGGAAAATAACACAATTATTTAATATGTAATCATGACTTCCCATAGAATTTTAAATGAGGAAATGCTAGGCAATGAGAAATTTTTAAAAATTTAGATTTGTCTTCATGGATAATCATTCTATGACCCTCCTTCACCTGATTTTCTCAAAAAATATATAAGTACTATGAATTTCACACACAGCTAGGCAGTGTGAAAAGGCAAAAAAATACCATTGAAAGACGAAAAGGATAAATGTATGCAAAGTAGGATAAGTTAATTTTCTTCTGTTTCTCCACTAAAATATGAGACTGTAACAAGATAACACTGTTATAATTTATTCATTAAACTGTGGTTAGTTTGAGATCTTATTAGATGTATAAAGGCCATTTTAAAATTTCAATCCATGTAAGAAATATTTTCATGAGAATCCGAGCTACCAGCATGGACAGCCAAACTTCAAGGGTATGTGTCTTTGCTGTATCCTGGCTCCACAAGCAGCACAAAATCACACATGTTGGTTTCAGAAAAAAGGAATTAATGAAAAACAACAGTTTTAGATGACATTAGGTCACAGATACAGATGACTGAGGCACCAGTCCTCAGGGTGTGTTGCAGTGATGAGTCATTTTAACAGAGTTTGGGAGTTAGGTTAAAAGCTGTAATTTTAAAAACTACTAGCATTTAATTTTCTTGGAATCATGGAATAGTTTGGCTTATATTTTCAGTTCTGTGATTGCTAAAGAAGAGACCAATAAAGATTATTCATTGACAATTCAGTTATCATATCCAGCGTCCTAAATAATTATTCCATTATATTAAGAAATTTGTGCTTCTTGTGCTTCTTGTTGCCAGTTAGCTGTTGTTGAGATACAGCAGCAAGAGCAAAATCAGAATTTTGGTCTGCAATTTGAAGTCTTAATTGATAGATTTCATTCTTTCTTAAAAAGAAGGAAAAAAACCAAACAAAAAATAATTGCCAAACAAAAAAAAAAAAAAAAGAAATTGAATATACATAAACCTCAAACACACAAACAAGCCTTCTAAAAACCCCGAAAATAACAACACTAGAATTGATGTGAGTATAACACACTTTCATTTCTTTCGCAGGCATGGCAAAAGAATAAGTCTGGCCCAACTGTGGCAAAATTCCTACCTGAGTACCTAATGAAAGACCTTGCATTGCTTTCCACTGTTTGAAAGGATGACCTAGATCATACAAAATTTCACATGGCTTCCTCTCTCCATAATTCATTAACCACAATTCAGACAAAATGCAGTGATTAGAAAAGGGAGAAAAATAAAAATAAAATAATTGTGTCAAAAAATAATGTAAACTAGATTACTTAATTTAATCATATTTTGTATTAATATATTTGCATAATTTGTTAAAATCACTCAAAAAGCTAGACGCTGTAAGAAGATGTCTAGATTTTTGTGTATCTAAATTCAGATCACCAACTATTATTCTAAAATAAGTATTCAGATATTTACATTAGGCACTAGATGTGCCCAGTGAAGCAACAAATGTCAATTGCAGTCATGTTTTCTTAACCCTGATTCAGACAGATTTTGGGCACTTCTTTGGTCAGTTTGACTGGCAGAGAAGATTTTGGAATTAGATATAGGAAGATTAGCTACCCCTTTCAAGACAGATCCTTATTCCATCCTCACTGGCCTTTTTCCTTCCAGAACAAAATCAAAGTTTATTCAGTTACTTCTTCAAGATTTTAAGACTTGTGGACTTCTTGTACCAACACAGTAGTCTAAAATGTTTCTTGAAGACGAGCAAAATACAATCATGTAATTTAGTACAATGCTGAATTTTTTTATCCATATTATTGTAAAATGTTTATCAACTCTTGAAAATATCGTTTTTTTCAAAAGAATAAAATTGCTGGCCCCTTATAAATTATTTCTCCATTCCCTCAGCAACAGAATGCAGGCCACAGTTTTCTTTCACCTGGAGGTATATCCAGTACATCTGGAACAGACTGCCCCAGGGATAAACACAGCCACAGAATTTGCCTTGGACTGTTCCAGACTGCACTGGGAAAGGGTGCAAACACAAAAAACACTTGCAATGCATTGATGACATTGTGTAGGGCAGCACAGCAGAGGAATTTATTGAGAAAGGAGAGAAGTCTATCCAGATCATCCTGAAAGCAGGTTTTGTTATAATGCTAAATAAGGTCAACAGACTTTCCCAGATGTTGTATCCCTTTTGGGAATGTTCCCCCCCAAAGCCCCTCCCCCAGAAACTGTAACCTGGCCTGGGTTACCTGCCCCCTTGCCTCCTGACCTATGGCCATCAGCCAGGTAACTTGACCCCGACCCCAAAGGTGATAAAAGCCCCTCTCCCCCCATGTGACTCGCTCTCGCCTCTGGATCCCCTTCAAGGAATAAAGGCCTTGGAATACATCCTGGGGTAAGGGGGCCTCTTTTGTAACTCTCTCTACCCTATTTTGTAGTTCCCCTCTTCCAATACTCCCCCTAAATCTGAGCTGGCAGCTGGTGGGGGGTGGAGGAACAGGGGAATCTACACCCAGGAAATACAGGGGTTTTTAGGAGTAAAATGGTAAAGAGGGACTTCATCACATTACAACAGATGTGGTTAACAAAATGGCAGCCTTGTCCACAGCAATGAGCCTGAAGGAAACACAAGCTTTCCTAGATACTGTGGAGGATGCATATTCCAGATTATAGTCAGGCTCAAAACCCTCTCTATGTCTATGCAATGTAGATTGCAAGTGAGATCTGCACAGCAACAAGTTTTGAACAAATTTAACAGGAGATTGTTCGTGCATGGACAAGACAGGATATAAAAAAGTTTGCTCTACAATGTGGATGGGGAGAATGGTCCCTCCTGGAGTCTGGCAAGAAGTAGCCGCAGGATTCAAGGATGACCCCAGGGGTTCTGGAGTCAGGGATACAAAGGATACAAGACCTCCTACAAGCTAACTGAAGAAGATCCTGGCAACTTATGAAAGGGTTTTGAGCTGCTTCAGAAGTGATGGGCACCAAAGCACATTTGTCCTGACACCCCAACTGCTGGTGCTGGACTGGATGTGCCAAAGGAACTCCCTGCCACACATCATGCCATTGATGACACATAGATTGTGTCAAGTGTCCAAGTAGATTGCTCTGATCACACAAGCTTCAATAGGAAGTCCCAATCACCCAGGGATCTTGGAAGTCATCACAAACTGATCTGAAGGTGAAAATTTCAGAAGAAAATTTCAGAAGAAAATCTGAAAATCTATCATTGGAAGAAGAAGAGGAGGAGAAGGTGACGTGCTGAGAAGACCTCGTCATATAATCAGCTACCAGAACATGAAGACAACATATTCTCTTCCCTGATGTATTGAAGTGATGCATCAAAAATGGAAAGCTACATTAAGCTGTGGCAAGTTGCAGGAACTATTTAGGAACAAGGGGGATCAAGTCAGGTTGCAGAGTTGAAAAATATCCAGTTAGCTTTAGATGTCACTGAACAAGAGAAATGGCCAGCACTCTACACTGACTTGTAGATGGTAGCAAATACTCTCTAGGGGTGATGGGAAAAGATCAATTAGCAGCACAGAGGTAAACCCATCTGAGCTGCTGCAGTCTGACAAGGTGTCACTGCTTGGAAAGAAAAGCTAGCTGTAAAAGAACATCATGTAGATGTACACACACCTGTGAGCTGGACTGCTGAAGAACATCATAACAATGGACAGGTGGATTGGGCTGTTGAGATTAAACTGTCTCAGGTAGATCTGAACTGGCAACATAAGGGTGAATTATTGCTGGCTCAGTGGGCCTGGTTATCAGGGAAGAGATGCAACATACAGGTGGGCTCACGAGCAAAGGACAAATTTAACCACAGACACTATTTCCCTGGTTATTCATATCTGTGAAATGTGCTGCAATCAAGCAGGCCAAGCAGGTAAAGCCTCCATGATATGGGGGAAAATGTTTGAAATATAAATATGGGAAGGCCAAGCTGACTAACAATATCATACTCCTGCAAACCTACCGTGGCACATGCTACATGCTGACAGTTGTGGAAATCACCACTGGATGGCTGGAGACGTGTCCTGTGCCCAAACTGCCCAAACACCATCTTGGGCCTTGAAAAGCAAGTCCTGTGGTGACATGGAACCCCAGAAATAGGTCAATCAGACAGTGGGGCTCATTTCAAAAATACCCTCATAGACCTCTGGGCCAGAGAGCATGATTTTGAGTGGGCATCATGCTCCTTACCATGCACCAGTCTCTGGGAAAATTAAACGGGACAATGGAACATTAAAAATGACTCAAACATTGGCATGTACATTTAGTGAAAGCCACCTGCTTAGGAGGTAATTTCCTTCCTTACCCTGGTCCTTGAAAAAGATAAACTACTTCCTTTAAGAGGCACAAGCCATAAGTCTTGTTAACCCGTGGCAAGGAGTGACTGCTACTGCTGCTGTTGCTGTCACTGCAGTGCCACCTCAGGGGAAAGGCAATGCCTGCCTTGGGACAGTCAGAGCCAGCATTTGTCTACAGTGACCCTGTTCAGACCAAACAGCTCCCCAGGACCACTGTTCCCAGTTCTGGGGAGGGATGGGGTGGGGCTGGTGGCATTTTTGTCTTTGCTTCAGGCTGCTTGGGGTTTAGGTGTCAGTGAACACCATTTTTTGTATATGAATCACCCTCCATTTTGTGTACTTTCCATATAGTTACAGTTACTGTTAGTTTTTCTTATTTCATTGCTGCTTTGTTTTTTTCAAGTAAATGGTTAATATCTCAATTCAGAATCTCTGCTCTTAGACGTTCTCACTTCCTCTCACTAGGAGGGGGTTGGGGCAGAAAAAGGAAAGCATAAATGGAGTTTAATTTCCCAGATAGATTTTTTTAAATCAGCCCAAATGAAAATAAAAAGGCTTTTTCTTTTCAATTAAAGAAGGATTTTGGTATCTTCTTAACATGTGGAATAAAACCTTAATGACCATCAGAAAATGCATGTAATATTTTAAAAATTAAATTTATACACTATGGTCTTTTCAGAGCAAGGTTTCTGTAGCCCTAATCAATTTGGTTTTTTTCCCTCTGATTCTGCATCATTGAGAAGTTGTTATTTCTTAGACCTGTGAAAGGAAAAGAGTATAAATTTATGAACAAAATGTATTTTATCAGTCTTATGTCTCTGGTCCAGAGGTCCAGAGGTGTTTTCCATTCTGGCAAGTTTCTATTAGTTTTATTATTTAATTTTGACTTGAGTTTGACTTGAGTTTGTTGGAGGCAAAGATGAAATGCTAAATAATAGGAATAGAAGAAGTTGCTTCTAGAAGTTATCTGGTCTGTTCTCAGCTATACTTGAAGAGTCCCTGACAGACTTTCTTTTGCCCTGTAGTACAGATTGTCATTAATGTGATTGATTCAAAGTAACCTCTTTGAAAATTTATAGGCTTGAACAAGAGGCTTTGTCATACACAGATCTCTGTGGCAACATAAACAGAAATATCTTTAGGTTTGACAACGACACCCCTCTGGATACCATGAAAATATGTAACTTTGAAATGCTGGAGCTAATCTGTTCACCCTGTGAGCAATTTAATGTCATCTCATTATCACTCTTGGTGCAGCTGAGAACAGGAATTCCTCTATAGCAAGGAGGAAGCATAAATCCATGCAACACTTGTGACCTCTATGCCATGTCAAATCTAAACTGGTGATGAGGCCAACAAAACATAGGTAAGAGTGGGAGCAGGGAGGTGGAACCAACCACCTCACTATATGTTTCCTGGCCAGAGATTTTACCATAGACTCTTTTTCTTTTCTCAAATAGAAAGAGCAGTCAGGTTATTGGTGAGTTAATGTGCTGTCACAAAATTTATTTTATATGAGATGACTAATATTTACCTATTTTTTTAGCACTGATGGGAATATGGGATGCTATCAGACCCAAATCCAGGTATAGACTTTGAATTGTTCTCTGCATTTTTTGCAGCAATAGCAGTTCAAGGTCATGGTTATAGGTTGTGTTCCTTGACCTCCAGAAAAATCAGCAGGTAATTCAGGGAAATCATAAGCAGACAGAAAAGGCTCAAGTAGTGGTTGCCTTTCACATGTCTGAAAATGTGTTATTAAATTTCTTTTTTAGAAAACGTAATTCATTTATGCTGTATTTATTCCTCTTATTAAGTCACAGTGCTTAGAACAAATGCTATCTCAAGAGGAGGATATCCATTAGCTGTGTTTACTATTTCTAAGAGTTTTCAGAGCATCCCTCAAACCTGATGTTTAGATCTAAAATTCTCAGCATGTTCAGCAGAATGTTCACAACACAGCTATCTGTTTTTAGAATAAGTGTCTTTCCCTATTCCAGTTAATTGAAAGCAATTCTCAATCACCCTCCTGTGTTTAAAGTATCTGGATAAAGTTATAGTGGTAGAAAAGTCTGAGGGTTTTAAAGACTTATAAACAACATAGTTGTTTGAACAGTTGACAAATAAATTCAAGCTCCCCAGGAAACTCTTGTTTAGGATTTTCCCAATTAGGCATTTTATTTGATCTCTGGGTCTGGGTGAGCCACAATTCTCAAGAATTGAAGAAGAGATTAATGGACTGGATACAATGGCTAATTTCTCTCCAGAGTTTTGTTCATTGCTTGTCTTTGCTAATTTAATACCATTATATTCAAAGTGAAATAAATCAAAATGAGAATTAGGCTTAGTGTAACCAGCCTTTGAAGGGAGTTTAGGGCTTCCAGATCATAAGAGATTTTTTACAATTCTAAACAAAACCTTTAATTTTTCTTTTGGAATGTTGCAAAGATTGGCTTGCAAGAAAGCTTTCGTAAGAAAACAAAAAGTTTAATTTTACCTACTAGACAGAAATGTGCCATCACTTTAGACAGAGACACTTGGAAAAGAACATGAGAACTGAGGCCCTCAAATATTAAGTATTCAAAAAATGTCTGGAGAGCTGGAGCACCAGGAAAATATTTAAGAAAAAAAACCAGTACAATGTAGGACACAGATAAAGGCAAAAACAGTTTTGTGGTTTGTTTGTTGGGGCTTTTTTTTTTCCTTTAATGACTGCACTTGGATCTGAAATTAAGCACAGCAGGTAAGAAGATACTGCAGGGATTTTAAAAGGTATCACACATCTGTATGCTAACAGAGTTTGGTTTTTTACCCATAGAGATGTGGACCCCACAGTGTTTACAGTCACAAATGGGAATTGTGTATTTCCTACAAGTATACTGTGTCCTGTTGACCCACTATTTAGAGCAGATAACTTCTATCTCTTAATTGCACTTGGCTTTGTTTTAGGAAACAAGTTGTTTTTCTTGAGGGATGTGTTTTACACAGGCTGTCTTCCAAGATAGTGTATTTTTAATTTCTGTGATTATATTTATCTGGACAGGTAAGATCTGTATTCTGGGGGACATGTCTTCAGATGTATAAGTAAGCCTAATTCTACCAGAATCAGGTATATATAATAGACTGCTTGTCATTGCAAGGAGGCTACTTCTTTATCCCATTCTGACGTGGTGCCCCATTGAACTGCAATGCATGTAGTGTGCAGTTCAACAGCTGTGGTACGTGTTGTCCAAATGTTTGCAAATAAAATGGTCAAAATGCCCATCCTACACGAGCTTTCTTAGAATTCTGCAAAATATGATGAGATCAGAAAGGCTATGATCCTTTCCCAAAATGAAAGTAGTATGGGAATTTTTTTCTCTAATCTTTAAAGAAACCATCATGTTTGACCACTCCTGCTGTATTCAAAAATGTCCTCATATTTTGGGTAACTTAAAAATACACCAAATCTCACTGTTAATATTAAAAGATATTAGTCTAAGACTTTTGCTTTGTCATCAAACACATGATACTTGATGTAGGGCATTTGCACATGCAGTTCACATCAACAAAGCATAAACTGGTCCAAACAGAAAAATCCCAAAAACAAAAAAATAAAAGAGAGAGATTGAGAGAGAGAGAGAGAGAGACAGAGACAGAGACACAGAGAGAGAAAGAGATAATTCAAAAGTAGGAGAGAAAATAAAAAGTAGCAGAGAAAAAAAACTAAGAAAGCAGCCCAAATACATTGCATTCCTTTCTGGTCCATGAACGAACTACAGGCCTGATGAAGTTTTGTGCTCCCAGATGCCAAGCTGAATAGAATAGAAGGTCACAACCACTTTCCTCTGAGAGCCTTCTGGGTCTGATAAAAGCCTCAAGGTAGAGATAGCTAGGTTGTAGGTTACTGTACAACCTCAGTAAAGCTGGACCATGTACAAGGAGTCCAAATGTGATTCTTTCAGATGCTTCTCTGGGGAAGACCATAGCAACAGTTCAGTCCAAACCATTACAGACAGCATACATCACTGGTCCAGAAGGAAGTCTTCTTTCTTTTCCAAGTGTGATAGGACACACACTTGTCCAAGACTGTCCGAGAGAAATCATTATGTCCAAGACTGCACTGGTCAGTGCAGTGTATGTTTTTCTCAATACTGTTGAAGAAGTAGAAAACACTGAGTTCACTGTACTGCAAGATTGTGTTTTCTAGGAACTAGAGAATATAGTTCACATGGGGCTCTAAATCTCTGTAATTTAGGTGTCTTTTGCATTTGGAAAGTAAGTTAATATCTTTATGTTTGTTGCAGGGTCTGAAAAAAAGGAGTTGCTGAAGACGGTAGTCCCTTAGTAGCTCTTCAGTGTTCTAACCATTTCATGAAGACTGTTCTGTCTTTACTTTTAGGTGGCTAATAGATGTAACTGGGGCTTTGCTCATAGCATTATGAAGATTTTTCTGCAAGGGATGATCAGGCCTGCTACAAGACATTGTTCATGCACTTGAAGAAAAATTATCTTCTTTCTTTAGAAATCCTCTTCCTTTTCAGGGGACTCATATCAATCCTTGAAAGCTGAGAATTATCCCCAGCTTAACCAACTCTCCACAGCTGTGTCCCACCTAGCTTGCCACTGCCACCTCCATTCCTGAGCTTCTCTATCACTTGCAAGGATTGGCAAGACTTAAATCCAGACCTTACCCACCAGTGCCTTCCAGTTTCTCTGCACTTCAACAGGAAAAACTTCCTTGTGAACATATTGAAAATTTGGTCCTAGCACATCCAGAAGTTGTTGCTGCTTGGAGTCCTGAGTCTTGTTGCAATCAAAGGAAGTTGAAAATGAATTCCCATGTTCCACATTCACATTTATTTTGTGAATAAAATGGCACCATTGATATTTCAAACAAACAAACAAACAAACAAACAAAACAAAACAACAAAAAACCTGAAACCAACAAAACAAAACAGAAAAAAACCCAAAGATTTTGTTTTGTTGAAACAGTGCACTCTGCTGGGCATAGTGCTTGGCCATTGTGTCTGTCAGTTGTTATGACAAAGCCAGTAGTTACTGTTTTGAGCAATATTGTAAACCTAACCTCTACTAGGGTTTTATTTTTCTGAAGTTTCAATTGCCACAATTTTCAACATCTCAGGTAACTAGTAATGCTGTTGGTATAACAGGTCAAATACATCTTAGGAAAAACAACCAGAGGAGATCTCAAGAAAATTTTACGGAAAATGTAATGAGAATTTTGTAGTCCTGTAAGTAAGCAGGTCAACTTTGGAGATATTTTTTTAACACCACAGAAAGAGAATCCTACATCTTATGTGGCTATCAGTCTGATCCTGAAAATAGACTGAATTCAAACATAGTCACAAGCTATATAATAATAACAACTATAACAAAATTTAAAACTTAAAAAATATTCATGGAAATGTTTTGTTATTGGTTTGGGGGATTTTTCCAGCTAATGGGAAAAAAAATAAAATCATACTTACAAAACAAAAAAAGATAATGGTCTCATGACCACTGTGCAAGTTATCCCTTTCTGTTTGTGTCAGAATTTGTAACACCTTCTGAAGTCCTGAGATGATGTATTCAAATTGAGGTGCTTCCTGCTGGCTTTTGTTAGCACTGTTTACATCTTTGAATATCATTTTGACTCTACACCACAGTGTTGTAGCTCATATACTGCTCTACACATTTAAATAGACAATCCAACAAAGGCAGCTGTCAGGACTGTTGAAAGAAGAGCTGGCATTTAGACCAGATCTCTGTAAATAGTCAAAATATGGGGAATGCCACTCTGCTTCTCATATTCAGCTTCTGCAAGAAGAAAGAGATGAGTACACTAGGGATTAAGTCCCTATGGTGACATCATCAGTGCACTTCCAGGTTTCATTCCTTTATTGCTTAGCATTCTCTTTGGTAACTCTAGAGAGACTAAAAGCTTCAATGCTACAAATCATATGAGTATCCTATTTATCTTAAGCAGCACTTTTAAATAATCCACTCTCTTTTTTTGTCAGTACTGTTTGATGCCCAAAAATATTTACTTGAAGTTAAAACATTATCAGATACATACTGTCCCTCTGTAGTACCTCAGGGGGAATTCAAAACCAGACAGCTTAGATCTCTGCACTTCAAAGAATTTCCCCTGAAACCTTGTTTACAGCATAAGCTGAAAAACAAGGTCCCTTTCACCTTTTGTACTACCATTAAACACATTAAAGCACAACATTTCACTGAATAATTCTTCTACAACATACAGACAAACTCCATCATAGTCTAAAATTGGTCAATTGATTTCCTTTTAGAATGCTAATTTACCATTGCAGAAACCTAGTATTGGAGAGACAAGAATGTTTTACAGTAATTTATGTCTCATCCCCTGCTGCTATGTTATTTCACAGCTTCACAGAACTCTAATGTAAGATACAGTGAGATCTACATTGCTTTAAAAAAATTACTTCAAAAATAGAAATTTTAAGAATTTCCTTCCTTGGCCTCATGCCTTGACCATCTCAAAGAGATTTATAGCAGTTAATGAAACCTTTTATTGGTCATGCATTTCTTCTAAGTTGTTCTTTGTTTTTTTGTAGTAAATTAAATAAACAGCATTATTTACAGCACACCCTAATTATGCTCCAATGTCTTTAAACAGAAAATGAGAGGTTCATACATAGATATATACACTGTACCCTCCCACCACGTGTGCAAACGCTCCAAAAGCCAGCTATAGTTGTAAATGTTTGTAGTGGGTTGATTTTTGGCTTTCAGATCCCCACCCAAGTGCTTTCTCTCTAACTCTCCTCAACACTTAAGAGACACTAGGATGGACATGTTCATTGGTTGAGATAAAGGCAATTTAATAGTGAAAGCAAAAGCCACATATAGAGTTAAAGCAAACACAGGAACTTTAGTCTCAACTTCCCACCATCAATCATTTTTCCAGTCACTTCCCAGGCAGCAGGGCCTCATCATGCATAGCAGTTACTTGGGATAACACAGATTATAAACTTCCAAAACTTGCTCTTCTTCCTTCCTTCCCTCCATCTTTTATTGCTGAGTGTGATGTTGTATGATAGCTGAAACACCAATGTGTGATCATCACTGTACAGGCACTGACACGAAACACATCACCACATGGGCCCTTATGAGGAAAATTAACCATCTTCCAGCCAGACAGGAACACTACTGAACAGTGTCATAAACTATGCTACAGTTTAGAAGCAGTTTGAAACCCTATGCTTTTTGTCTGCTTGTAACAATCCAAAATTATTCTGCTTGATAAATGAGATTTTATACAGGTGTATACAACTTAGGTAATTTGTATGAGCAATGCAGCTTGCGTAGCTAGTTTGTAAAAGCTACTACAACTTTCCACAAGGTTCTAAAAACATGGGAAACAAACTAAAAAAGATAGTTGTTTTTTCTTAATTTGATTCACGAGGCTAAAAAGTGGAAACTCAGCCCAAAAGATCTCAAATGCATTCAGAAGTTTCCCTTGCTGCTTCCACTTTTTCACAGCTACTTTCTCAGTTGCAAGTACAAAGGTAATGTTAATGAACCACCTTTTTTTAATAGTGTGTGAAGTCTTCATATACTTCACTGTACTTTAGTTTAAATGACACAAAACCTTTGAAAACCCTAGTACATTAAATATTTCTGATTTTTAAAATTTTATAATTGATCCATCCCTAGAAACAGTTTGTCTTCTACCAAGATGAATATCTGTCAAATTTATCTGGTTTTCTTATTTTGCAAGAACAATATTTTCACACCCATCAAACCCAATGACCTTCTCAAGCATGAAAAACTTGAAGTTGGGATAAATCTTTACCATTTCTTATTATCCAAAATATATCAAAGTTGGTTTGTACTCTTATGTAAGTGTATAAAGTGGAAATTAATGTATTCTATTATGCAAAATAAAGTGTGGCATCAGTAAAACACATCATTAATTTATGACAGCTATTTGAATCCTTTTCTCAATATTTACAAATTCTTATGCAGGTCACTGCCAAGTAAATAATCTCATAAATAATATCTTATGACTCTTCTAACAGAAAAAAATGAAGAATCTATCACCATGTCAATGTTTTTGGCTTATACATTTGTATGTATAATCTAATGTAATCAAGCACTTGTAGTCAGTTATTTGTTTAGTGTTCAGTTTTCCTAGAGGATTCACATTTTAGAATTACTTTTTTAACCCACCACTGAGATAATCTATCTTTCAAGTATATTATATAGCATGATCTCAAAATTATATTTCAATCCAAACATTGTATTTAGAAGTAACTGCTCTAGACATCTGCTTTGAATACTCAAAATTTTTCCTTTAACCATTCCATGAAAGATTCCCTTTAAGACTTCCTTGAAAAAACTTAATTCTCTGCCTTTATTCTCTTGTTTTATTGTAGTTCATTTGAGTTTTGTTTTGGAGTTTGGGGTTTTTTTTTACTGTTGCTTGGTTATTTGTTTGTGGGGTTTGTTTTTTTAGTTATTGTTTCCAGTCAAGAAGGTTGTTTTTATACATTCAGTTATATACTAGGGGAACTATCAACAGGAATAATGGTTTCTTTGTCTAATTTAAATCACAAGGGAGGAAAGAAAGAAAATATAAAAAGATCTTTTCATTCTCAGATTAATTCATGAGAAGACAGCAGGCTGTTCTCGTCAGTTAATACAATATTAGTATTTAGTTTTGGTGAGGTGGAGGACATACCATGTGTTTCACTCTTGGTGAAATTAATTGAATGTCACATGCCACAGTTCAGGGTCTGTTGTCCCACAGCTTCTGAATTAATGACAATGAAAGATGTTTTGCACTTGGGAGAGCTGACACAAATTTGTAACTGAAGTTCTCACAAATGAGAAGCAAACAGGGGTTAATGTCTTGACCTCATGCATTCGACTGTGCTCTCAAACCAGAGCAGGTTTTTCACCCACTTTGCAGCTATGAACTGCTGCTAATCTTTGATGAAACAGTGACATTTTACCAATCACAATAACAACTGATAAGTGCCTCCTGTTGACAGTAGTACTGTGTTTTAATGAACAAATAAACAGCTTATGTACCATTCTTGGCAAGAAACCCCATTCACTGAGGCAGAGCACCAGCTCTCCCAGTGTTACTTGGGCTAATTGACTCATTGGATGAAGTTAAATCACACTATCCCCAGTGGGATGTATGTTTCCCAGTAATCAATAGCTCAACAAGATCCACATGGCAGGTAATTAAGTGGAAAGTAATTAATACCAATCAAATGTTTCATTAAGTTTGCCATTTCTTCACTCAGAAGTCCCAGTGTACCGTAAATAAAGCTCTGAAGAAAGGAATAAATACACTTTGTTTCTCAACAGGCTAAATATTATTGTCAAATTCTTCACTTCTCTGTGCACCATGTCAAAGTAGCATCTCATACCCACAAATTTCCTGTAGATATTACACCCTAGTAGAGATTTCTCAGCTCACGTTCTCTTAAAGATTTGCCTGCTGCCTGAAAGAAAAGGCTGTATTTCAGTCCAAACCAGAGGAATCACATTGATTGTGGAGAGCATTTGGAGTACTCCTTTTTGCAGCAGTATTTTACCTGTCATACAAGTGAGGCAAAAGGTATGAGAAAATTTAAAATATTTCATGTTCACAAAGAAAGCTGGAATGAAAATGTCAAGACAATTACTCCCAGCTATATGAGCAGATGACCACCTCCCATATTCCATATAGCCCCTGGTATTTCTTTTGTATTCCTTGAACACATTGAAAGAGGACTTTAAAAGAATTGATTGTAATTTTCTATATAGATTAAGACAGGGCTAGACTTCTGCTTTAGAAAATTGAGTGAATTCTCAGCTTGTCCGATGGTCTTCAAAGGTGGAAGCCACCACAGGAAGGAAATTTCCCTCTACACAAGAATCCTCACTTCTTTCTCTTTTAACAGCCTTTTTTAGCTGCAGAGCTTAGGCTGTTAAAGTAATGGTTCTAGGATTATTTTGTCCCAGTGCCTCTTGGTTCAAATACAAATGAGTTGAAACAATGAATTAAGGGAAAACATTGAACAAAGACCCAGCTGAGCAACGTATGAGAAGAATGGTAAGCCTAACCTTTTGCCACAGTGAATGGGGTTTCTTGCCAAGAATGGTACATAAATTATTTATTTGTTCATTAAGACACAGTACTACAGTCAACAGGAGCCACTTATCAGTTGTTATTGAGATTGGTAAAATGTCACTGCAGACTACTCTCTGGACAAATCAATTCTTTATTGTGGGAGACAACTTACAGTTTGGATAGACCTTAGCGTCTGGAGAGAGTTTCCTCTGTATAATAACAATTTATAGGTAGCCTGTTCAACAGCACCCTCAACTATGTATTAAAATAGGGGAAAAATATAAAATTAAGGCAAAAAAGCAGTTTCTTACTTTAGCAGTAAACAGATTTAGGAATACATTCACAGACAGCAATTATAAGCACAAACAAATTCCATAAAGGAAGACAAAGATATTCGCAGATTACCTAGCGTTTTATTGCAATTTAAATTTTCTGCTGGTTCAAAATCCACACTATGGCACCATTTTAATCTGTTACAAGTATTTTCTGTCTTGCAGGGAGCAAATTTGAATTACCAAAGTCCAGGCAGAATTTAATCTGGTTACTGCTGTAAAAGACCCAACTAATGTTTTTACAAATTACATCAGCCACGAAAGGAGAGCCTAGGAGAATCTCCACCCTTCACTTGTCATAGACAGAAACGTAGAGGCAAAGGATGAGGAGAAGCCTGAGATACTTAATGCCTTTGCCCCAGTCTTGAACAGCAAAACCAGTTGTCCTCAGGTCACTCGAACCCTAAATTGGTAAACAGAAATAGGAAGAAAATTAAGTCGCCATAATCCAGGACCAACCATTTTGTCAGTGACCTGCTACGCCACTTAGACACACATAAAAAAGTCTGCAAGGTCAGATGGCGTCCACTCAACGGTACTAATGGAGCTGATGGAATAATTCACCAAACCATTTTCCATTTTTTACCACCAGTCTCGGCTAACTGGAGAGGTCCCTGTTGACTAAAAATTATCAGATTTTATATCCATCTACAAGAGGATCGGGGGAAGTAGAAACCTGTCAGCCTGACCTCAGTGCCGGGGAAAGTCATGGAGCAGATCACCTGGAATGCCATTACATGACATTTCCAGGACAAACAGAGGAAGTCAGGTCAGACAGCATGGATTTATAAAAGGCAGGTCTTGCTTCACCAAGCTGATCTTCCACAATGACAGGATGACCCATCTAGTGGATGGGAGAAAGGTTGTGGATGTTGTTTCCTTAGATTTTAGTAAAGCCTGTGATACCATTTCCCACAGGATTCTCCTGGAGAAGCTAGCTTCCCATGTCTGGAACATGAGCACAGTGTACAGGCTGAAATACTGGCTAGTTGGCCAGGCCCAGAGAGTGGTGGTGGAAGGAGCTACAAGCAGCTGGCAGCCAGTGTCCAGTGGTGCTCCCCAGGGCTGGGTGTCCTGGAGCCAGTCCTGCCCCACACCTGTGTCAATGGTCTGGATGAGGGGATTCAGTGCCCCTCAGTGTGTCTGCAGTGACACCAAGCTGGGTGGGAGTGCTGCTGTGCTGGATGGCAGCAAGGCTCTGCAAAGGGCCCTGGACAGGCTGGATTGATGGGAGGAGGCAGCTGGTCCGAGGTTCAACAAGGCCAGGTGCTGTGTCCTGCCCTTGGGTCACAGGAGAACCCTGCAGCATTGCAGACTAGAGGAAGCATGGCTGGAAGTCTATGCAGTAGAAAAAGAGCTGGGGATGCTAGTCAACAACACTTGACTATGAGCCAGCATGTGCCCAGGTGGCCAAGAAGGCCAAGATCATCTTGTCTTAGGTCAGAAAAAATGTGGCCAACAGGACCACAGCAGTGACTGAACCCCTGAACTTGACACTGGTAAGGCCACACCTCTAATTCAGTTTTAGGACCCTCACTTCAGTAAAGACATTGATGTGCTGGAGAGAGTCCAGGGAGGGGCAACAGAGCTGGGAAAGGATCTGAAGGGTAAGTCATATGAGGAATGCCTGAGGTGCTGGGGGTGTTTAGCCTGGAGAAAAAGAGTCTCAGGAAAGACCTTAACCCTCTCCATGACTAACTGAAAGGAGGATGAAGACAGATGGAATCAGTCTCTTCTCCTGAGTAACAAGTGAGAGGACAAGAGGAAACGGCCTCAAGTTCCATCACGGGAATATCGGAAAATATTTCTTCTTTGAAAGAATGGTCAGGCATTGGTCCAAGAAAGAGGTGGTATTACCATTCCTGGAAGTTTTCAAAAGGTGCTTGGATGTGGCACTTGAGGATACTGTTTAGTGGGCACTGGATTAATGGTTGTAGTCAATGATCTTAGAGGACTTTTTCAATCCTAATGATTCTGTGAACTCACTCTGCCAAAATGATCAATTCTCTGTGTTCAGAAGATTGAACTGGAGAAATCAGACACAAATATAAGGCTGAATCTAGTGTCACTATGTAAACATGCTCAGAACACAGTCCAAGTGAGAGGAATAATGCCTCTAATACAAATATAAAAATTGTAAGACACAAAAAATACTCGCAACTGAAATAAATGGTAAAAACACACCCTCTATTTTCTGCTAAAAATATAATTTATAATGTAGATAAAATATGCTGTGTATATTTATATGTATGCCTATTTTAAATCTATATGTATGTATATTGTATACACATGTTAAGAATGCCCTAGTGCATTCAAATACACAGAGTAAGATTAGCTGGATTTATGGGTGATATTGCTATTCTGAACATTTCAGATTTCTTATAATCTCTAGATCTTCCTATACAAAGTACAAAGCATTTGGTTGAACTAAAAATCTGCTCTGATACATACACACAGAGTTCCCATTGATTTCTGTGCTGCTGACTTCAATGGGACTTGAATGTGTGTACTGGAGGGCAAAAGACAGCTATTTATAGTCTATCATTCCCAGGAGAAATGAGCAGACTGGCTGTCCATTATATTCCCATCTATGGTATCTCTAACACTTTCTGAATCATCTTCTCTCATTTAATCCAATTCATTGCAAATGAGCTATATTAAAAGGTATCTTCTATTGAATCAATTTAGCAACAGAAAAATAGAAAATTATGTACTTATCAGCCAGGTTTGAAACATAGAAATTACAAGTCTTTTTCCCTTGTTTCTAAATAATGTCTAGTTATCTCTCCCAGATTCATTGGAATTTCTCTTTTTAGTATAGAAGAATGAGTAGACTTTAACAAAAAATCAGGGCTTCCTCAACTTTGTAAAAATAGCAAAAAAGGAAAAAAAAATCAAATCAAGTATTTTCATCTATGTGCATTCCTTTGTCTTTTTTTAGAAAGCTGTGCAGCCACACAGATGGTCTGCTGCTTCATAATACATTTCTGTTATGTCTATTTCAAAAAATTTTTTTAAAAGTATTTTGGCTTTAAAAAAAAAGAAAGAGGGAAGATTCATTCCGGCTTCCAAAGTGAAAAATAGGAAACTTTTCCTAAATATAAAATTGTTTTCCACTTCATTTTCCAGGCAAGAGGATCTGATGCTTTGCAATTTGAAATCAGAAACGATTGTGGGAAAACACCTATTTATTTTCTGTCTCAGTATTGTGAGCAGAATATGAGTCTGAACTCACCTTGAGACATGCAGGCCTTGAGGAAACAAGAAAAAGAAGGTTTATCTTGGGCAAAGGCATAACAAAGAAGTTCAGAAAAACATAGATATAAACAGTCTTGCAACAAGGCCAAAGTCCAGTTTAACCTGGTTGAATTTGTCCCTTTTCAACATGACTCAGCTGCTTGTTCTCTTAATCTTCCCCATCTTCCCCGTAACTGTTCTGGAAATATCTATGTTTGTAATTGAAACACTCTCTGAAACAGAAAAGACCTTGGTTAGGAATTAAGCCATAGTCTTTGAAAAATGCTACTTGTAAAATTTTCTATGGGGAGTGGTACCACCAGAAGCTTCATATTAAACATTCCTCAGATTTCAAAGCCATATATTTACCAGGCTGGATAGCCTGATGAATAAAATTCTGGAGTTTGTTGCTAGGACATACCTTCTAAGAACAGCAGGGCTGTGTTTAAAAACGTATCTCCAGCAACTACAGCAGTGTGTGCCTTCTATAACCACATAGTAAGGGAATAGTTGCTGAGAAAATCTGCATCCAGAGTTGCTAAGAGAATCATGATTACACCTTTAATATGACAAATAGATAGCAGTAAAAGTAGGTGCAGGGGAAACAGAGGAAATGTAAAACACTCTGGGAAAAAAACAAAACAAAAATGAAAACAAATAAAGAAGTGCACTACTAAGAAATGCGAATGAAAATTGCAGAAAGGAATTCTCTCTAAAATACTGCAATTGTAGAGAAAGTGTTTATTTCAACCCTGATTCCTCCATGAATCTCTTGGCACAGGTAAAATACCAGGTATTTAAGGACTGATCCTTCTGCCAAATTCTCACCAAGGTGAAAAAAAATCACTTGTTTGCAGGCAGCTCAAGAACTAAATGTTTTTTTCAAGAACTAAACTTGTTTTCTCAGAAATAAATTGTACATATCAGGTATTTCAGCTGTCATTGATGCTACACAGACTTCTTAAATGACCTTTACAATGGCTAATCTCCACCAAAAGCAGCTTCATTTAATAAGTTTTAGGATTCCTAGCAAATGTATTTGCATAGCAAATGTTTTCTAGCACTTCATTAAACAGAACATTCTGTAAAAGCAATTTTAAATCCAGAATCTTTTGTCTGAAGATTCAACAAATATAATAAATATATATAGATATCTATTACTGAAACTGTTATGTTCCAAGATCATGTCCTGTTTGAAAAAAGAAGAAAACTCTAAAAATCATTTCTGTCCAGTGACAAAACTAACATTTTAGGCTCACTAATGTTTCAACCAGCACAGCAAATCTTTGGTAGCAGTCTGGAAAAGCAAAATTTCCTGTTAATTAAATTAAAAGAACAAACTGAAAAGTGTGTGCTTTCACATTTTCACAAAGGTCCCTCTCATCTTCTGTTTTAAATGTAAAGGTAGTGCTCTGTATAAATTATCTATATGCACACAGCAAGTGTACTTTGTTTTGATTGACCAAATGAGGGAAATCAAACTAGCAAAAAATGAGGCAAACAAGCCACACATGTGATTTTTCTTACCACACTGTGTGGGATGATGGAGCACAGAACATGCAAACAGTATCAACAGCTAGACTTGTTTGGCCTCAAAATAAAAAAAAAAAAAAGTAAAACAGAAAAGGCAGGGTAGAGGAGTAGAGAATTTGTGGCTGTCCACAAATGCCTAATGAAGTGGATAGAAGGAGAACAAAGCTGGGAGCTTTGTTAGAAAATGCTGGATAAATCCTAGGAAAAATGCTGGATAAATTCTTTTTCATCATGAGTAGTTTCAAGCAGTGGAAGAGATTGCCCAGAGAAATCAGTGAAATCATCTTCACAGACCTTCAAAATTTAGGTGGGCATAGATATGAGCCAGGTATATTAACTGCACCTGTATTAAGTAAGGTTTGGACTGAATAGTCCCCTTGATCTCCATTGGAAACTAAAATATTCTTTGGTTCCAAATGTTTACATTAACTGTTCTCAGGCCTGAAAAAAATCTTCATTAATTGTCCTCTCTAGGGAATACCACTACTGACTACCAGATTAAAACAGGAATTAACTTAGTCTCACATACCTAGGATCTGGTTACATCTTCTCATGTCTTTTCTCTTTTAGAATGACACCTCCCAAATTGATGCTATGTCTTCCCCAAATTATTATAAGCCTACATTATTTTATAATTAAATTAGAAAAAAAATTAAAAGAGGAAAAATCTGTGCTTATTCTTAGTGGAATTCTCAAACCATAAAACAGAGAAATATATGTGGATCACAGGTCATGGAGTGATTGTGCAATATTCAGTGAAATGGAAGAATTTGAGGAAAAACCCTCCCTTGTCTTCATAGTACAGATGTATGAAAAGGATATCTCCTCGAGGACAATGCACATAAGTTAAACAAAGAGGGAGATTCTTTGCCCATGTTTTCCATAGT
Organism: Certhia americana; assembly: GCA_018697195.1. Lineage (NCBI taxonomy): Eukaryota > Metazoa > Chordata > Aves > Passeriformes > Certhiidae > Certhia > Certhia americana. Next base: position 58,873,583 of record CM031878.1, read on the forward strand.
TGTTTCAAGTAGCTCTTTTCAAGCCTCCTAAGTGAATATTGGGGGGGGGGGGGGGGGGAAGGGAATGTTTGTAAAAAATCAACCTTAAGATTTACTATGTTCCATTATCATTTTGCAGAATGTGCAGTGTTACCAGGTCACAACAACAACCCTAATACCAGGAGTGAGCAATAAATGCTCTATTAAATTTTGTCACAAAGTGGAGAAGTGGATGGGAATTATGCTCCATGGTTTTGGCTGGAATTATTTACTGAACTCTCATATTCTTCATTGATATCCTCTGGTTTCTTCAGCAGAGAAAAGCTAAAACCCATCAAAATTCACTCTCATGTACAGCGATGAATATATGTAACATTGCACCTAAAGCTTGTCCTAAGTGTTGTATGTTTACAAACCTAGATAACAGTCTTTGGTTTCCAGGGTTTTATTGCTGATACATGTGTTTTCCTCTCCTCAGAATATCAAATATTAATATCCATCTGAATAAACATAAAATAATGTGCTCGTGTACACAGGCAAAAGTATCTTCCTGGTGAAAGAAAAAAATATCACTTTTTTTCTGTACGTGTCAATGAATTTCAAAAGACATTGCAAGAATATGTCAGAGTGAAAAAAACGTAATTATTCTACCCTCTACTTTGGTTAGCATACAAGATGTTGCAAAGTTTTTCCCAAAATCACAAAGTTAGAATTTTTTATCCAATTTGTGTTGAAACATAAGCAAGTCCCTGATGTACATTTCGGGGACCAGAGAAAAACAACATCTCTTTTAAGAGAAGGTTCTCCTCTAGCCAGGCTTAAACAATTGTAAGCCATTAGGAGATTTGCATAGATGTTTCTTAAATGTTTATTTACTTGAGTAAGATGACCTGAACAAAAGCCTTCAAGAGATTCTTCAATGTTTGTCCAGTGTCTGCAATATAGAAAGCAAAAATGATTTGCTAATGGTTCCTGACTGGGAAACTCTTACACAATCAGAGACCTACAGTCACATACCTTTTTTCTCCCCTTTCCCTTCCCCTTTTCCATTGCATTTTTCATTGAGGGGTAAGGACAGCATTGCAATTTGGGTTTTCTCAGTAAAACTGAGTTCAACAGTGAGAGCAGCAGGAAGAAGCACAGTGGAATCAAATTCTATTTCAAGTTTTCTTCATGTTTTAGAAATCCGTGTGGGGTTTTACATGTTGGTTGTGGCCAATTTTCTCTTTCTCTGATTTTCTCTTAGGCTCCTTACTTGTCTTCCTGCCTAGTCACTGAGCTTTGGTGTAGATCTAAAATCAAAAGTTCTTTTTCCTTCTGTTCTTGCCCTGGACTACTTTCAAATCAGATCAAAATATATACTGACACACAGTAAAAAAATAGGAAAAGGTACAAAAAAGACACAGAGAGAGAGAAAAAAAAAAAAAAAAAAAGAAAAAAAAAGGAAAAAAAAAAAAGAAAGAACTTCCTCTTTCTTTTAGATAGATTCAGAAAGAAAAAAGCTCCGGAAAATATTATTTGGGGTTCTTCCCTTTATGAGAGTCTCTTACAGTAAGCGCTTTTTAAATAGTGATAAAGTATAACACAATGTTTCTCTAGGATCTGTGATCTGTGTTGTCTGCATGGTATTGCCTATATTTGTCCAATTTTTTCTATTCATGAACAGAAAATAATTTTGCTTGAGGGTTCACCTGTCAGCTTTGATTACATGCTGCAGTTTTACAATATAAGCCACAGAATGCAGACTACAGGTAGTTATCAGTCCTCATTGAGAGGGGGGAAATAAAGAATATGAGGATGAGAAAGAGGAGTTCATTTAAGTTTTAGGATTTTTTTTTTTTTTCCACGTTGGTTTTCTGGGATGGAAGGTGTTGATTGTTTCCTACTATTTAAAGAGAAAGTAGCTGGATTCTTAAAACTGCATTGTAATTTTATATGGCAAAAATATATATTTAAGACCAAGAACACTACTAGAAAGATCTCTGGCTCTTAATCACAATGTGAATATTTAAAGATGAGCAAATGTAGAAAAACTGAGACAGTCCTCACAGGATCTCCACAGAGGAGTCTGGCTTGTGAAAAACTTATGGTGGGAGAAAGGGAGTAAATAAGGCTGATGTCATTCATTGCTTCAAACTGTAAAATTAAAAAGACCAAGACCATAATTTACAATTAAGATATTTAGCTGTCACAACAGTCAGCTCCCTCCATCATAGATAACTCTTTTCTGCATTCACAGCTCTCCTTTTTTTTTAATACAATAGAATCAAACTTTCAATGTCAAAAAAAATATCCTCCTGCTGAGATATTCTTACTCTTAACATTCTCTGTAATGTCACTAGTTTTGTTAATTGACTTTACTGTTAATGGAAGTCTGGAATTATTATTATCATTACTGTTATTACTATTACTATTTTATTTTTAGTGAGCATTCTGCATATACACTTTTTATTGTGGAGAAGAATCCAATAAGTAAACACTAATGACTACACTTTAGGATTAAATGAAAATTACCTTTTCTGTTATTGCGTGATAAAACTTCTGTCTCCTCAGTAGGTGGAAGTATCTCTGTTAACATCCATACTAAGGGGTCACAAAATACTTTTTTTAAAAACCTCATTTTCACAAAAGATGATAAAATATTTCTTTAGAAAAACAGGATTTTTAAATTGAGTTTTGCATTTTTTGTAATTACTACTCCCTTTTCCTTTTCTTCCCAACAAAAATGAAGTAGAAAAGCACAATTCTTTTTTACTTTATTTTAACCAATTGTCACTTCAGAAAAGAAATCCTAAATTAAACATAATGAAAAATAAACCTGAAAGTCTTGGGCTTTGTTTGCGTTTCTGCTTCCCACACAGATATATTTTTTCTGTGAAGAAAAACAGAGTAATCGACACAGGAGGAGAACAGGAAAAAAAAGAAGTTGTGGGGAATTATCAAAAGAATTTGAAAATATGAAAGCCAGTTCCATTTGATAAGACCCCTAATAAAACTAGACTCAGTCTTAAAGAGTTATACTGAAAGCAGGTTTTCTAATTTTGCAGACAGTTTTTTTTATTCCTAACAGCTGCACATTTCTTGTTTATTATAGAAATGTTGTGGCCATTCCAACCCTTAACAATTGCAACTCTTTAAATGAAAGCAGAAGCAACCAGAACAGAAATAGTCAGTAAATTTACTTAGGAGTTCTAGCAAAACCCATTAAAATATATGACTAATTCTGTACATATTTGATGCCAACATTTTTTCATTAATTTCCTTTTTTTCCCTGAAATATCTAACAGATATTTCAGGGAAAAATTTATGGCTGAACCGTCTTCAGTTTCACTTTATTTCTCTTCATCATGTTATGTATTTTAATTTTTAAAAGCCTAGCTTGTTTGAATCAAGTGATAATCAAATGTCAAAACACACTAGGAAGCCACGATATTGTACATATTCAATAGGCTAAAAAAGTGCACTCAGGGGAAGACTGGCAACTTATATTCTTCAAAAACTAGATATTTTTAAACTTTAGCTTATTTTTATTAAAAAATAAATGTGAAAAATCTGTGGCAGTAAATAGTGGTTCAATGACATTGTAAACTTTCAGGCTGGTTGCACCATCCTGCTCAGGAATACAAATTTTAAAAATGCTGGTACCATTAAAACCAAATATTGTGTGCTAGGGACAACTAAAGGAAAAGGATAGTTTTACATGTTGTTCTAGCAGGGAAAGAAAAAGAAGAAAACAGTGATAGAAACAGAACATGAGGAAGGTGAAGAAAAATCTTTTTTTAGATTGCTCTTTTAGTATTTTGTCTTAGCTATAAAATAATACAAAATTTCAGCTAAAAAACCAGCATCCTGGAAGCAACCATACAAATTGCAGCAATTTCTAAATGCTCCTTTTGTAATGATGTGTCATCTGGAGGTCAAAAATGTCATCCTAGCATAGGCTTCGTTAAATGTTATTTACATAACAGCAGGAGACTCTTCTAGGTTATGACAGGCTCCTACCACAAACAAACCAGCAACCCACACAATGGTTCTCAGAATGAAACAGTGCAAATCAAATAATTATTATAATAGCATACCAAAAGACAGATAAATGCAGAAATTAGGGGAAAAGTATGGTAGGAGATGGCTTCCATCTAGTATTTAGGAAGGCTATGGATTGCATTAGCTGCAACTCTTAATGATTATTTTTGTAAATCTAAGAGTCATACTGACTGTATCATACAGATTTTGACAATTCCCATAATATAAAATGGCTCAAACTACCATTGCAATCAACAGCTATTACAATCAACCCCAGGAATGGTAGGAAGATGCTGAAATGTCTTTTCTGCCAAGTTGTCATTCACCGAGGCTGACTTCAGACCGTTTTATTCCCTTGCTGATTAGACCATCTCTTACTGCAGCCAGGACTCCCAATTTAATACACAAGAATAACACAGTAATTCTTTGTTGCTGGAATTTTTTCATGGTCCTTTCACTTTATGCCAAATTCTAGCATTTTACCTATGTCAAGAATGCACATAAAAGATGTTCAGGGTATTACAATAGATTTTTGAGCACTGGCTGACTACCAGTGTCTTTGTTTATTTTATGTCACTGTAATTGCAAGCTGGAAAAAGAAAGAACAGCCTTGGCTCTAAAGAGGTGGGAACAGGGACTTTCTTTCATAGGCACCTGAAAGGAACTGCAACCTTCCCCCCAGCCCCCACTGCCCCTCATTGTCACATTGCAACCTGATGCTTCACTGGTTTGCAAATATTTCTGTTTCTGTGACTGGAAACAACGTAGTTGTGACAGGCTTACCTGTTACTGCCTGTTGTATTTTGCTAGTAGCTTCTGCCCACTCTGGTATTTTGTTTGCTTACAAGTACTCTTCTCACCTTTATCCCTGTGAAAGCAGCAGTCAAGACACAACTCAGGGCAGCACAGTACAGCGTTCCCCTAAGCACCCTTCAGAAGAGTAACAACAAGATGAACTAAAACCCACAACAGGCTAGAATGTGGAGTCTAGAGCTTTTTTAGTAGCAACAAATACACAAATAGACAAATACAATTCTGTTGATGTCAGTGAGCTCAGAAGTGGGAACAGAACTGTGAATTTCAGCTTTAAAAACAGAGTTGGATGTTTCACCTCTACAGACATTACATTGGAGAGTGAAGTCTTCTTTGATGCTTATTCATTGCAAATTAATTGCCATTATGACTTTGGATTAGATTAGAAAAAGCAGTTGGCTTGAAAGAGAGAATAATAATATGAGATGATGAAAAAAGTCTGAGATCAGTATTTACTTTTTTCATTTTCTTTCTGATCAGTTTTCAATCATTAAATATTCTATAGCTTGCAGGAGCATGTGCTTGTTTACCAATATGTTGTACACGATATCTGAATATGTATCAAAGTAGCTAGGCTGACTTTCTTACTTCAGTGCAAAATTAGAAAAATATAGACAGATTACCTCAGAAAAGACTTGAACATCTTGTTAGGGGGTAGGGAGACAGGGGAATATTTCATATCCAGAACACAGCCAGACAAAGCAACATACGCTTCTTACAATGCCAGCAGTAATGTTACATATGTGTATTCTATGGGTTTTATTTGCATTCATCCATTTCTATGGGTTTTATTTGTCTTAACCTTTCCTTAAAGAATGCAGGAAAATTGAAAAATTACAGATATCCCTGCCAGCAGTTTTTAATCTCCATTGGCTTATTTTTAAATTATTCTTCTTCTGAAAAGAAAAATCAAATTTCACGAGATACATTTCATAAGCAATGAAATTCGCTATCACATGTCTGTTCATTTGCTGTTTCTGTTTCTAAAAGACCATAGAACTAAAAGATTCTTGGCTAGAGGGACAAAATTAAAGGGAAATTAATTTGAACTGTTGTCTCTATTCATTGACACCTGCTGAATGAGTTATGGGAGTAGTCATATTTCTTCAGTGCCAAAACATACAGCTCCATTAAAAAATTAGACAGCTGTTGTCTCTGGAATGTACATGTGCAACACAAATTAGCCTTTTAATTCTTCTGCAATTTCTAGAGGATGACATCCTGGAAGGAATAGGAATTCCAGAGTAAAGGCTGGGCACTCTAAGGGTGCAAAGAGGATTTAAAGAAAATTTCCTGTGAGTCCAGAACAAGAGTGAAAACACAGCCCCTGCTCTGGATTGGCTTTGAATTGCTTCAGGATGTGCTCCAAAACTGTCATTTTGAAAAGATAAGTGAAATCAGAAAGCAAAAGGTACACCAACAACCTCTCTGGGCCCTTCTCAGCTCCTGCACCACCTATGTCATTGGCCTCAGCATCAGTCCTTAGCAGTGTTACAGAGTGAGTCGTGTCACTCTTCTGTATTTTCTGGATTTGAGTGTGTTCTCATGTTTTCATGAATATTTCCAGTGAAACAAAAGCAACTATGCTTTCTACACACCACAGCAAGCAATGTGCTTAACGGCTTCATTATTAAAACTGTGAGATGTTTTAAGGCATTTTGGAGACTAATGGGAGCCAAAGAGCTGTCAAGTAATCTGTGGGGCAACTCTAAGGACATTCCCATGTTAAATGATGATTGACAGTTATTTTGGGGATGCAATCTGTAATGTAACATCAATGGATAACTAATGTATGTAAGTATATGCTTAGATGTATTATTAAGACAACTTGGTACTGTGTAGCTGTGCTGATCTTTTACTTGTTTCTTGGATCTGCCTATTTCAATGTATGAATGCAATAAACCATATGTGAAAATATATTCTTGTAAAGTGCCTCACTAACAGAATAGGGCAATTTAGTTCTGATGAAGAATGCTAATACTTTCCAAAAAAATTCACCTACAAAGAAAAAGATAATTTTAATTTTTGTTAAAAAACATCATAAGTCCATGTGTACCAGCAGATGAGTCATGCGAAATATAAACACATTTGTGCTCATTGCTGGCGTTTTTTTATGAGGCAGTCTCTTGTGATCCATAATGTTATCCATATGTGTGCTATACTATATTAGAAATATATATAAAATTTAAATATATATAAATCTATATAAATATTAAATATTATATAAATATATATATAATATATATTATATATATATATATTATAATATATATTCCTGTATTGCATATATATCTATTCCCAAAATTGTTACTGTGTCTGTAGACCCTGCAGCTAGATACCTGGCATGAGCCTGGGGGTGTAGCAAGGGTGTTTTAAAAATGTCTCTCATGGTATTTTTGCCTCTTTGCCACATGGTATTGTTTCCTATACTGTTTGGTTTCTTTGTCAGGCAAAGGATATTGTTCATTTCAGGGTTGGGGTTTTTTTCCATCATCTCAAAGGAGGTGTGTGTGGGTTGGTGTTTTTTTTTTTTTTTGGGCGGGGGGGGGGGGGTGTTGTGGGGGTGGGTGGGTGGGGGGGGGGGGGTGGTTTTTGGGGGGCTGCAGTAGGGGTTTTGGACTGCCATGGGTAGGATTCCAGATGCCAATTCAAGTCGAGGCAATTGGACCAGCAGCAGCGCCCCCCCCCCCCAGTGGGCCCTGCTCTGGCGAGCAGCCAGGGGCTGAGCAGCAGTGCCCGGCTGGACAGCACACAGTGAGTGTCCATCTGGGGACAGGAAAGAGTGAGTGTCCATCTGGGGACAGCACACAGTGAGTGTCAAGCTGGGACAGAAGAGTGAGTATCCAGTGGGGACAGCACACAGTGAGTGTCAGCTGGGGACAGCACACAGTGAGTGTCCAGCTGGGGACAGCACACAGTGAGTGTCCAGCTGGGGACAGGAAAGAGTGAGTGTCCAGCTGGGGACAGCACACAGTGAGTGTCCAGCTGGGGACAGGAAAGAGTGAGTGTCCAGCTGGGGACAGCATACAGTGAGTGTCCAGCTGGGGACAGCACACACCGAGTGTCCGGCCCAGCCCTGCTGGACCTCTGTGGGGATATGCCAGCCCTGGGTGAGCTGGCAGGGCTTCACCTGCTGCTGGACCTGCTTTGGGGGCTCCTGCCTTCCCAGAAGGGATCTGCTGCCATCTCTTCCCACTGTCCTACGAGCCATCCCTGCTGGGGACTGTCTCAGGAAAGCCACTTCCAGCACTTTGGGTCTCTGTTGGTGGGGCAGATTGTGAGTTTGTGTTATTTCCCTTTTTTTCCTTGCCTGTTGATATTCTGTTACTAAACTGCTATTTTTTCACTTGTATCTACTCATATCTCATTCATCATTGGTGGGTAGAGATCAGCTGGGATTAAGAGGAAGGTTACTCATTTCAGAGTGCTCACCTCTTTAAACTCTCCCAAATCCAGCACAGTCATTAAAAAATGTCCAGGGTCAAAAAGACTTTTCACCTACTTGAAGATTATTAGGTCTAACCAAAAGGGGAGTATGTGGCAGGAGGCTATTTGAGACTATAACAGTAGTCTAGGTTTATAATTTAGGACTTCTTTCTGAACATGGACAATTCCCATATTTCTGTTTGGTTCTCCAGATTGAGAGCATTTATACTGATCTATATCTCACAAGCTTTTTATCAAAGGTCAGGCCCATCACAGTGAGTCAGGCACATGTAACTTTTAGACCAAGTCACTTTAGTACTCCCTACAATATCCTCAAAAGACTATCAAGAATGATGCTGGATGCAGCTGCCCTTCCATTAAACTGTGACAGCTGTAAATAGATCACACTACCAGCATCCTACTTTTCTCCACCAGCAGTCCTAAATATTGGCTGTGAGTGCCATATATATGCAGCTGGGATTCCTATTGTAGGTTGCAGGTGCCATGAAGAAAAGAGTCACGAGTCTAAGGACCAGAAAATTAACAAGGGACAGAGCAGACCTTCAGCCATACTCAAACTTTCTTTGTTTCTTGGTACATGAAATGCAATGCAACATCTGTTGGATCAACCAATTAATTGTAATCATAGCAGCCTAAAAGCTTAGTCAGTAGTCAAAGTAAGAGTAGACAGTTTAAACAAATCAAGAATGTTTGTAATGCGTTGTATTTGCAGTTCTTACAAAAGTAAATGCTTCTGTGTGGCAGAAAACAATTTCAGAAACAGTTTTTTAATTTCCTAATTAATTCATCTTAATTCAATAGGAAAAAAATACACAAAAGACCAAATCAACAATCAAAACCCCCACAAAACCCAAAAAAGCCAAACAACACCCCTCCCTGCCCCATCATTTGTATGAGACTGGCTAAAAAAATATTACATTGCTGGAGCTTTTAAACTGCAGTTGCTTGTTTTGTTTGCATTTCCAGGTCTCTAAAGAAAATATGAAAATTGGGCACTCTGGGCTTTAAATCATCTTGTGGACTATACAAAAATGATACAAATATAGCGAGCTTGTTTTCATGACTGTTTGTATCATAAATATACAAATTAAAATTGTTTTGTTGTACCTTTGTGAGGGACAGCACCGAATTCATGACTAAAGGAAAGCAGATCCCTGTTATGAAACAAAGATTAAGTACAGTGGGGAAACTGAAGTTAAAAATTACTTTTTATACCCTGATTCACATACTTTTCTTTATAGACATTTCTGTGGTAGTTTCTGTACAATTTCTTTGTCCTGTATGCATGTTTTGTAACACAGCTCTTAACTTTAAGAACTGCCCCCCTGCCCCGAGGCATCCTAAATGCCTCTAGTTATCCTAAACATGAGGATAGATAAACAAGAGCAGAGAGGAGAAAATAGGAAAGAAGAAGAGGAGAGGGGAGAAAACTTCTTTTGTGAGACTGACACAGAAAGGCACACAAAACTGTGTTGAGGTCAGCAGCAGCAGGGACCAGGTTATTAGAAAGGGTAAAACTGCTGCTGTTTTTTTCCTGGCTCAGAGACTGCAGAGAATTTGCCTTGGCAGAGCATGCAATGATGCTTAAGAGACAGTGTACTTCATTATTAACTTAATTCTTCAGGGATTAATTTTACTTTGAGTTCTAGAGTATCTCATGGCAAAATTCCTGTAGCTTTGTTTCTGGATTTCCTTAAATCCCTATAATCCTCTCTCTGTGGTTTCTTGCACTGATGATCCCCTTGCATTGCTGCCTGGACCAGGCATTTGCCATGTGATGTCTGGACAAGCTATCATGATGTCTGGTCAAGTTATCAGGGCTTCTCCACAAATCAGCTGTGAACCGTGGTGTCAAAGGAGCACATACAGATATCCAAATGTTGATGTAAGTGTATTTATACCCCAGCAGTGACCCTCAGACCTGTACAAAGTCACAGAAGCACAGCTGAGAACAGGACATGGTCTCAAAGGACTGGTGCATATAGGAGTGCATGACACCCTATATTGTAGGTCTTTTTTACCTACAGGTTGTTCACTTTCATTCATGTAGGAGTGTAGGTGCCAGTTTTCTACCACTCATTTGTATGTCTAACAAAACTCATGTTAATAACAAAACACTTTCACTAACAGTAAACTAAACCCAAAAATTCATTAATCTTTCCCAGTTCTTCAACATTCATAAATGTACAGATCTGGATGCTTGTCAACAGTCATTAACAGCCATTAACATTCTTCTAAAACTGACACTTTTTTATGCTAAATATTTGTTTGCATTTATCAGCTACAAATGAATAGCACCATCAGATCCCTAACTTCAGTATTTCTTCATTCATAGGTCATGAATGAAGCATAGTAGTGCCTTAAGTTTTAGATTTTATATCTTTTAGATTCTGTTCTATTTTGGTGGGTATTTTTAGGTTTCATATTAAGTGCCACTAAGCTCTCTTCACAGAGTAAATAGACAAAACAATTCCTTCTCTAGCTTGGTACCAAGGACAACTTTCAGGCCCAAGAACAAAAACAGTGAAGTGAGAAGAAAAAACAAGGAGGATGGAGCTTCACAAGATGAAGCTATAATTGGACAGTTAACTCAAATAGCCTAATGGACCAGAACTTATAAAATTGTGAGACCTTGTGACCCGTTGTCCATTTTGTGACCATTTTGGGGTACATCTTGGGTGTAGTACAGCTGGGCTTTTGTGCTGCCTAGGAGTACCCATTGAGACCTTTTAATAAATACCTACTTTATCCTTTTACTCTGTCTAGTCTCAGTTCCAAGTCAGCCTCAAGATGGCATCAATAACAACCAGCAAAATACATGACTCTCTCCAGTGCTATATTCATTTTTTCTATCTCTTTCTCTCTATGTGTACATTATACAATTACACACTAAAAAAAAATCTAAATGCAAATACATTTGTCTGCAAATTTACTTGCCTTAATCATTGCAGAAAATAATTATACAAAAAGTTTTGTATATGCTTACATGCATACCTTGGTTTTATTGATAAGGAAATTTGTTGGGTTTTTTTATTTTGTATTTTATTTCATTTTTTTTTTATTTCATAATTTTCCTAATTAAACTGGCAATTCTAGCAAAATTTTACTGAGTGGTACTGTCAATACAATTTTAAATATTAGTGAGGCACAGGTAGCTGAAAAACACAACTTTAAAGCAACATATATTAAAGGTAACTTTTTAGATGCATGTCTCGTGAAAATGGTAAAATGGGATATGGAACATTTATAGATGCAACTGAAAAATAAAACCTCATAATCTATTTTGATTGAGTTCTACAAGCATTCTCTGAGATATTGGCAAGTGGCCACTGAATTCAATAATCTAGTCAGATTAGTACAGGACTCCTATTTTCAGGCATCCATCTGGTATTGTGGCAATTGCAGCTCATCAGATTACTGCTATGTCCCAGCTATGTAAAATGCATCAATGCTGCAAGAGAAACCTGCCCTGTACCACTTCAGTCAGAGTGTCAGGCCAATTGCTGGAAGTATATGTGTTAACTTATTTTAAATGATCATTATTTGTAATTAATTCATGAACAGTCATAGCATGTTTTAATTTTTCACTACCTTCTTGTATCGTGTCTAATGAAGAGAGACTGACAAATTCAGAGTCTGTGAAAAGACCTACTTAGTACGTCAAGGAAAGCCACAATACGAAGATTTGCTTTTAAAAAATGAGACTCCAAAACGTCGCTTACATGAACCAACAAAAACCCATCTGGGGAAGGGGAGGTGGAGGGGGACAGGCAGGTGTGCGGGTGTGTTTGGGTGTGTGCGTTCTTCCTGCTGCAAGCACCAACAGCTACATCTAGTGGTTTTAGGCAGTACGGACCATTTACCTACAGACAAACCATGTCTCAGGGAAGTCTGCTGTACTCTGAATTAAAGAGAAAAGTTAAATTCTCCACTGTAGAACTTTGCAGCAGCACTTATGCTTCGCTGAAAGTACTTTTTTTCCCCAGTTCATTCTTTGCTAATAAATCTGTGGAAAAGGGGAGCTCTTTATCTTTGTAAGTTTTCTGTTGTAAATTTGAAAGAGTTTCATATACTATGTTTGTGTATTTTCCTTAAAATATGGGCTAAATATGCATGTAGATAAAATTGTCAATTCCAAATCCTAAGATATAAATTTTTTGGAGTGAAACTAAACAAGCTCAGGTGACTTGTCACAGGTTCATATCAGAATACTATAAAAACACTTAACTATCACATTGTTTCTAGGCCTGGTAATGAACCATAAATTAACAAAATCTTCAAGTTTCCATAATATCAAGTATCCTGTTTTTCAGATACTCCAGAAGAATTTGCCTCAGTCAATTAGAGGCAAACTTTCTATATTTCAAATAATTCTACATAATGTTAATTTCAGATTATGGAAAAAAAAATAAATCCACACACAAACCTCCAGTTTTTTTTGAAGAACCGGCCAGTGTTAGCAGAAATAATTAACAGTCTTATTCATATTAACAGGTGTTTATTCATACCCAGTTATTATTTTAAATTATCAAGTATTTGAAAATAATATTATCTATTCAGAAATCCAAAGTATTCATTTGCCAATAAACTCATAATAATGGAAATGTTCAATGCAAAGAAAAATATATTAAAAAACTCCTAATCATCCCCACAATTAAACACATATGACTCCACGAAGAGTGAAGAGCTTTGCTGTAAAATGGCAGAAATAGTAGAAAAACCTTTACAATTTAACTGGAGTTCTTGAAGCCAGACATAACCTCCCAAGAAATATCTAAAATATTTGTCAGCTGTTTAGCATCCAAGTTCTAACACAGGGTAGAATATGACAAGAGGTGGTTGTGGAAGCAGAAAGAAGTGTTGAATTTTAAAACAGATAAAACTGAGCAATAAGAAATTAAAAATTTTTCTTCATTCCTTAAATTACATTCATCTATTTTGAAAAATCAACTGGTAATTTTTTTTTATAGTGACCTACAACCACTTAATGCAGATAAGAAGGAAGAAAGGGAGGACTAAGCAGAGTTTGAAAGAGGAAAAATAGGTTTAATTGCCAAGGTAAGTTATTATTGCCAGCCACAAGTGCATGTTATGCAATACTTGCTAACTGCAGCTGCTCAGAACACCTCTATTAGTATTACAGTGAAAAAATCAATGTAAAGCTCCACATAGCATGATCAAGGAATATACAAGATCTAATTTCTGCCTTTCTTTATTCAGACAACGCTAGAAATATTCTGATTCATTGATTTGTGAAGAATAGCATAGAAAGCAATAATAAATATGGTAATGGGCACCTTGCCACCACTTCTGTAAATTTGAACTCTTTAGAAGCAGTGTGTTTAGCTTTTCTATATTTAGTCCCACTAAATGCCAAGGAGGCATTTGAATAGGTTGCAAAACATGACATTAAAACTAAACCCCAGATTTTTAAAAGCTTTTTGTCTAATTTATTCCAATGATTGGAAGCAAAATGGACGTACATTAAAATCACACAGGAATTGAGAGAATTGGGCACAGGCCACCTTTGGAATGGAGATGGAAAACCAGCCTAATTTCCCAAAACAAATTTAAGTAGTTTTATCTTTATGCTAGATAAACACACAGGACTGTTTAGCTGTCTCACCTTGCAATAGCACCTTCTGTAGGAGTGTCTGTTAGAAGTTCACCCTTCTTTGATCAAGTCTGATGAATACGAGAGACATGCAGCTTGATGGATGAGTTTTTCAAGGGTTTGTTGTAAGCACCCATCCACATCTGCTACGGTCTTAGGGAGGACTTGGTGATGTGTTCAGTTTGGAGGTTTGTCCCTATTCATCAACTGTCTGTGTCAGTGCTTGGGAAATTTCTCTTTGCCTCTCCCCATGAGAATATATCAGATAGTTTGGGTTTGGGTTTTTTTTTTTTTAACCAGCGGGAAAAAACGGATGCTAGAGCAGGGGTGAAATAGAAACCCCCTATTTTCCATAATATGCCGAACGACTTTATCTCTCTTTGTTACGACAGATCAGAAACAGTGTCTGTTTAAGACCTTCCGCTGTTTCAGACTGAATTCCTACTGAAATACTATCTCTTGAGCTTGTTCTCGACAGTCACAAGGTGGCACCAGAGCTCGAATCTTTTGGAAACATCATTTGGAAACTCGTAATCCATTTTTTTAGCCTTCTGTAATTTCATTATTTGTTTTTTAAGGGCAAAGCCAAAAGGGTCAGAAAAGCATTCACAGTGAAACAGAACCTGAAGAAGCAGTCCAATGCGTGCAGCAAATGGCTGATCATAAAGTAATAATAAGTTAAATGTGACAAATGTAGCATTTCCAGTGTATTTTATTAAACAGTTGTGAAAGAACAGGTGCTATTTGACGGAATGGTTTTCCAATATATTTCTAAATTGTTTCAAAGTTACCAGCCCTTAAGTAAGCTTTTCCTGGTGAAGATACAGGGTGACTTTCATTTACATGTTTGTGTTGAAGCTGTGCCCTTGCAGTAGGTTTCTGCTGGTAGACAGCAAGTGATTAAACAATGATTTTAAAAAATCATGTTGAAATCTTCTTGTTGCCTTTCTTATGACATTTTTGTCTCCTCCCCTCCCACCAATTTACAACAAAAAAATGAATTTCACTATGGCCTTTACTGTAACATATTTACTGACATTCTCCTGACATTTCCTCTTGATTTCACCACTGACCTCCCCTCCATCACCCTTAAATGGCTGCACAGCCATTCCCTATCGAGTGGATCACCACTACTCACATGTTTTAATGCAATTCAAATTCTAATACATGACTTTCCAACAAAATCATATCTTGCTGTCTTTGAAACATGGCAGGCTACATTCCTTCTATTCCATGTTCACACCTGATTAATGGCTTATTTATTTTTGTAGGTGTTATGAAATACCTGCCCCATCTCAGAAGAGGGATCATAAAATTCATAAATTATCATTCACAAAAATAAGCAATTAAAAAAAACGGTGAAAATTCCAGTGCTGTGCCCCAGCAAGCCTTCCTCTGGACAGTCTGAATAAGCACCAACAAGTTCTTTACAGTACAATATTACCACAGCTGACTTTTTGATTTTGAGATAAGTTTAGAAAAATGTCTTTTCTTTTTTATTCTAATTCTCTTATTTTTCCTTATACTGGTGCTTAATATCTATTATTGGTTGGGAAAACAGCTACAGAAAAATTATAAATGTACTTCCTCTAGTACAAATCTGTGGACTTTTCCTATGCTTGAAGCTCAGCACAGAGAGAAACATCCCACTGAATGGAGTCCTTAGAGACTTATTAAAACTCATTTGCAGTGATTTTATGTGACATTTTCTCCTTTGATGCAAAAGGTAGGAACAAAAAAAATCCATACAACCTTTGATTACTGGTCTTCTGTGGTAATCCATCTTATCTTAATGACAATCTGACTAGAGCTACCATATGCAGACTTTGACTTACATTTCACTGCTGATGCTCTTATTAACTTGCCCTGAAAACAAAGATTATTTGTGGTGATCCATTTAGTTCTCTGCCTCTCCCCTTTACTGTACAGCACAGCTCTTTAAGACAAGAATTGTCCTTCTTAATGCCATGAAACGACCCTTCCCTTTATGTTAGCATACCTAAAATTCATTGTTTGTTTTATTTTGGGTTTTTTTGTTTAAAAACATCACTCACTTATACTCAGGCCTTCACGGGGCCTTCTGGCAGTGAAATCGATGGTGCTCTGTTACACAAGCATTAACCTCAGTCCTATTTTTTGCAGTATGAAAGTTTCCAGACTATGATAATGTGCTGCAAGTTTCCATAGCAATAAATAGATAATAACATTTAAAACAATTGTGAAATAGCCAGATGAAATAGTCATATAAATGGAAATTATTTTTAAACTTCTGTTTTTTAAATGTTAGGAAGTAGTTCCTAGCTGTACACAAACTTCTGCCTCTGAGACAGAGGTGAATGCCTAGGGAGATTGAGGTGGCTTGCAGTAAAACTGTCTTCTTGATACAGCCACCACACAAACCAGTCCTTCCTCTTCAAAGCAACCAGCATTTGCCTTTTAGAAATAGACAAAAATATAATACAATCAAAATGCAATTACTCTTGCCTCTCGCTAAGATGCATGCATAAAATACTACAAAAATTAGTGAAAAGCCTTAAAATTAGAAATGCTTTGAATGCAGCAAAGCACAGTAAACATTCCTCTGTTTCATGGTCCTGCAAAGCCCCTGTTATCAGATAACAACTGTTTTCATATTAATAGCATATTTAACTTTATCTTCTCCTTTACTCTAAATGAAAATACTTAGTGCCCCCTCATTCCCATTTTGAAGTTGAATAGTTAGGCTGAGCTCTCACAAACTGAAACCTGCTGAAACCCTCTTGCACTCTGCCAAAAAGAAATCTTATACAGATCAGCGATATACTTGATATTACTACATTATTTTTTTTATTAAACTGTTTATTGATTTTTCCCTCACACACTGTACTCACACAACTTGAAATTGAATGCGGAATAGCAACAAAGGATATATGAAGTTACACGTAGCTGAATTTTATTTTTAGAAGTTTATTTGCTTAGCATTGATGAAATCTTTACCAGTTTCATAGTTAATCACATGAATAGAAACTTGAGGGCATTCTTTCACTTTGGATCAGCAGTGGCTACCAGAAATATTGATGCCATTCAGAGCAAGGATATTGAAAAAAAAAAAAATACATTCTGGGTTACAGGTTTTAAACATAATACATATGCACTAAGTGCCATTACACAGAAACTTCTGTGTGTAAAGCCTGTGTTTTACATAGACATGCAAATATGAAGATTTTCAGCAACTGGGCTTGAGTGCATTTCAGGAACATGAAACTTAGTTATCACTTCCACATAAAGCCACCAGGATGGTTTCATAATCCCCTTTGAGTTCATCCTGTAAATTTAAGCATGGAAACCCCACAATTAGAATAAGGTCTCAAGTAAAATGAATTTCAATTAAAAGTCAGTATACATTGATCAAATATCAGTGCTCCGTCTATATAAATTAATAAGACACCAGTGAGCCACAGATTGAGCTGGAACAAAGCACCTTCACTGAACTTCTTTGTATGACCTAGTAAAAAAAGGCATGCATTTCCAGAGTGGAGGCTAGTGAAAATGTTGGGAGGTCTAGTGGCATAAGCGAAGAAGATTTTTATCTACCCAGGAACTTAAGCTTTTGCTCTAAACAAAGTGAAACTTTGTTTCTTGGTCAGTGATGTTCAATTCTCATTAATATCACAACACTTTGTGTATACACATTGTGTCTAGGAGCATCCCAAACAAAGGCTAACAGTGCAGTGATACTCTACTCACCACAGGATTGCTTATTCAGCTGGGTAAAAATGGATAATGTGCATTAAGCATGCATTATTGTTCATTCAGGGTCATTATTACATTAATTTCTTGTTTTCTCTAATTTGGATCTAGTTTTCAGAGATATATGAATTGCTTAGTGTAGCCAAGCTATGCCTCAAGAAATGTGGATGCAGTCACCACTTTGGAACATTTTGAGGTGGTGTAATTACACACCAAATTACAGGTGACACACATGCTTAAGGGAAGATTAAAGCTGACCTTTGGCACCCAACTGAGAAGCTAGCAGACATCAATAAAAATCCAAAAGGCATTTTCATACATGTAGGGACTATGATTCTATTCTAATCAAGATTTTTTTTTGGGGGGGGGGCATGGGGTGGGGTTTGGTTTTTGTTGTGTTTTGTTTGTTTGTTTGTTTGTTGGTTTGGTTTTTTCAGTGATGTCTACTATTCTCCACAAAGACGCCTTGCCAGTTCAGCTTTCTTTGAGTCCCTCACCTCTCAAATTTTCTGGAAAGTATATTGGGTGGCCAGTCCCTTTGTTAGTCTAACTCATTTATTTAGGTCATAGGGAAAACAGGCCAAGTAAATATTTATAAAATTGAAAATTCATTTTCTACAGTACCCCAAATGTTAAAAGCCAATATCCAATTGTGTCAAATACCTCCCTTAGAGCTCTTATGGCAATCATCTTCACTCTCCTGCCAAGGTACTGCTTAAGTAGAAGAATTTGGGGATATTGTACTCTCCACTCAGCTTTTGGATCCTACTGTGAGATGATGCCCTGAGAAACATATCACTATTATTTCTTTAGCTCTTTTGACAAAAACTTTGGCCTGGAAAAGTAATGTGGGCCATTGGAAACATAAGGAACTCATCCACACTATGCTACACAGGGTGAACCAGTGACTGACAAGCAGAGATGCTAACAGAAGTTAACTGGGCTTCAAAAATCATCCACTTGTTTTGTGTTTCATGTGAAACATGGAAGAAAACCCACCATAATGGCTTGGCGGAGGGAGATGCCATACAGACTCTTGTAATAGCCTTTGATCTCATTCATGTCCACTTCATGGCGTGAAACCATGATTCTGATGAGGTCTTTGTGCCGGGTTCCAGCACCCTGTTAAAAGAAACAAAGAATAAAGGGAGAGAAAAAAAAGAGGGAAAAGAATTAAGCTACTTTTAATCAAGTTGTGTATGTTAATCCATTTGACTTCTTTATAGGTGAACATACTCCTTTGCTTTTCTTTCAGTATCTCTCAAAACAGGGAGGTCCCATATCTGCCTTATGCTCCCTATGAGCACAATTCACTTCTGACAGGCTCTTCCACCCTGTTTTTTTGGTTTGCTTTTTATATATATATATATTTAAACATTTATTTTAGCTCGTTCCTAAAAACAGACATCTCCTTCACTGTGTTTGCTAGACATTAGGGACAGCCTAGACATTACTGTCTTTTTTCATTACTTTTTTAATAGCGCAATGATCAGAATTTTCATAGTGTTTCACTCATTTTTTTTCACATACTGCTCCTAACCATGTCACAGGAGTTACAATGCCTACATACTAGACTGCTTCCTGGTCTCCAGCTGCCTCACTAACATGGATTCTAAATCTGCCAGAAGGATCGTGGATATCTCATTATAGATTAGGTTTCTACAAGGCTCCTGCCAAGATCTGTAATTTCTCTCCTTATCCCTTTTCACTATAATTGTTTCATAAGAAGGGTTCCAGCCTGCTTCCTGTCACTGTAACAGTAAAAGATATATGTGGATGGACAGATTCCCCCCTGAACACGCTATAGCAAACAGACAACTCCTCCAATAGAGAGTCTCATGTATCAAAGGAGGGAATAGAAGGAGTAGGAGAATTATTCCAAATTTCGCTCTGCAGTCCTTTCCTATCACACAAAGGGCCTAAAAACCTCTAGCTAAGTTTTTATTTTTCAGCTTATAAAGCACCTCATGTTTACAAAGAGGAGATTTTTATTTAGATTACCTTCATCGCCAAATGGAGTTTTTCTGCAAAGAAAGCTGGCTTGCTTGTGGCACACTTTACTGTAATGAAGCAGTGAGACAAGGTCACTTCTGCTATACATGTAATAAAAGTCTACCAATAAAACACTTTCAAAACCCTTTCATTTTTCCTACACACATGTCCTATTTATGTACTTCTTTGTTACCTTTATTCATAATGAATGAGGAAAAGAAGGTTCTTTCCTCTGTTTATTCAGAAAGCAATTCAGTCAGGGAAGAATAATTACGATAAAAACAATATATTTCTGCCTAGTTTTCTGCCATAAAATTAAGGAAGATGTTGCAACTCCCAAGAAGAAAAATGGCAAAGTTCTTATGCCTTCTATAGCAAAGCTAGAGGTTATAATCTGATATTTTGTAAACCAAGTTGTAGTTCAATTGTGATATTAAGAGGGATCTGATGGAAAGTATTCTTTTATCCAAAGTATGTTTGACTGTGATACAAAAGCTAAGAACACGATGAGTACCCGGCTCCCAATTACATCCCTGATTCAGTGGTAAGAGGGAGTCCCTTCCTTACCTTATTGTTCATGAACGACAGTCACTAACTTTATATGAATATTTTCTTGAGCAAAACCATTGAAGGAATTTTTAATGTTTATAATAATCAAAATTATAAGTATTCTTGCAATATGAAACTTGGAGAAGGTGGCTTTGGTTGAAGACAGGTTTAAAACTATTGGATTTTTGATACACACTATACCTGTTCTGACAGCTTTTTTTTTTTTTTTATGTTGATTTCTTATAAAGGTCTTCCTATGTTGGCAACTCCTCTGTTTTCCTTAAAAGACCTTTCCAAATAGCAGGAGAGGTATTTCTACTCATACGTCAACTTCAACTGATTATAGGTGTCCATTAAATCACTATGATTAGATTAGACTTTCCAAGGTGTTATTTATCAAGTTTCTCAGTGAAGCAGGGTAAGTACAGAACAGTTTCTGATCAGAGCAGAATTATGGCAGAAATAAAAATTTAAGCTTAGTCAGAACATACAACGGGTTTCAATCTGCAGAACAACTTACCAAGGGCAGTGAGGCAATTCTCAATATCACCTTTCAGCTCCAAGTCCAGTACCTTGTTCATGTCATGCTTGCTGTATTTGGTGTACTTCTGAAAGACTAAATAATGGGGAAAAAAAAAAAGGATATTCTCCCCACATTGTCTCTGCACTGTTCTGTCCTCCCTGCTGCAGCAGAAGACTGTTTGTGGGTGATCTTTCTCACTTTCTTCAGACAGCACAGTGTAAAGAGCAGTGCTCCTGTACAGACTGATTGATTCAGCACATGGAATGGGACTCTGGTAGGATGGGAGGGTTCATGTCCTGTTGTGTTGCAGTAGAGGTGGACAACTGATTACACCAGAGCCTGTGACATTGTGTGGATAGTCCCCATCTAGGGCAGACTGGCTAAGCAAGACCATTTTGGGGAGCTCTCATTGCTTGGCATTGTGATCACGACCCAGCTGAGACTTCAGTTTTAACAGCCTAAATGATATTGCTCATCCCTACTATAGAAAGAACAGCCAGGCTGCCAGGAACACCCTTTGACAGCAAGCATGCTTCCAGTTAGAGTTACATCTTGATAATCGGTATCTTCTCTGAATTCAAGACCAGGCGATCTTCAAAAAACATCCCAGAGAAGAATGAAGCTTTGTTCAACTTACCCCTTCGAAGATGTGGGTAGCTTCTTGTAGTAAGAACATTTACAAACACACCAGTATCTGTTCCCTTCCTTTTCTCTCCTGCTTCATACAAGGCCTGTCACAAAGAAAAGAAGGTGGCAAGGTCTATATCATAATAGTAAAACTCAAGCAGGAATACTGTATTTTGAGGGCCATTGCTTGTTAGTAATGCAGAATATTCCTTGACATAATCCAGATCAAAACTCTACCCTACCTCGGACTAACTCCAGCTCTGTCAAATAATACTTCATACTTCACTTATGTCATAATAGTGCCTAGCGAACATTACACAGCTAGAAATATATTTTCAGACATTTTATGATAATCATCTAGCTTTCCTTTGCATTCTTGAATGAAGTTATTTTTCATTTTTCATGATAGCAGTCTGCATGAAAGCTTAGGACTGGTAGGATGTCTTAAGACTGACAAAACTGTGGAAGTTCAGGACTGGTAGGATTTTGTAATACTGACTAAATTATTACTGCAACTAACTGGTGCAATATGCAAGAGAAACTTATGTACTAAGTACTTCCTCATCTTTCCAGGAGTGACTTCTACCTTCAGGAAAGTAAAAACCCAAATCAGCCTCCTTCATATCTAGGGCTGATGACAGAACTAATCTCCTTATCTAATAGGAATTAAAGTAGTATTTCTCAATGACATTTTCTTGGCTGTTTTGGTGGGATTTTTTTTTTTAAATCAGTTTGAAGTCATCTAAACTGAAATTGTAACTGTGATGTAACATTTTATAGGTGAAAACTCAGCAATGACTGCTAAGTTTTATCAAGGTTTTAGCAAAAATAGTCCCATTATTTTTGGAAGAAATAAAAAAAAAAAGATCAAATGTTTATTTTAGAATTATTGAGAAAATGTCTGTGAAGTTTATCAATAATCTTGAATGGTTTGCCACTAAAAAGCAATATCTGTATCTAAAATACCACAGAGTTCACACTGATCAGTGTATGGTAGCTAATTCTGCACACAGATGAGAACACTTTTGTCCCTTAATTCAAGAACTGTTTTATAAACAGAAGCAAGACTGGATCTGATTCCTCATCTTGTTGATTTGTACTTCAAATGCTCTGTAAGCTTTTAATGAACTAGATGAGGTCTTGCAGAAATGTTTATGAAGCTAGATATTAGGGTGATGATTTCATTTCTTTCATACTATTAACTTACATGAACTTGGTAAAACACTATCTCATCAGAAACGATTGCTGGATTGAAATCTCTGATTGAAATCTCTCTTATGTCTGCAATGCACAGGATTCAGACAGACAGTGGAATCTCAAGTAAGTCACAAGAAGTTCTGCCAAGAGCCAAGTATGA
The DNA here is from genome assembly GCA_018697195.1 of Certhia americana. Classification (NCBI taxonomy): domain Eukaryota; kingdom Metazoa; phylum Chordata; class Aves; order Passeriformes; family Certhiidae; genus Certhia; species Certhia americana. The sequence goes on from CM031878.1 coordinate 58,896,236, forward strand.
TCTTACCCTGGCATCATTGTCAGCCATTTCATCATTCACGTGAGGATTTTCACATCGATCAGCCTACATAAAGAAATAAAATTTCACTGGTACTCACAATTATTCAGTTCACTAAAGCTCAACATTTGAGAGTTCTGCAGCACCACTCTCATACATAAACCAATACATAACTGGAAATAGGTGCAGCTATGTCACTCATCATTGAATAAAACTGTTGTATTTGTAATCAGAGAACATACCTCTACAGACATCAGCAACTTATTTCTTATAATTCCTACCAAAGAAGTATTTTTTTCTTGACATAAAACTACAGGCTTCAAGCCTGTGATCTGCTTCTTGATGATCATTCAATAGACTCCTTTCAAGTTTATTTGAAAGTTAAAACAGAAAATCCAAAACCATGCACATGGGTATGTCAAAAATCATCCTGTTTGCAAGTGCAAGGTTTATACATATATATACTCAAAAATCAAATATTTTTTAATTTCGAAATGGTATTTTTATTGAGAAGATTTACTGTTTGAAATCATCTACTTTTGAATATAAATTTACAAAACACTTTGTCCACTTGTTAACTCCCTGCCCTTGTCCCATTATCTAACTACCAGAAACATACGTTAATAGGAAAGAAAAAAAGTTTATTTCTCTAATTTTAACCATTTCTTGATTTACTAGTCAATTGACATGACATTATACCTCTTACTTTTTATAGTGCTTAAAGATAGCATAAAAAGTCTAAAAAGAATAACTGATAAAAAGCAAATATTGTTTTACAATGAAATTTTTTAACTGGCGTTTGAGATAAAATCTCATTACAGTTTAAGAACAATTTCTAATGGCCTAGGATAACAAAGTTAAAAAAAGCAATGCAACGAAATAAATATTGCAGAAATCTTTACTGCATACCTCTCTAAAATAGTTTCGAGAACATTGATTTTTGATTATAGAATTTGTCACTCAAAATTCTTAAGCATGGCATACCTTGGCTAGAGCAACCAAAGCCTTTTGAAAGTCTCCAGATGTGTCAGAGATGATGTCTTGTGTCAGATCTCTCTTCAGCACTGCAATCAAATAGTTTGTTTTGAAGACATTGGCTAAGTTGACTACATAATCTTTAAAGGTCCCATCAAACCACTCTATGATCTTTTTCTGTATTTTCTTAATTTCCTGTTTAAATATGCCCACTAGAAATGTGGTTTTCTTACTTTCTCTCATTTGGTTCCAAGTAAAAGGGCTTATTCGTAACATATCCTTTAAATCCTGGATGTGCTGTGAAATTGGAGGTTAAACCTAAAATGTGCTGGAAAATGTCCTCTAAGGTCTTGTGGGTAGCATTGTCTCAGGTTTCTGCTTGTAAAATACATAAACATTTTTCAGAGCCTTTTTCATTCTTACTTCTGGCTGTTCTTATTAGTATTGAACTCAAACACAAAACTCTCCCCAAAAAGTCAAGATTTTAATATAGGCATCTAACAAAAAACGTTTTGGTAAAAGTTACCTCATCATCTCAGAAAACAGGATTTAATTAAACAACACAGATAACTCGACGTATCAGAGAGACACCACATTACATTGCAATGATTTCTTCAAGTATTTTACCCCTGTAGTTCACTGTTTGCTCCTACTGCTAACATGTCTGTCTTGCTAACTTGCTAAGATTTTTTTTTCCCAAGCCTGTGCTTTTATCTTGAAATGTCAGCCAAGGTTTAGTTACAGGGGAATAAAAGAGGCTTGGCTTTGCATGCATCCAAGAAAATGTCTGAATATGTGACTCATTCCATGAGACACCCACAATTCCAGCAGTGGTGACGTGTCTTTTCCTTCACTATTGGGATCTACATTGGTTAGCAAAAGTCACTATGCTCTCCCTTCCCCATCAACCACCATCAAAGTTTTGTGAAGCTCCATTTGCCTCCTATATTGTTCTCAGCTCCTCATACTAAGAAGTGTGGCTGTGACTCTAATGTGCCTGCTGCAGGGTTATACAATGATATAATTTCTTTCTTGCTCTGAATTACCTTCCTTGTAGTATCTGTTTGCTTCTCTGATCTCCTGGTTCGTTCTTGAGGCCAGAATCTCAATTAAGGTATCTTCATCAGTTCCAAGCCCCTGATAAAAGCAATTGAAGTTTTAGAGATGTTATTCTATAGAACAAACTTAAAATTTGTAGCAGAAATGACGAAAATCATTATCTTTGAAGGCACCACATAGAATGAGAAATAAAAATTAAAATTATTGTGGTTCCACATAATGTAATTTTGGCTCTTTTGGAATTAAATTTTTGTCATATTCAATATACTTGTGCCCATAAAAAGTGCTAAAGGGATTAAACAGTGCACTTAAAAGATAAGAATGTAAAATCTATGAAGAAAAAAATACCTGCTTCTCTTTGTTTTCTCCTATGTAAACATGAGTGTAAATGCTATGGTTCCCTCTAGCAACCAGTTTTCAGAAGGCAGAAACAATTCTCACAAATTCTCACAAAAGCATCTCCTCCAGCTGGGAAATTCACCAGGAATTACTGGGTCTTATTCTCATAAACTGAGCTACCAATGCAGATTTATTTAACAAAATGAAGTTAAAATGAAAATAATACATAAGTCTTCAAATCTATGTCCAGTGTTATTTACAGGCCTTGGTTAAGTACAGGTGCTCTCTAGGAAAGTTTTTCTCTGAAGATTTTGCCTTACCTTCATTGAGGCTCTTAATTCTTCAGCATCAAATTGAGCTGGAGTTTTGAGCAAAGCCACAACAACATCTTCCAGATGGCTTTTCAGAGCTTTTTTCAAAGCTTCTTCTAGACTCTGTTTCAGGAAGAATAAGAAACACACTAAGTTAATGAATGGTAAAAAGTGTAGCTGCTGCTCAGATAAAGTCCAAAAGTGAGTCTGACCTCTGATCAGTCTTAGCCTACATCATTCCTATATCTATAATAGAAAGAATTATGAAGCCCTACTTCAAGTTTCAAATTTGTTGCATTTGACACTTTACTTTAATTGAAGTATCAGACAGGATTTTTCAGTAAGTATTCTGGAGTGCTTTCACACATTGCAGTTCAATTTATACTGAAACATTTACAGCATCAGAAGAAGACTCAATATAGGCTGCTTGTTCTTCAAGAGAAGATAATGCCATATTACTCTCTCAGTTATGACTGAGTTGCTTATTTGTGTAACATTTGAATTCATTTTTTTACTGCATAAAGTTTGAAATGAACATATATAATATCACCCTAAACAAAACCACAAGTTCTGAAGACAAAGGCTATGTTCTAATTTGACCTAAATTTAAGTGGGTGAAAAAAAAATTTAAATCTGTATTATTCTGCCACCTATCTAAAAAAGTTCTATCAACACTAGAAGTCCCTCCCCATACTAGTGTTGGGAGCTGTTCCCCAAACTTAGGGAACAGTGTTGTGGTCCTACAACTCTCCTATCCAGTATTCGATCTTTAGTCATATGTACCAGTTGAGCTAGGAGAAACATTTATATTCTGGGTGGAAATTAAGCTTGGTTTGAATTTACTTTACCTTTCCTTTAGCTTGCTGATAGGCAGCTTTGATCTGCTGTCGCTGAGCATTTGTTCTCTTAGTCAGGATGTCAATGATGGTGGCTTCATCCACACCTATGAATCAAACAAAATTCTAATATATTCAAAATATATATATTATTTAACCAGTTAATCTTTTTAAAGTTATTATCTGGTTTATGTCATATTTTTATTTCTTGACAGACTCAAATTTAATCAAGGGCAAAGTTGTAATCATCTACAGACTCACAAGATTAGTGATATAGCTAAGAAACCAAATAATAGATCCATCTAGGGCACAGAAACTTCATACAAAAACTGATAAAGTGTTCTGAGTGTAGATCTTCCACTAAACTGAAAAAATCCTAAAACATTCCAAACAGAAACCCACACTAAAAAACAAGCTAGATGGCATATTCCTTTAATCTCAGTAAGTCAAACTGAAAAGCCTTTTGAAGTACAAAGTGCCAAATGTGCATTTCATTAAAAGAGAGAAATAAAACAGGAGCATACAATATATTATCAGCATAATCAATGCTTCTTGCACAAATTTTATGGAAATCAAGCCAAAAAGTATTAGTATGCTATGCTGTAATATTATTTCCTTCCCTAGAAATTGAATTCCTACAACCCTTCCTTCACCATGTTCAAGAATTTAATATACCATTAAGGTCTGAAACCATAATACAACATCAGGCTGTTGAAGAGTTGAGATTCTTCACCAAGTAGCATAATTGAATGTATTGCCAAGCTTTTAAAAGTAGAAGCACCTCTCCCACTTGCCTCTGCCTCTTGCTCTGATATTTTATTCAGTGCTATTCTCAAAATTTTCTAAGGAAGAGTCCTAATGTAGTAAACAATGTAGTAAATATTTACTCCTCTTACCCTTTACAGTAATAGCCCTGTCCAAAGCAACAACATCAGCTGATGGATCAAAATTTGGGTATGACTGTACTCCACGGATACCTTTTGAACTCTTCTGCAGAGGGAAAATAAAAAATAAAATTAAAAAAAAAATTGCTCATACCAAAGAATATTTTTTACAGAAGCAGTTTTGAATGCCCAAATAAACCATGCATTTGGAATTGCCTTTTATAATACATTTTTATAGCCATAGGTAATTGAAGGGGTTCAATAATGATATGCATTGGATCTATTCCTTTCACAGCTCTCATATTAAACAAGGAAATACTTTATAAATTCTTTTTTGTACATGTACATAATTGGTTTATGTACACTATTTCTTAGTGTAAGTTGGATTGCATAAGCAAATAATTAACTGTCATAATTAGGAAATTCTGGTGAAATTTTAAAGGCTCTAAACCCACAATTAAATCATGCAGACACTTAAAGTAAAGTGCTAGCTTCTTTGCTCATCTTATGCAAGCTGACTCTGTATCACATATCAGCTGTGTATCAGCTGACTCACATCTAAGCTTTCAAACTCTTCTTGCACTCAAGACCTTAGGGAAGTGTTCAAGCCTAACCCTCAAGAAGTGGAAACCTTTTGCCCAGCTTTTTTAAAACTTTGATATAAGCCACAGTCTTTGCAAAGCATTATCCACTAGCTGCTTTTGGTGAACCTCCTCCAAGATGGGCAGGCCAATGTCTGAAGATCCCTGGGAACTGTACAACAGATCATTTGGCTTACCCTATGTCAGCAACACAACACATCAAGTTACAGCTAGGACCTAACAGCACTAAATAACTCATACAGTACTCAACTCAACAACACTAAATAACTGATTCTACTCTACTGCTATTACAGAACTATAAAATACTCCAAGATTCTTGATGAAAGATTTATAGAAAATTCCCATTTTTGTGATATATTGTGAGATTTCTTATTTAGAAGACACCAATAGTTTCACTAGATGACTCAGAATCACCTGTGGTCTTTCTTTTGTTTCAAAAACTAGTTCTTTATATTTTTTTAATCCTTTGCCATTAAAATAAAATATCTCAAGAGAGAGGGCAAGGCTTTATGTGTGCATGTTTTACATACAACAATTTGTATGTACTTCTAGCCTCTGATAATTAAATGTTCATCTCCCTACACAATTGTCTCACTAGGAGTTGTAAGAGAGCAGACAGACTGCATACTTAAATCAGTCTCTTGCATACTTTTCAATAGATCATTGTGTCTTTTGTGCTAAGTCAACAAAGGAATGGGGCTGTCTCACTGCCTGTTTTTCAATCTCGAAGGCTAGCCTTTGTGTACTGGTTTCCATGCCAAAATTATCTACCCACAATACAAAACTCTCTGTAACTACCATAACCAAGAATGTCTCAGGACCCTGGGAATGGAAGTGGGATAGGGTGGTGTAGCCAAAGGTTTGTGCACAAAATATTGTGGAGTCAAAATTACAAAATCTACAGGGGCTCTTTCTTCTCACCTAGAGAAGAAAACTTGTTCACTGAAATTTCCCCTATATAATTTTGTTTTCAAAATGTAAGTTTTTTAGGGAACTTGTGTGATTTCATAGTGCACTGCTTTATCTTTGCTTTCATTTCAGAGTTTTTACCTCATTATTACAAAGATTCTCCATCCCATCCCCTCCTAGCACAGTAACTCTTGGCTCCTCGCAACCATATCCCTCCCTTCCAATGTATAACAATTTCTGAGGCTTTTTATTACAAGTGGTTTGTTCCACCATTGCATGACTTACGATATAAAAGCTAAGATATATACAGGTGACTTTACTTCCTTCTTTACATTCCTGGGTTCCAACTCACGGCTTCCTATTACCTCAGTCAAAAAGTCCCTGTTTTTTTCACGTACATTGCCTGAATATGTTCATACATGTTCACACAACTCAGCATCAGATTACTACATTAAAGGAGCCGCTCTGAGTGAATCAGTGACTGGCCACTTGGAATTACAGTTTAATCACACTAACTGGCTCTGCCTAGGAATTGATAAGTAGACTAATAGGTGCAAATAGGAGCAATTTTTCATCTTTTAACAAACTTCCTAGGTTATAAGGTTACAGTAGATTATACAGTGCAATAAAATTGGGCTCCAGTTCTAATCTGCTAGAGTTTTGCCATTGCTTTTCTTCAGTTTGCATGTATGAAAGTTGTTTAAATGCCTTTAAACCACTTGTAAGAGTACAGAAAAATAAGCATGGTGCTCTCAAAAGTTGCTAATACTTACAATACATTCCTGCTCCTGATTATCCATGAACCAGGCCTGCTTCAGAAATTCCGATACCATAGCCATGTTGACAGAGTTTCTGGGAAGGAATGCATCAAGTTACAAGCCATTTTTCATCATTCTCAGCACCAGTGCAACTCAAGATTTTCCACTCTCAAAATCACTTCTCTAGCGCTATGACATGTCGTGGTTACAGTCCCACATGGTGATCAGCCTGTGCTGTTGGGTCCAGCTAACTTCAAGGTTTCATGAATGATGTGATACTCCAAAGCTGCTTGCTCACCTCTACACTCAGCTGTTTTCACAGAGGTTTTAGATAAGAACAGCAGTAGTAGTTGTAGTACTATTTACTTATAGCAATACATTAGCATTACACCTACTCACAAAAGGAAGTTACTAGAAACCAATCATTAATCTAGAAACTAGAAATAAGTCTGTCTTTCTAATTAGTTAATCTATCATCTATGTCCATTTAATTTGATCATTTTGAAATTCACTGGTAAACAAGGGTTCTTGTATCATCATTTACTGAGGTTGGGGTCCTTGTGCATTATGTTAGGAAAAAAGAAGTACACTTTCATTTAATTTATTTGACTATACATTTTCTAAGGAAGATATGTAAATCTGGACAGTTTTATATACATTGTTTTTTCTAATATATTTTCTACAATTTCTAAATAATAAATAAATAGGAATAATAATAACAATAATAATAGCAGTAATAGTAGTAGTAGTAGTAGTAGTAGCAGCATTATCAATTTAAGGAGAGGTAAGATTTGCTTTTTACCACTCAATTAGAAAGCCCACTCAGCTTTGTCAAGGGTCAGTATGCAGAAAAGGACAAAAAGATGAGAGGTAATGTAACATTAACTACTCAAAAATAATAAATAGGTCGCTTCATAACAACTTCTGTTGTTGATGTGGGGAATATTCTATTTACTAACTGAAATAGTGATGAAATAGAAAGAAGAAATCAATGGTTTATCAAATAAAGTTATTCAAAATAGTTTATTTTTTGAAACACTTTTCCTCAGCAGGCACTGAGGAAACTTGGTTTTAAAGCATATGTGTGAGCCATAACCAGTGATAGCATTGCTGAGTAAACCAGACTGATTTTGAAACTGGTGTTAAGGTACAAAATTCTATTTGCAGTCTTGGAGTCAGATCATATACACAATTATAAAAAATTACATTATGCTGCTAATACATCCTCTCTGTCCTTTAGGAAGGGCAGAGACGAGTCTTTTGAATTGATACAAGTTTAGGCCCTAGGAGTGTAACTGCAGCCCAGCTCTTTCATTCCCTCACAGCAAAACTGAAAAGCTTGCTTCTGCATTCAGCAGCTAACAAAGTGACAAATACCTCACACAGCCTGCCTGCAGCTCTCTCCAAGGTGAAAGCCAGCCATATTCTCTCTTCCCCAAAAAACTCTTTTTTTTTTCCTTCCCTCAGGAAGGAATTTAACGCTGCCTGTGCTGTCAGAAAGGCTGAAACTGATTTAAAATCTGTATTTGCATGTTATTTAGAGTAAGTCTTAACTGGGTAAATAAAGGACAGAATATTCAGTCATATTTAAGGACCAACTTTTATGACCTGCTATTTATTCAGGATCAGAAAAGCATGCTCACATTACAATTGCAGCCTGCACTTCTCCCAAGCTGTCAGAGTGAGTCCTGCACTCTTCTACTGACACCCTTCTATTAATGAGGGCAGGTGAAGCACTATGGTTCCCAAAATTCTGCTGCATTGTATAACAACACACATGAAGGCCATATGCAGCAGGATGGAAACACTGAAAAGTCTCCCCACTGGGTACACTGAGTCATCAAGGCTGACATGTCCTGGTATGTCTGCTGACTAACTGATTCACAGAGCAGAGAACTACCCCAAACTATGAAACAAGATTCAGTCTCCCAGAACCAAGCCTGAGAAGATATGAGTTTTGCCTGATAAAGTAATCCTTTCCAGGAAAAGCTGGCTTCAAGAAGCACTGCTAACACATCCCTTTCTTCTACATATCCCCACACCCACCCTTGACACCAAGCTCTAAAGGTTTTGATGCCTTTGGGGCTGGCTGCAGCAGAAGGCTACTAGACTACAGTAAATTGAGCTTATTAAATCTCTAAAATTTCATGTATTTTCTCATTTAAATTATGCAGTAAGAAAAAAAGTGTCTGTGCCTTAAAAACTTTTAAAGTTTTTTTGGGTTTGTGTTTTTTTGGGTTTTTTGTTTGTTTTTTTTTAATTAAGACATTGGCATGTAGATCCATCTATTTCCACCTAGTAAAGAAAGAATGTAATTTTAATATAAGTCAAAGTAGTCAATGGCCCTTGGGAAGAGCTAAAGACCTTAGTCTGAATTAGCTCAGCAAGGTAAGAAACCGACTTACATATAAAACTCTTCTTCTGCTTTGAAAGAAACTACAGCTGATAAGAAAAAAGAAGACTGGAATCTAGGAAGACAGCCAGCCTCCTGATGGAGACAAGGTCCTGCCCAATACTTTGTCCTGTCACTCTAAAATAACAAGAGATCCTGTAAACAATACCTAGGTTCAGAGGGATACATTCAGCCCAAATATTACTTTAGTATAGTATGGGAAGGACTGAAGCAACTGATCCTGATTGGAATGATCAACATCACAATGCAATTGAAAAATCAGCCAGACATCCAGAATGAAAGACCTAACTGAAGATGCACCCTCAAACAGGGCCAACCAAAAAATTTCAATGTTTTGAGGAAATACCTTATTAAAAATATTTAAAGATACAAACTAGATTTTTGCACTACAGTCTGTGTCAAATGACATTTATCTATGCTTATTTGAACATATCATGAAGCATGTCAGATGCCTGGTTACTTTCAAAGGCTCAGTACCAGGCACTTGATGTAAATTACAGGCATGACACCCAGTCAGAAAAAACAGGCAGAAGATCTAATAGAGTGACTTACATTGTAGTGTAAAGTCTGCTGAATATGGAAACATCAGAGAAAGAAAAAAAAAAAAAATCTCATCCTTGGAAAATTCTATGGAAAGATTTAGTAGAAAGAATCCCAGAGGATAGAGCTTTTGCATGGCTTTGCCAAGTTCTTAGTCAGAAAAGCAGAATTTTACTCTTATGTTTCTAAAAGATTAGCTTGATTTCTAAGATTTTATTTCTGATTGCATTTCTTGGAAGAGATTTGCTTCTCATCACTTCCATGAACAATGATTCCTCTACAGTCATAATGCAGCAAACTGTTGTTGAAGTAACAACAGCTGTTTCTATTTTTTAGATTTACATACACAGCATAGTAGTTTTCTAGGAACTCTGGTTTTACTACAGATTTCTACAGCAGCCTATTGAAGAGGTAAAGAGAAAGCATATGAAATGGTCCCAACTCTGAATAAGTTTGCTTTTGAAGCTTTAACCATTTTTTATTCCCTTTATTTAATTGCATTAAATAAAAGCAATAACTGTCCAAGCTTTTGTGCAAAATATTCCAGAATGGAAAGAATTTCTCCTGCCCACACCCATCTTTTTCCCTGACAGTACAGTAAGTCCAACCCACAGAAAGTTTGCACCAGGTCACTGACAAATTCCACATACAATTCCTAAAGTGGGATGGGTCTACAGAGAGCAGGAATGAACTACAAAATCCTACCTTCCTCTTCACAAACACTGCCTCACAGGGCTGCACAGTCAGGAGTAAAGGAGCAGAGGGCTCTCAAAGCTTTTATAGCCTGTACAGGAAACTCCACCCAGCAACCAGTGTTTCCACAGCCCTAGTAATCATCTGCAGCAGCTATATCTGGGTGCCACCCAAAGTGGAGGAACATTAGGAAAAAAAAAAAGAGTCATTGCAAAACTATGCGCTGGCGAAAGTATGAGCAGATTTCAGAAGGGAAAAGACAGCAAATGAGCAAGCTGTGGTAGCTCTCATCTCCTGCCCTGACCACATCCCCAATTTTAATAAATTGCCACAAATCTTGTAGGATCATATGATTAAATATTAAGAAAACTAAACCTGGGTTATTCTCTTCACATTTTGACATGTCTGATATAATTTCAAAAGTGAATATATTAAGATATATCTTTGCTCAGAGAAACTTTGAGATAAGAAAGGGTGAAGAGTCAAGGCAGCATCCTCACTTCATTGAGGTCCAGACTATCAGCTCTGCATTTTTTGCATGCAGGTCCATGGCAGAGAAAAAACAGGAATAAGGCACTTCAAGTATTTCATAAAAATAACCTTTTTTTTTTTTTCTTGGAAAGAAACTCAAGAAAAAAGACAGGCTTAATATAAAGGCAATAACTGGCACCTATGTAATTAGAAGGAGATTGAAACAATCAGATTAAACTCTGAAGTTCAAAGTGAGAGTGGTTTGCACAAGATGAGGGTATATCTAATAGAAGTGGTTTTCTGCAAGCACTTCCCTTGCCAAGCCAGCGCAGCACAAAACCATCCATATCACTAACACCTCAGATTGGCCTGGAGCATGATGCCCAGTGAAGAAATACCTGTTGCTGAACAAGAATTGTTCGCAATGGGCAGATAGGGCTCCCAGCAGACTTTCATCCTCCTTCTGACTAGCTGTAATGCATAATACCCTCAACAAGGCTGGTCTGCCTCACATGGACATACATGAAATGCAGCTGAAACCTGTGTCTAACAATTAATTATATGAGGAGGAAGAGGAAAGGAATGATATTAATCATTAGAGGGGACCCTCACAAATTTTTCAAATGTAACACACATGCACGTTGCAGCATAGCTTACATCTTCCTCTGTACAGCTGAGCGTGTGGTGCTCAGAGTAATCTGCTCAGCACAGTCAAGGAGGTCCCCATGCCAGCAGCCTCCTGGGATGCTGAAGGACACAGTGGTCAGTCCATCCCAGCCCCAGGATCTGTCCCCAGCAGTGGCCTTAGCCCTCATTCCCCACTTGAATTACTGCCCTTTTGCCTTACAGAGGGCTGGGACTGAGACTGGGACCCAGCCTATGGGTCATTCCCAGCCTGTCATATTCCCATCCCCAGAGAGATGCCAAATGCCTGGAGCTGGGGCTGCCTGCAGTGCTCACCCCAGGTTTCCTGCTCCTGGTTGGGATGATGGGATAGGAGGGGCTGCCAGACCCTACCTGCTGACCCCCATGGGAACACTTCTGGCCCCCAGAGAGTCCCCAGCCCCCCTGGCTCTCTGAGAGTAATTTTCTCCTATGCTTTGTTATTTCTTTTCACCCTGTACATTTAGTATATAATTTAACAAAAGTATTTTAGATGTTTTCAGTAATCTGATTAATAGAAGGTGCCTACCAGCTGACAATGATACTTTGAGCAAGCTGTTAGGTGTATGTTGATTTGTTTATTTAATTATGATGTGTGATATTCAGATTACTCTAGCTCAACTAAATTCCATGTCAGAATGACACTAGCAGTCTTATTTCACCTGGGTCAGGTGTAGGCCAGAATCTATGCTTATACTCTTTTTCAAAGTCTGTTTCCCCTGTCTATTAATGAGCACAGCTACGGGTAGGAATCAGTGTGCTACAAGTGCATAGTACAACACTCCTCCACATCAACTCTTTTGTCTAAGATAGTGTTTCCATAATCAGATTACTATCCCATTTTTATCACAGTATTTTTTAACTTCTGATTTAGTTCTTTTGTTTTTTGTTTTTTTTTTAAAATCTAGTTCTACTGTCTTTCAGGCCCCTGCTTCCCAGAGTGATGTCATAAAAAGTCATTGTGCTACTGCTCATTGCAGAAGCTGTTTGCCTTTCCTTTTCCTCCTCCTTATGGAGTAGGCAGATATTGGTTGACTCATTGTCTTCCTGGAGCTCGACTGAGTCACCATCTGCACTAGAGTGCTCTATTGTACAAAAAGCCACTTTAAAAACTGCAGTTTAATTGAATGGAACTCTTAACAATTATTTATTGTTAAGTTTTTAACTTTTACTCCCATCATTTGTTTCATAAAGCTATCACAGCCTATATTGTTTATTGTTGAGTTGTCATTATTTATTCAGAAGTGGCAAAGCACGCAGCCTCTATTGTAGAGGCTCAAAAGTCTCAAAAGTGACAAAAATAAGTAAGTTTAACACTCAATGCATGAATTCAGTTGAGAGAAACAGAAATGTCCAGTGAAAATAGAAAAGAAAAATGGTCACTTGATGAACTGCCAGATTTGGCCATGCCAAATATTTCTCTTAAGGCTAGTGATGGCAGCTCACTTGGGAAGATGGGATTTCCCCAAGCAATCCATCCTACACAAAATGATAGGAAATGAGTCAGGAATTTTCATGGAGTTTGAAAGTGAGAGCAGCAGCCCTTACACCTGTTTCAGAGTCTGCTACCAACCTGCTGTAACTCTTGATTTTATTCTACCCAAGGTACCTTCAAGAAGAGTTAAAGTTGGGGAAACTTAGGAAATGATGATTCTGTCTACACTAAACCAAAGACCCACTTTTACAAATGAACTTTAGACTGCTTATGAAATAAACTTTAAGAGAAAATTGATGCTCACAAATTGCATTATTTGAAATAGCATTATCCTGAAAGAGCTCCTGATAGAATTGTCAGGTGATAAATCATAAAACAGAGTTCTGCCAGTTTCATGACAGGACAGCCATCCATTTTGAACCATCTGGTAGCAGTCCAGCGCCAACTGGAATCTGCCTCCCTCATCTTTTTCACCTTGTGTCTTTATTAATCTTCAGTAGCTTTTATCCACTTCCTCAAAAACTGAGGAGGAACACACTACTCAATTTCCATGGCACCCAGGACCTGCAGTGCTGCACCTGTATTCAGGTTTCAGGCAAAGAGACATTGACATCAATGATACAGATCTAAGAGCATGTGTGACTTAGAGCAGGCCTACTGAAGGCATTAATGCTTCCAAGAAGACATTCCAGAGGCAATGCAGTGCTTTTACTAACAGACATTTTCCAATTCCTGTACAAATCCTGTTTCAGGAAGTGTGTCTCAGTTACAATATTCAGAAAAATATCTTTCCTGCATATTGAGGTACAGGGCCTCCTCAGACCTTCATCTCTTCATTTGACATAACAAGAGATTAAATATCAAATTCAGTGAGAACAGCTACACTGTCTATTCATTTGCACCTGATCTGCGTGATTCTAGTGAGGTCTGTCTAGAGTCAAGTTGTGATTATGTGTATCCCTGTGATCCTATATTATGGGATGGATGGCTTCAAATCTAGACATACAATTTCTTTTTAAGTTTCATGCTTAAACAAAAAAAGTATATTCATTAGACACAATAGGACACATTCAAAACTGTGTAGTATCTCTTTTGGATATTCTCTGTAAAAGCTTTTATTTTTATTAATGTTGTAATTCCCATTCAGATCATGTTTCAGTTCTGAACCACTTTGCAAGCTTAAATAAGGAAAAGATTGGGCAACATGCATTTGTTGTTACTGATGCAAAGAAAATCATAAGTATTTTTAAGGAATTTTCTAACAAGTATTCATTTTATTTACACTGTATAAAATATTTAATGCCTCTGTCTTTTAACATAGATTCGCATTTCATTATTGCCTCATGAAATACTGAATTAGCAATAATTCTTAGGCAACAGGATTTCCATGGTTTAATCAAACATGCATCTGCTTCTATAATCAGCTTCAATACTTACTGCTCTCTTAGACACAGTAAATGTCTTTCTGCAGCTCCATAAATTTTAAGAAGTGTAATGGGATGTTCTGAGTCTCGTGGTTAAACATGGCTTGGCTATCCAGGAAATGCAAAACATTAGTGAGCAGCCCCCTGCACAGAGAAATAAAAATATATCATCCTCTCCTAGAAAGAAGAAGAGTAGCAGCATGAGAAATCATGTCAAGGAAATATCATTTTGGAGACTAGCAATCCCATTCAGTTTAAATGACCTCCAGTTCAGAGAAATCTTTCCAGAAGCTTTTCAATGTCTCAGACTACCTTCCAGACAAAAACCCCTATAGCTGTGTGCCAAAGTAATTTGTATGAGGAAAATGTGAACCTTCTAGGAAGAACAAATCTTCTAGGAAGCATCTAGGAAAAAAACTTTGGAAATCCTTGTTACACATATCTTCTTTCGAATCACAGTAGAGCAAAACAGACCAGTTTGATGATGAAGTTGTGACAAAAATAGTAAATTACAGTGGAAGGTAAAACTTAGTGCACATTCAGGGGAAAGTGCTAAGGGGACAAGGATGACTTGGGAATGCATAGGCTTTTTTCTGTCCTATGTACAATACTAATCAGAGGGTTAAAAAAATTAATAATAACAACAGAAGAGTCATGCAGGTCAAGGAAACACAAGTGACTTTGAACAACTGAACTGTGCATAAAAGCTGTGGAAAGGTTGGTGCCCTTAATGAAGAAAAGGTCCAAATATTCTCCCCGACAAAAAAACAAACCAAAACAAGAGACTTGTGGTACATCACAAGTGATCTTAGGAGGAATGGAACTTGGCTGTCTCTGCTAGCAAGCAGCAGGATGAGCAGGCCCTGATACAAAGGAGACTGAACCCTGCTGTGGAATTATGTTGTTATAACTTCAAAGAAAGAAGAGACAATGCTAATTAATAAAACTTAATATGCAGCTGAACCACCTGTGGTACTGCAAGATGCAGGCTAAATTTAGCAACTGGGATTTCCCAGTTTATTTGACATTCTGAAATTGATTCTTTAAGTAGTTTTGCATATACTGCCATTTCTTGTACAGCTTTTTCTTTTAAAGAAAGCTAATATCATAAACATTTATAAATATGCCCTTAGCAAACTGTGCTGCTTTGGTTGCTGTTGAGATACACACCAGTAAGTGGATCTATTGACAAAAAATGTCCAGGTTAAAACAATAAAACATATCTTATTCCCTATCTACAATACTGAGCAAGTATCATGTTCTGAATCTTCATAATCACTTCAGTCAAGGTGATATTTGCTCTGAGTGGCATAGCCCTGACTTGGGTCCCACTACTATGAAGAAACAAGAATTACATAATAAGTGCATAATAGTGAATCCTGTTTTGCTCATTGTCTATGTTCAAGGTGTGGTAAGAAGAGTCATAAAAAACCTGAGGGAACTATACATTCCATTCACTCTTGTAACAACTTGTTCCCAGAACAGTGGGGTTGGTTTGTGGTTAGGATATGTTTTTGGAGGTTGCTTGGCTGTTACTATTTCACTCAGCAGCTTGTCTGCCAAAATTAGGAGACAGAACTAATTCACAATTAGTCAGTGATTGCAAAACTGATTTGCTTCTATGGAACATTAGAATAGTTTAACATCAGGCAAAATAAAAATCTTCACAAAACCAAAGTATTGATAGTGAAACATCTAAACTGCAGTATTTAATTTGAAAACATATTTTTTCAAACTTTCTCCATTTTATGTGGTTTTGGTTTTTTCTCAATTTAAATATAAGTTTATTGTTGACTTTCAGCAAAATATGATTTTTATCCAGGAGATTTCCTAAAGACTTCTGTATTGTGATATTGAACAAGAATACCTTATTGTGTTTGCAGCTAAACCCCCTGAAAACTCCTGGGTTTTATATCAGTTTTACTCTAGACTGGATTGCCTCAACATGAAGGGGAAGAAATATCACTAGGGCACAAAGAGTGAAAGAGTGACATGGTGAGAGTCACAGTTATTAAAGGGAAATCTTAAAGAGTTTAAGCTTCTTTCTGTTTCAGAGAGAACAAGGTTCAAGGCATGTTTGTATTTGTTGTAATTTGTCCCATTATAGAACTGCCTAAAGGTACATAACTCAGAGTTTGATTTGCATTTTATTTTCCTCAAGGGAGAAAGATGGAGATGCAACATTTCTAATGTAGCCCAGTTCTATACTAATGTAAATTATTTATCCCTGGAGCTGCTTTAAGTTTCTCAAGAAAATCAAAGTCATTTGGAATATATAAAAAGGAACATGAAACCCTTAGCCATAGAAATTTATCTTCACATAATTATGCATTAACTGTCATGGATAACAAGATGCAAGAGACAAGAATAGAATAGTGAGTCCCAATAACATTAATTTAAGAAAAAGAGATACATTGTTACTGATTACTGTAGGGACTTTTTGAAGGGTGTTTTAAGCAGAAAGGTAAACATTTGTCAGGTAAAGATTCTTCTTAAAGAAAAATTAGCAAGAATACCAGCCAAAACAAACATACTGAAAGGAGTGATCATGAGATATGTGGCACTACCAATCTGTTTTATTGTGCTTGTTTAATAGCTAGTAAAGTCACATTCTAGTTCAAGAATGGAACTAGTACACAGATCTCAAAGATTAAACAAAGCAAGAAACATTATAGTGAAAATTTAAAATTTAAGTAGAAACTTTACATAAGTATAAAATACAACTGTGAGTCTGGTATTTTCTGTTTACTTTGCCAGTTTTTTCATGTAGTAGTGATTGTAGTGCTAATATATCTTACATAATTTATTACTGTACAAAATAATTTGGAAACATAATCTGTCAAATACGTTTTTATTTCTATAAGATTATGAATATTTAAAATCAAACACCTTCTTTTGTTCAGATGGTTGATTTTCTATTTTTTTTCTTTTTCTCCTTTTCCATTCTTTATTCCTTTTTTTTTCCCACTGTGGTAAGAGAAAGGGGAAAAAAAGGCACAAGACCCCCTTGTTATAATAAACAGATAAATCACAAAATAGTTCCTGTTAATATTGTCTCAAAAAAGCCTTTTGTATAGGTCCCATGATGTGTTCTTTACATTGCAGAGAAGCTATAAAATATTCAAATTAACACAGTAGAGCAAATAGTCATAGAAAAGAAAATAACTGTGGATTATTTGTACAAAGCTGATAATGATGCTGCTCCCTGTAAACTCACAGCGAAACTGCTTGTTGAGTTAGTGATACCAAAGCCTTCCTTTTGTACTGTAATCTAAAGGCAAATTCCTGGGTTTAGTCCTTTTTGTCATAAGGGTGGGGTACACAACAATAGCAGTGAGGTAGAAATCCTGAGCCACTGGTCTCACCTGCCTAGGCTGGATCACGTCAGCCTGCAAATTTCATTCTGTATTTTCTTTTGCAATTGCTAAATAGTACTTGCTTCTCCCTGTTTCTGCTGCTGTTTTGTTCATATTAATATAGGAATATATCAGAAGTTTTGTTCCTGGAGTTATTCCAAGAGAACAGCGTATTTGACTTGCAGTTCAGAATTACCTGCCTGTCTCAGCTGTGGCCAGTCACAGCACAATGGCATAGGCAGTGATAAAAGTGAGGGTTTTTTTTACCTTTAATTGACCGAGAAGGGAAATGGCAATACACTTCCTTGAAAAAAATGTGAAAAACAGGGAAAACTTTGTTCTAATGTGGTAACAGCTTCATCTGGACCTATTTAATCACTCAGCTCATATGAAATTAGAGCTGAAATTGTATAAAATACCACTTGGAACTCTTAATTTAACTACTCCTGGAAGTGTAGCAAGAGAATCATGTTTTACATTCTTCCAGCTGAGACAAGTGTGGAGATTTATAAATTATTCTAATGAAACCTTTCTCATCTTGTGCATATTTATGCTTTCATATATATAGAACCAACCTGTACTTTTTTTTACTTATAGTTAAGTTTCCTACAGCTTTGAGTTTCATCTGGTTTTAGTCTGCTGGCAAAACAGACATTGCCTGACACAGGAGTCAGTGAGAAGAAACCTGACCTGTGTCTATTTTACTTTCTGCAGGTATCTCGTTGCCTAGTGAGTCTCTTGCATTTTTTGCGGGTTAAATATTTATGTACACAGTGTGGGAGGTTTTCAGAAAATACCAGAAGTTAACTCTCATCTCCCTGGAAACACTGAGAAACAGACGGATAACCATGGATGAAGGTAATTATTTAGGACTTAGTATGTACTTAGTAAAAACAAGAAATGCTCGTGCATGTTACATTATGACACACAGCTATTGAGAATGGAAGGGTGGAGCCAGGCCACTATTTTATCAAATAAATTGAATGCAAAGTGTGAAGAGGACAACCATCTGTTTATCAGGGAAAGAAAAGAGCTCATGCATATGAAATATGTACTAAAAGAGCTGAGTTCTTTATATAGCAGAAAGGCAAGCACAAATGAATGAGAATAGTTTTAAACACAGAAAACTTTTCTCAAAAGCTGTCTTGCTGACTTAGGAAATACATGTTAGAATGCTAGGGATAATTAAGAAAGTTGTGCATGCGTCTTCATAAGTATTTAGAAAAGTGTGATAAATTAAGGTCTTCTAAGTAAAGTCACTGCAGGTTTTGGAAATAGTTTGCGATTTTTTTAGAAAAATAGGCCTGACTTTTCACTGCTCAACAATTTATTGAGTATTTCAGGCATGATAGTCATGTTAGTTCAGGAAATGCAATATTAGGAGATGCGTAAGAGAGATTGTGCAGGCTGATGAATGTGGCTTTTGGTGAAAGTCTGAGAAGTGGAATGATAGTCTCATAATCTAATCTTTGGTTATTTCTCTGAAGACTTGGGTCAGAAATCTTCAAAAATCATCACTTTGATTGTAGGACAATGAACTTAGGGAAAGGGAGTTTCAATTGGATTTAAATATAAACTATTTTCACTAATAAGTGGTTAAAAATGGGTTAAACAGGTCCTGATTTCTTTTTTACCCTTATTTTATTTAGGACTTTTTTTTTTTTTCAAACTTAGACCTTTTCTCAAAGTCTCACATCCCTGCTGCTTATTTCTTCCCTGAAATTTTAACTCCTGTTTGCTAAAAAAAAAAAAATTAACTTCTAAGACAAATAAGTTTTCCCAGAGGATTCTGCCTCAAAGAAGAGATGATGTTGTCACAACAAAAGAAAAAAAAATTATATTGCTAAAAAGTTGTGGGTTTCCTCATATATTTTCCACAGAGATAGTATATATCTAATCCTGAGATCTTTAAGTTGCCTTTAAATTGCATTTGTACTCTTAAAATAATTTTTGTTATGCAGATTGCCTCCTACAAAAGCTATCGTGTCTGTTCAGGCTTCATTTTTTTTTTTCTGATACAAACCCCGAGGTGGCCATATTTGAGGGCCAGCAGGTAACCAAGGTTGGGTCTCAAAAATTAAAACATTCAGCGTCCACAGTCTTTGATACTTCGAGACTTTTATTAAGTATATGTTTAGGGTTAGGATAAGTGAAAGCAGAAGGCCAGACTCTATATTTGCTTTTCAAGGGTGTAAAATAAAATAATAAATGAGCAATTATGCAAAGCCCGTAACAAAAACGCAGGGTGGTTTGTCCTGCCCCACCTTAGGGAGCAGGATGCTGAAAAGCAGTATAAGGAAAGATGAGGAAGATTTACAGCTTTACAACCTATGCAACCTGCAGATTCTGTCCATAAATCATGAGGGAACAGTCTTCTCCTAGCTAATATTAGGACTTTCCACGCTTATTTGTGAAAGTACTTTTCCTCAGATGTCAAACATAGTTCTCAAGCATTATGTTAGAATTTAAGTGCAATAGTAAAGATTAACATTGATTTGCCATGTCTGATTTAGAGATGAATAGCACCATTAGTAGATCCTCTGGTCTGTTTGCAGTCTCAGGCAGCTGACTAATAGATGAACAGACTGGTAATACCATGGAATCTCAGGATGTTCCAACATGAGGGAACAACTCTGTCTATCAATAGACACACAAACAAACATCTTTTTCCAAGGAAAGTTAAATCTACATTCTTGCATTTGGTCCAGCATCTCGGTGACTTATACTACAAAGTGCTTTGCCTTTAATTTTATTTTCAAGATGAAAGATCAACAAAATGCAGCAAGAAAAACTTTGCTGTCTGTGGTAGCAAGCTAGAATATTAACTCTTGACATGGGTGTTTTGCTCCATATTGGCAACTTGTCAGGTGTTTGCTGCCATATATTCTCTTCTTCTTGCCAATATACTATATATATATATATATATATGCATATATATCCTGACTGACTGTTTAACCTTCACACCAGAACTGAAGAATAACAAGTTAAACATGTTTGATTGTCAGCTCTGTTGGGCAATACAACTGGGCAAGGTTGTTACTTAAGGCAGCGTAACCTGAGAATGTTAGAGATAAAAATGTGGTTTGACCAGACAGAGTAAAAAGAAAATGTTTGCATAATACATTTCCATCTGGAAAAGAACTGAGTTGTAGCTTGTAACAATGTAAGCAAGCCTTTACTTGTAATACACTTTCCAAGTTCATTGCTAAATCACTTTCAGGGGATGAGATATAAAAGATATCCTGGTATGAATCTTCATACCAGCTGATAACGTGATGTTGTACTAATGAGAGAGGAGTGTACTTGAAAAACAATCCAGGCAGTTGGTAAATAGGAGCAGAAGCCACTATTCTATGCACAAACAAGAGATGAGGGTTCAGAAGGCTCATTTTCCAACCACTCAGGTATACTGAATATTGCAACCATGTTTTTACATTCCTACTTCTCTGAGCAATCAGCATCAGGAATAAGAATGACAATTTCCACTTTTTTGTAAGCGACAAAAGGGAAACAATATGGCCTTGCTTGTCACTATATTGGGAGAACAGTTACTCTCTATCCACGTCAAGTTTCATGCTCCGTTTTGCACATGATGAAGGGGGACATGCTCTTTAGATCTCTCTGCCCAGGTCCAGAAGCAATGGTCTTCTCTTTCTCTCTGGCTGTTCTAATGAGCCACACTTTAAGGACACTCCCACTACTGCTCTCTCACACTGCTGTTCTTTGTTTTGCATCAGAGCACAGAGGGTGGGACAGACTCTGTTCAGTCTGCTGATGTTGTTAGAAAGCCTAGTGCATGCATTTGCACTACAGGTAATGTCGAATAGCAGAGAGTCTGTGCATCAATAGAAAGTGCTGTAACAAGAAGCAAAAAAGAAACTTGCTCTCAGACAGCTTTTCTACACAAAGTTATTAAAAGAGTGTTTGTTTTATGTTATGAGAGAGTGGTGTGTGATTTAGAAGTCTTGGTGCAGGCACTGAACTGGGGATTACCATTCCTAAATCACAACACTGTCCAAAGGGATATCCTGTGCCATACAATTGTGTGCTGCAGTAAAAGTTTAGAGTTAAGAGAAAAAGAGAGGGGATTTTTTGAGTTACAGTATTTGTCTTTTAAGTAATAATTATATGTGGTGGAGCCCTGCTTTTTTGTAGATGACTAAACATTGACTTGCCAGTGGGAAGTAGTGAATTAATTCCTTATTATGTTTTGCTTGCATGTAGCTCTTTGCTTTACCTTTTAAACTCTGTTTAACTAAGCCCGTGATTTTTATCACTTTTGTCATATAGACTGATTCACTCACCGATCACTGTGGGGGAGTGAGGAAGTGTCTGCATGGGCCTGAGCTGATAGACAGGCTTAAAGCACAGCAGAAGCTGGTATCAATCCAGCAACATATCTTGTGCTGCTTCTTTGGGTAGTGCTGCTTACTAAACTGATCAAGAAAACATAAAAAATCTGAAACTGTGGTGGCAGTGGGAGGGGAGGATTGGTTAAACCAGGTTGATCTTTGTTATACCGCATTTCTGAGCTTCATCTCTCAATCCATCATATGAAAACATTCTGTCAGCTTCATTATCTACATTGAACTTCAACTGATCCATAGTCATTTAATTAATATCATCATAATTCTTTATGACCACTTTTAAGTGTAATTTTCAGGTCTTTTCAATGGGTGCAAACAAAGTTTTAAAGGCTTTTGCACTTTTTGTTCAATGTTGACAGGCAAGTCCCACTGCTGAAACCTCTAGCCAAATAGCTGAGATTACTGCAATGATATGAGTTCAGCTGCTTAAATTATAGTCAGCTACATTTTCATTCCTGTGCATGTGCTCTAATGTCTTCCCCAAAAGCCTGTAATTTCTATTTCATGTTCAGAGTCAAGTTGTTAATTTTCTTCCTGGCAGTTCTATAAACCTTGAAGAGCTAGAAGAGCAACATGTTTCTCAATAGAACTTAAGAGGTTGGCAAGGTATTAAAACTATATATATATATTTTTTTTTTTTGCACATAAATATCTTCGGTTTCTTTTAAATTCATGAAGAAATTCTTCCTCTTTTTCTGGGAAAAGTGAAATTTACCATAAAAAGGGATCAAGTATCTTGGAGATACCCAGAGACAAAAGCTGGCCAAAGTTATGCATTGAGAAGTGTGTTTGAGATATGATTTTGGATGGAAGCTGCATGAGACTTGACAGGTTTTCTCAGGATAGATGGTTAATTCTGACTACTTTATTTCATGGATCTTGATGTGTTTTACTAATGCAGCTAAATCTGACAGTCAAACAAAGATTAAATCACCAAATCATGTTAGATTTCAAAAAAGACAGAAAGGAAAGTCCCAAAACTAAAGGTTTGCTCTGATCAGTTTCTAAGAAAGTCACCCAGGTTTAATTAAACTGCTGACAGTTTTCAGTATTTTGATCTTAAATCCATTTTGGTGTGTGATATTACAGATCTGATCTTGGTTCACAACATTTCTTTTAATTTCTTTTTTTTCTTTTCTCAACTGAATGCCTTGTCCAAGCATTTTATTAAAAGCAATTATGTTGCTTGTTTTTCAGAAGCATGGGTGCAAAGTGTTGACCTTTCTGGCTGGCAAGTCCCCAAAGATTCAGTTCAAGCTGATCCTGAAACTAAACCACAGATCACCACACACTCCACTGTTCTTCTACCAGGCAGCATTATTGATTATTCAGAGGACATACAGGAACATCCTTCATGTGTGATTGAAAGCGTTGTGCAGGAAGACACACCTGAGGAGGGTAAGCAGTAGTAGTAGTGCCTCAGATATTCAGAATGAGATTACACTTCACTGCTTTCCACAAAAACTAGTATCGATACAGTAGAGTCACAGAAGCAGAACTGCATAAACATTATAGTCCACATAGTTGCCAGTGCTGATACACCTCAAATATGGATAAAAGTCAGTATGGGCTAAGTGGAAGTGTTCCTGTCATGGTTCAGTCTATGGCTTATGGATGTGATCTTCAAGCTCCTCATGAACAACAGATGAATGGTGGCTTTGAATAGTGGCTTTATGCTTATTAAGACTAATGCTGTCAAGAAAGGACTAGATTTTTCATATGGTCTACACCTGTAACTTCTAAAACAAAGTGTGAAATCTCTCTGAAAACTGTCAAAAAGTACAGTTGTAGTTATTCAGAAATATTAAGGTGGCTGTCTAGACTCTGCTGGATGTTTTCATTGTAGCGGTAATCTGACAAAGGAGAGACCTCTGGTTTGAGGAGCCTTGCATTCTAAAGGAATTAAACTACAAGAAGCTGTCATTCCCAGAGGGCCCCTTGAGACCTGTCTGACTGGAGGCATTGGAAAGAAATGGAAAAAAACTGTTACAGATGTCTCATTCCTACCACACCACAGAGTTCTGTGTGAGTTAACTCACACGAGTGGTGTGAAAAGGGATGTTCAGTCGCTCTGAGAGTCAAATGTGAAATGCTGTCTGTGAAATGCTAAGTTAAACAAAAGACATATTAGACTGATTTTAACATTTGTTAATTAACCAGTTGGAGTTTCAAATATTTTTCCTCTTTGTCTAGATGTCTGTCTAGATGGAAGACAAACTTTGCCATTGCATCAGTACATGATATAATAATTTATTTTTTTTTAAAGTTAGAAATGAAATCTGTATGTCTGATTAATCTTAATCCTAAGGAAAATACGGACCCTATGCTCTTGGCCTGCAAACATCGATGCATAAGTGACTAATTTTGTCTAAAGTACGATTATGTGAAGTGAAGGGCTGGTAAGAGTCTCCAAGATGGCAGAAAGAAAACAAAATGTGAAACAAAAGGGTGTAGATGCAATACATCGAGTCTTTTAAAAAGTAGCTGTTCTATACAGATTTTGTGTCCTTCAATGACACTATTCATAGACCAAAACCTGATATTTTTATATATAATGTATAACAATAAAAAGAATTAATTCAGAAAAAAATAATAGCTTGAGCCAAGGGTACTCTTTTCAACATATATTTTATGTATTTTATAAATCACCGAAACTGGATCTTGATCAAACAACAAGATTTTTTTGGCTAGATGAGGATTCATCTAGCAGCTGGACAGAGTGTATTTTAAAATGGTGCATCCACTTTCAATACAGCTAGTAAAAGCAACATGCAGAGACAGATATTTGTTAGTATAAAATCATTGCTGTATGTAACTAAGTGGGAATTGTGTTAGGGACTCAGGAAAGGCATATATTTAAATTTCCTCAATACACAAATTTTCTTAATATCTGATTTTTTTTGACCTATTCAAAAGTCAGAAAACTTCTTTTAGACACTGTTTTCTCTTTCACCTCAAAACACTTGAAGATGTTGTGGCTTGGTTTTTCTCAGCAGGAGTTCTGCATACATCCAGAGTGCTCATAAATAAACCTGAGTCAGACACACCTCATGTAACAATGTGATACAGACCCACCTCTTAACATACACACATATGCACACTCACATCTTCCAAGATATTGGGCAAAATCCCGTGTATTTTGTAATTTTTCAAAATAACAGTTTGATAACATTTGTACAGAAGATGAGAAAGAAGTCCAGAATGTAGCCTTTGCATTCAATATCTCTATTTTCAGGATCAAGTGGAACCATTCAAGTCTCACACGAGTCCTCTTATGCCTGTGGTTTTCTCAACTAATTCCCAATCTCTCACAGTTTGTATCCCTTTTAATTACTTAGAACCCTTTTTAGCCAAAGAGAATCAGAGCAAAAATGTCAGTAATTTTCACAATATTTTAGCACTTGAATTTTGTTAACAGACGGAGAGGGAAACTCATGGTTTCACAAGCTTGGAATGAATATAAACAAGTGGTCATTTCTGAATTCCCTGATTGGATGGAGTGAAGACAGAACTCAAGAAAAAGGTATATTTACAAAACAAGTATTATTATTGCTTTCTGGAACAGATAATATCTTAAACCAAATGAAGAGGTTTATTTTTTTTCCCCTCATATGTGAGTTCTAATTGAATTAAGCTGTGTTGGTTGGATTTTCAAATTCTTTAGCTTAGAGATACACAAGTCACTATTTTAGATAATCACATCAGTATTTTGGAAGTTCTACTCCTGTTAGTTATTAATGATACTGGGTTGAGAATTGTGATACTAAAGTTAATTTTCCACTAGGAAGTCAGCTCTGTATTAAGCCAGAGCAGTCTGATTGGGGGGAAAAAAGTAGTTTTATGTTCTGATTTAACAAAACCGAAGATTAGAAAAAAAAAATTAAATAAAATCATACTCTGATAAAAAATGTGTCTATCAAACAACTTGTAAGAGGTAGTTTTCAGGATATTAACTGTCCTCTTAAGTTGTGGTAAAAGCTAGTTTTCTTAAGACGCAACATGTTCTTAAGAGACATGAGTTTTTAATCTGATTTTTAATTTTTAGTTTTAATGACATAAATATATGTATGTAATGAATATCAGAGTATTCAGGAACAAGTAATTGTGAAATTGTCAAATAAGTTTGTATGATGGCGTCCAGATATAAAAGTTGTATTTCTCCTCCCAGGGGCCTCTTCTGTCATTAAAAAAAAAAAGTAGCTAGTGCCGCTAATAAAAAATTTGAAATGCAGTATGCATATGTGAAGTTGCAGTGCATTTTGGTTGATAAGGTAAATTTTGTTTTACACTAGATCAGTTTACCACAACCAGAGCTTGTTCTGCTGCTGATCAAAAAGAAACTGAGTTGGGGGAATGCACAACCAAAGAAGTGCCATACATTCCGTACAGCTTAGCTACACTGCATATCATGAAGGTAAAAAAACCTGAAACAGACACCCCCCTCTCTCAAAGTTCCCGGTGACTGCATAGTCTACAATATTTTAAAAACTGACAGTTTAATCAAGCATCTCAGTTCTTAGGATAAACTGGATGAATTGTCATAATCGCCATCCTTGTATGGACTCAATTCACACAATCCTTTTGCCTAGTACATTGTTTTTTTATTGGCATTTGGAAGACTGCAGTTAAATTTTGAATATTGATATAAAAATGCAATCATTAACAAAGTTCCATCTTAACTTAGATCAGATTGTAAGTTGCTTAAAAGGCTTTTCCAGGTAGGTGTCTGAAGATAAAAACACCCTTGTAACTGTATTTGGAGGAAACCCTTGCCTGTCTATACTTATTTCTCATCATTATTCTTGATTACTGGAAGTGGTATGTGACTGGAAGAGTTAGGGTTTTCTCCTATTACAATATTTTTGGTGCCAGAAACTAGAATAACATCTGATTTTGTATTTAGCCATATTTAAGTACATCATATGTGCACACATGTCTCTATAAAAAATAAATACAAATATACATATATTTGGGTTTACTGGTTTCCTTGATGTATTTATTTCACTAAATATGGTTTTGTAGTCTTGGTCTTTTAGTAGGAGTAAAAAAAGTTCAGTGGTGATTTCTTTTGTACAGGCTGCTGAACTAACTCTAAGACACCAGTTAAATACCTGAAACAAATTACTAAAATGACTCTGACCTCTGTGGGTGAAGAGATCTGGAGCCTATCTGGAGCTTTTACATCTTCTCCTCAAAAAGGCTTTTCTTGTGTCTTAAACTTTATTGTGTCCCTTTAAAATTCCACTACTTCCACAGTAGTTTTGTAGATGAGGGGTAAATAGGAGAGTATATTTCAAGACTGCATGGCTGCTTGGTTACTTTCGTGTCATTTGAAATGTGACAGTGTCAGATGGTAGAGATTCCTCACTCCCAAATCAACTGCTTGTAAGTATTCATAAAGATTTATTCTGTCAGCCTAGACCCCTGCTAACAACCACAACTATTTTCAAATAATGCATCAGCCACAATAAATAATCTGGGATTTTGCAATTTTTGTTTTAATTTGGCTGAGCTGCTCACTGTCAGCAGCATCTGCATCATGTGAAACTTAAATGAAGAACTGAAACCAGGGAAATCTCTGGAATAGTTCTGGATTTTTATAATTTACATATGACCATGTTCATTACTGCTGTAATTGACTGAGCATTATCTGCTTGTCTCATCAACGTGTCAGTGCAATTTGACATTGCACCTACCAGACAAGTATGTCATAAAAAAAGGTGGAGAGCAGAAACCAGGATCGGAGCTGGTGGAATTTTCCTTTAGTGACTATTATGAATAGAATTAAAACCCAAATTAATTAAAGAGATAAATTGGGAAACCTGATGCAATTTAAAGCTTAAATGGTTCACTTTCAAACAGGAAAATGCTCAAATTGTCCATCTTTGATGTGCACATCTCTTTTTACGAGTCATTAAAAATTCCACTGTAGCTTAAAGTTATATCAATTTTGTAGGATTTCAAATTATTTTAATGAAATAGGAAATAAAATGGAGAGTATTCTGTAACCACTTTGTTTTTCTAACTGCTAAAATTGCAAAAATGCAATCTTCCTCACTGCTTCCCTTTTTTTTCCCCAGTTATAGGCCTCATAATGCTATTCTTCTTTTTCAAGAACTTTAGAATTATTATAATGACTATGTCTTTCATTTCCAATTTAGATCACAACACTAAAAAGGAAAAAGTGAAGGTGCAATGTTAGGATTAAAAGAGAAATTCCATTTCAAGATATTCATACACTTTAATTCAATAGCATAACATATTTTCTATTATTGAAGCCTGAAAGTTTTGGCCTGCAGTTCTACTGACTATCTCTGGTTCATTATAACTAGAGTTGCTAGTGCTCTGAGTTTATAATTTCCTTCTTTCTCTGCAGATTGTAGAAGACATGCAGCAAATGAAAAACAGGCACATGAAGATAATCAGAAAACTAGATGATATAGGGAAAGAAAAGCAGGTAATTATCCTGGAGCATTAGGACTGTTGACCATTAATCAAAGTGATACAGAGAGATAAAATCTACTTCATTCACAGTTACATCTCCATTCATGTACCATTCTTAGTGTCTGTAAACAATGTCAGTTATCAATGTCAGTATCTATAAGTGTATTTTATCCTACAACTTTGTGAAGTCTTGTTTTACTTTCTGTCTGGCACAATGGCAGAGATTTTTCGAAAATTTATTTGTTACTAAAATTTTCTCTTAACAACAAGTTCATATCAAGACTGACACCGTGGCTTCAACATTTGCATTTCTGTAGGCTGTGCCAGGCTGTATTGCCTTTATGGAATTTTTTTCCTGTGGGCATTTTTTGTCTGCTTTGTTTACTTTTTATCTTGGCTTTAGCCTTGCAATACTTTGTCAGTGTAGTTTACAGCATAGCAGAATCTCTTCACCCATAAGCTGCTTCAAGATGACAGTGAGAATCCAGAGGTGCCATTCCTGTGACCAAAACTCCATAATACCTCTCTTTCCTTAGTGGAAGCATTTCTGCATTCCCGTAGTCAATCATTCTCCCAAAAAGATGGAATCACCTACATCATCTTTTTCTACTCCCTTCTGGAATTTTTTCTTGCAGTTACAGCTTCATGTTTCTGTTCATTTGTCACATCATTCTCCTTTTCTGATTCAGAGTAAGACAGGCACGCAGTTCCTTTGAAGAGAAATACTTTCCACACAATTAAAATTTACTCTGGGCACACAGATAGAGGAGTTTGAGAAATTCCTCTAAAGCCACCAAGGGGAAGTAAACAAACTCTTCTGACTGTCAAGTAAAATTTAGAGAATTTCCTGTATGTAGTGTACAAAGGCTAGATACCTGTTGGTGTAGAGCAAGATTTCATCTTATTCTCAGGTTGTCACATCTGTACAGGCATTGTAATACCAGTGTAAGTCCATTTCTGAACTTTGGTCAGGATATTACCCTGGCACAGTCACATCTTTCGCTTTCAACTGACTACATATCACTAAGGGAAGAGAAAGAGAACAGGGAAGAACACAGATGTGAAGCAAGACACAACAGCCTGTGGGGCAGTGATGCAAACACTGTAAGGACTGTAATGATCTTACTTCACAGAATTGCAGTCATTTTGGTTGCCATGTGTAAGTTTTTTATGCTACTTACAAACTTTCCCTGTTGAGCTAAGTTTAATTTCTTTAAAATTGCTTAGCTGTGCTTGGGTGAACTCATTCTGATCTGAGAAAGGCTTTGGATTTTATTTCTGCAGAAAAATACATAAAATATATGTTATTTTTAGCAGTAAGTTTTGCTTGAGGTCTGCAATGAATGACAGTACAAACCTCCTGTGATCAATAGTAAAGGTTTGCAGACAATAAAAAACATTGAATAAAGAGAATAAAGAGAACCTGATGTGGAAACTGTTTCCTTTATTGTGCCTATCCTTCTGTTCTCATTCACTATTTATTTTCTCAATAATGTTTTATTATAAAGGAGGAGACTATAACTACTATAAAGAAACATTACAGTGAGAAAATGAGGTGTCTGAAATCCCAGTTAGAAGCTTACCAAGAGCTGATGAGCAAAAGCAACATACACTGGCAAGATACAGTTAAGGTAAAAAGTATTTCTGCTTTACATGAGGATAAGCACAGCAGGTACTTACAGAGGTTGCAGGAACAGGCCTAATAATTAATGCTCTCTTCTTATGGACAGATAGTTAAATGAAGACCTGCAGTTCGTAAAATTGTAAAATTTTGTTTTAAAATAAGTTGTGGTTTTCTG
The DNA here is from genome assembly GCA_018697195.1 of Certhia americana. NCBI lineage: Eukaryota > Metazoa > Chordata > Aves > Passeriformes > Certhiidae > Certhia > Certhia americana. Next base: position 58,926,511 of record CM031878.1, read on the forward strand.
CTTCTGGAGATGAATAAACTTTTGCATAGTATACTTACAAAATAGTTTTCATAGCTTGGCCTAGCTGTGCTATGCACTTGGAAATAGCTTTACTTTCATGTAAATAATGCGTGAAAGATATTCCTAGAATATATAGGATGTGTGCTGCTTATTTGGTGATAAACAGATATTAAGGTTTATCCTGTTCCTCCTGTTCTGCTACTGAGGAAAATGCTCAGAGTCCTCAAGCATTTAGAAAGGGTCCTTAGAAACAGACTACCTCTGGCCACAGATGGTCATTGCTAAATGAGGAATTTGAATTTCTTCAAGGTCCACAGGCCTTAGCAGCCTGGTCCAAGTGTTATGACTTGGCGTGGAACAAAAAAAACTCAGACTGGATGCCTTTCTGGAAAATAATGTTGCAATTGTCATCTCTTTTGCCTTATTTTACTGCCTTCAGAAACTGAGAGAAAGAAACAGACAACTGATCCAAGAGAAGGAAGATCTTCTTTACCAAATGAAACAAAGAACAGAGAACTGGAAAGAAGAAAAGGTAAAGAAACAGAGTTTCTTTTTGGAGTCAGATGATGTTTCTTGCTCTTGTTTCTAATATGTGCTGTTTCCCTGCCTTTAGATATGTACATCTAAATCAGTGAAGATTGAATTACTATGCACTTGCCTTCTTTTTTCAAGAGAAAAATTTAGAGTTTTGCCCTTTAAACAGCAATGAAGATGGCATATGCTGTTTTGCCTTACAAAATATATACGAAACATTTATTTTTATTTCCACTAAAAATTATTAGATGATCATTTCTCTTACATTCCGCATTATATCTCTTCTTTCTTTTTTGAAGAATTTTAAAATTACAGTACAGGACATTGCTTCTTCCTTGTTTAGCATTAAAATTTTAAATCAACAAAACTTCTCATTGTGTAAGTTACTGCAATATTGTGTTTCAGCTGGCTGACATGGCAGCAAAACCACCTTTTTTGGTAGTGTCCAGGAAAAACTCCCTAAAGTTCTTGAGGCTTTCCAAATATGTCTGTAGTAATGACACCGAAATTTATTAACAGCATATGTATTTAAAAAAAAGAAATTTGTTGGGTTTTTAACATATAGCATTGGTAAACATGCCTGGTATTTGTTATTTATTTAATAGGGTTCTGTTCTGTTTTGTTCTGTTTTGTTCTGTTCTGTTCTGTTCGATATGTGCAACTCTACCTTTAATTTTGCAACACTGCTTTGTTACAGCCAGTTTTCATTGCAGTTCTCCAAAACACAAATTCAGGACAATCTTACCTAACTTTGTGCAGGGGAGTAGTGACAAGAGAGGGGGGGTGGTGTATGTAGATCCGTGAGGCAGATTATTTTTTAATTCGTGAAACTGAATGCAGAATTCTGTATGAGATCTGAGTGAAGGGCTCAGGCAGGTTTTTTAAGTGTCCTAGCACCACCTTCCGTTTAAGTTTTGCATGACACCAGCATTAGAATGTGGATTTTCACTATTTAAACACCTTGAGCCGTTATGGCTCCATGGCTTTCACTGCTACGATAGCCTATGCCTTATTGATAAACTGCAAAAAAACCCCCATGGGGTTTACAAATCTTTTGACCTAATTATTATTTATCGAGTAAATGTAGCAAAAGTATCATAATGAAGAGTTAAATGTGATGAGGACACTATGTTCTAAGGCTTGTGGAGATGAAGGAATATTTTCTTAGATAGTGCTGCTAAGATTTGGCATTCACAATCTTTCCTGCAGGGTTGCCATAGGAATCCTTCCAAAAGCTTTTGATATTCAACTGTTTCAGGAGAATCAATCATTTTATCTCTGTTATCATTTCAGTGGTGTGGATAAATGCTTAAGGAACTATAAGCATAGTTTAGAACCTTGACCAAGGTTCTTGTGAAAACACTGGTGCCTGAGCAACCTCTGGTTTATTTCTGTATTTTCTTTTCCAGTGACTAATTACCATCTGATTACTTACCATCTAATTTCTTTTCCGGTGATTAATTTCCATCTAATTATTGCTCAATAGCCCATTTGTATGGGTTGTACATATAAGTAGCAACAACATTATTTCTGTACTATTGATTATTCTCCCCAAGGAAATACAATGAAAATGGTGGAGCATTGATTTCCTGCTATTCTTCTCTTGTCTTGCAGGTCTGGATTGTAGAAAATTTGTGTAAAAAGCTAGATTACCTTTATACACAGCACACACTGAGTGAGTGTTTCAGACACAGAGTTTCTTGATCTGTTCATGTTTCTTCCCTGTTTGTTTTTTTTGTTTACACTGAGCTGCATGCCTGCTGAAGTCAGTAGTATATAAGGATATGAAGTCAATATAGGTATTTCCTTTTCAATACTGAGTGCACAGGTGGCGTAATAAAAGACTGTTGAAGCTACAAATACTGCCTGTAATGACTCCAAACTCCTTAGCACGCCTTGCTTTTTACAGTCAGCATAATTTCTCAGTAGGTTTATTTCAACTCCTGTAGCCTTTCCTTTGGAAATGTAAAGCAAAACAAAGCATGGAGCCTTAATAATTCTTTGAGTTTAAGTAAATTAAAATGAATTATTGATGAAAATAAAGTACTGTTTATGAAAAATTATTAGTTCATGATAAATTCTTGGTTTCTAAAGAGAGATAATTTCTTATTGTTGGAATTGCAGATTAGAAACGCTGAAGTTATTCTTACTATTCTATTGTTTTCAATTCAGCTTTACAGGAGCTACACAACATCAGTTTACATGTGGAAAGATTGCGAGACCTCATGAATTTCCAGATAAAAATTCTTCATCAAAAGTCTGAAAAGACAGAAGAAGAAAATTCAGATGTGACAGAGGTTTTAGTATTAAGAACAGAACAAGTGAGAGCAAAAAATGGAAATGTAATTGGTTGCTTATGGGATTACTGCAGGTATTTCAAAGACAATCAGGCTGATTCTAGAAAAAGATGAAGTCAACCTTGGGCCTGACCATGGGCTTGAGAATTATAAATTTATGATGAATGATTAAAACATCACAACAATGAAACAAACTCATTAGTTCAGGAATCACCAATAGTGTGCTATGGCTGTCATTATATATTTGATAGTAGACACTTTGCTACAAAACACTTTAAAGTATCTATCTCTTTGACTTATAAAAACTATATTCTGGATGTTGAAGCCAAAGAAACCATCTTGTTCAATATTTCGTTTGCTTTCTTTCATTTCTGCTCCACCTTGCTCATTAAAATCTTGGTAGTCTTGTATGAAAGCAATAAAAATTTACATCATGGTTTAGTGTATAAGTTATCTTTGTTGCTTCCAGGTATCTAATGAAGAAGAGAAGACTGACTTGTTGGTGGAAAAACGATATCTTTGGCAAGCACACACCATCCTGCAAGGGATACAAGAATCTTTACAGAAACGAGAGAGGGAAGTCACTGAGCTCCTACAAAGTGAAAGAAGTTTTAACAAGGCAATGAAACCTCAAATGACAGTGCTAATATTCCTAAAATCTCTTATCAAGATGGTAAGAATAAGTTTTTACAAAGATGGAAGTTTATTTAATGTTTTTTTAAAGAAGTTCATTAAAGAAAAGGAGTGCAGTTACATCTTAAAAGTGGCAAAATCGTATTTTGCATACAATAACTCACAGGTAAGATTTTCAGAATAACACATGGAATTAAGTCATTAATATGGAATTAATAAATTAATTCATTAAATATAATTTATTAAATATATAAATAAAATTAATTAAATATAATTAACTAAATATATAAATAAAATTTATTATTGAACACTCATTAGTTGGCATTATTTTTAACGATAAATTAATGAAGCATGAGAATAGTACCATGGGAAAAAACATGTTTTTCTAGCCTTTCAGTTATGTGATCTGCATGAATTACATTTTTTTTATCCGTGGTAGGTTCACACCATATATTGTGATGTTCCTGGGGCACAACAATGCATCCGTCAGCTTATCAGGAAGAACGAGGATAAAAGAGCTGATCTGGAAGAAGTTTTTAATAATGCTCAGGCTGATATTCTGTCCTATGAAATATTTTGTGGAAATGAACTTATGGGTGACACAAGGTATATTGAATAGTTAATGAAACAAAGATAGAAATAACAGAAAAATAATGAGCTCTTTTCACAGAGAGGAAATACATTTTGAAGAATGCTCTTATAGTTTTCATGTCTATTTGTGGGTGGGAAAGTATTAAATTTCAGTCTACATTTATATAATGAACAAAATCAATAACTTAGAAATACCTTGTATAAAAAGCAGAGAAACATTTCAACTTAACTGGCTTGTGCAAGTTTTATCCATTTTATTATAAAATGTATGCTGAAATAAGCTTATTTGGCAACCCTGTATTACAACATCGTCTTCTCTTCCTGTTTTTTCTACAGGAAGTTTCTTACAAATTAGCTTCTTTACAAATTAACTTCCTTACAAGTAACTTCTACTTTTGTTCTTTGTCTGTTTTCTTTCTTATTTTCTTTTTTTTTTCTTTTTTTTTTCTTCTTTTTTCTTTTTATTTTTAATGGTAGGACACACCTCCCAACAAAGCTTTTCAGAAACATTGGGAAGGCAAAGTCTGATTTAGAATATGTTGAAATAGAAAAAATTGTATTTGATTGTATCCAGACAGGAGAAATCCCCACCTGGATTGAAAGGGATTGTCTTCGTGTATCCTGGTTAGGTAAGAAACCCTCTTGTCAAATCACAGAAGTTTACCTATCCTCAGCCAGCCTACTTTTAAAGACATAAAGCAACACTGCAACAGTAAAAAGCACTTTGTTGCCATGCCTTAAGGGTTCCCATGACACATCTTCCATTTTGTGCATTTTAGTGAGCTACTATAGTGGGTCATAGCTTGTAAACACAGGGCTTCTAAAATTATACTCCACTGTGCATCTTTTCTTTGGTATCGTTATCATTTTGAAAATAGATGTCTTTTTATGCTGTGTCTAAATATCTCAATGTATGTTCCAGGTAGATGCCCCCAGAATCTCCCCAGATTTGGCAGACATGCACTGAACAAAATAACAGATGTGGAATGCACAAGGCAGTAATCCCTTTTCAAGAAACCTTAAAAATATCTATCGCATGAATTTTACACATTATGCTCTTATAATAGGACTAGCAGAAAATCTTTCTTCAAATATTGGATTTGCTTTTCTGTGATTCCACAACACAAAGCCTGGTCTTGGTGATCTAGGGAAAGAAAGGTGGATGTGTTCTGTTTGAAAAATGGATTATTTCTAATTTAGAAGATTTACTGGGTTATATATTGATCCTGAGTAACTATATAATTATGTGAACTCTCCAGAAGACCCTGCAAAATGCTCTGAAGAGATAGAGTCACCATGCCGAGGAGCTCATGCAGAAGTTTAAAATGGAAATCAAGGTAATATATTACAATGTATCACCCCACATGATTTTAAAGAAGTTTTCAATAATGTGCTTGTTTTCCTACCTATTCTTGAGGGATTTGAGATCTGCTCTTTTTCTGTGGTGTCTAAACACATTTACATCCAAGAATGATACAGTTTTGACTAACTAGTGAATTACTGGGTTACAGTATTCTGTGTATGAAAGGATTTCCACGTTCTATTTTGCATATATATATATATATTTGTTGTTCATGTACAAGTCTTTATGCATCTTGGTGGCCCTTGATGTCTGTAACAAGTGAAATGTATCAGAATCATAGAACCATTTAGGTTGGAAAAGAACCTTACAATCATTCAGTCCAGCTGTTAACCCAGGACTGTCTGGTTGACTACTAAACTATTTCCCTAAGGGCCACATGTACTTAGTTTTTTAAATACCTCCAGCTACAATGACTCAACACTTCCCTGAAAAATCTGTTCCAATGCGACAACACTGTACATGAGGAAATTTTCTCCAATACGCAATCTAAACCTCCCCTGGCTCAACTTGTGGCCATTTCCTATGGTCCTGTAGGTTGTTTCCAGGGAGAAGATGTACTTCTCCGTCACACTCCCACCTCCTTTCATGTAATTGCAGAGAGCAATAACGTCCCCCAGTTGTCTCAGTCAGTCCTCATAAGATTCATGATCCAGGCCCTTCACCAACTTGGTTGTTTTTCCCGGGACATGCTCCAGCAGCTCCAGTTTCATACATCCAATGATTTGAGATACATGCATCCCTTGCTTATTAATTGATTACAAAAAAGCATTGTCTCACATGAATTTGCATCAGAATAAATAACTGAGAAAAGTAACTGTCTGAATTGAACTTTTTAACACTGGGCAAATGACATCCACAAGTCCATGGGCCCCGACAGGATGCACCCATGAGTGCTGAGAGAGCTGATATAAATCACAGCAAGGCTGCTCACCATCTTTGAAAGCCCATGGAGCTGGGGAGAGGTGCCTGAGGAGTGGAAGAAAGGAAATGTCAACCCAGTTTTCAAAAAGGGCAAGCAGGAGTGCACAAAAAACTGTCACCTGAATTCCTGGAACGGCAAAGAGCTCCTCATTCTGGAGGCCATCTCTATCCATGTGGACAGGAGGTGGTCAGGAGCAGTCAGAATGGAGTCACTATAGGTAAATCATGCTTGACCAAACTGATAACTTTCTATGATGAAACAACTACCTGGATGGATGAGGACAGAGCAGTAGATGTTGTCTAACTCGAAGTCTGCAAGGTTTTCCACACTGTCTCTTATGACATCCTCATAGACAAACCCAGGGAGTGTGGAATGGGTTAGTGGGCAGTGGGGTGGATAGAGAATTGGCTGAATGTCAGATCCCAGAGAGTCATAATCGGTGGCACAGGGTCAGGTTGGAGGTCTGTCACTAGCAATGTCCCTCAAGGCTTGATGCTGGGCTCCGTATTTTTCAAGTTATTTATGAATGGATTTGATGAAGAGGCAGATGCCTCCTCAAAAAATTTGCTGATGACTTTATGCTGGGAGGAGTGGTTAGTACCATTGCTGTGCTGTGCTTCAGAAGGACCTCCACAGACAGAAGAAATAGGTAGAAAAGAGCTGTCTGAAGTTCTGCAAAGGCAGGTGAAGGATTGATCCTCTGGGGAGGAAAAACACCAGGTACAGCACAGGTGGGGGATGCCTGCTGGAGAGCAGCTCGGGGAGAAGGACCTGGAAAAATCTGGGGCAAAAAGGCGCCTATGGGCAGCAGGCTCCCTTGTGGCAAGAATGCCAATGTGGGTCCTGGGGTGCATCAGGAAGAGCTCGCAGCAGCTTGAGGGAGGTGATCCTGCCCCTCGCTGAGCCCTGCTGCGCAACTGGAGCGCTGTGTCCGCTCGGGTCCTCAGCACTGCGGGACATGGAGCTACCTGGAATGGGTCCAGGGGAGCCTCCAAACTGATGAATGGGACCAGAGATGCTCTTATGAGAAAGGATGGGGAATGGGACGGTTCAGCATCAAGGAGAGAGAAAGAGCGAAACGAGGAGGGGACTTTCTTCCATGTCTGCAAAAGTACCTGAAGGTAGGCTGCCATAGAGGATGGAGCAGGGCTCTGCTCCTGGTGAGGAGGCACCGGACAGGGGCATGGGGCAGAAACTGATGACACAGGAAGTTCATGGACAATATAAAGGGAATGACTTGCGTAGGTGACTGTGCACTGTAACAGATTGCCAGGGAGGCTGTTGGAGTCTCCCCCACTGGAGATATTCAAAGAAACACTGGAACAAACCTGTGCATGTGCTGGTTTGACAGACCTGTTTGAGCAGGGTGGTTGGACCAGGTGACCAATGTGCGTCCCTTCCAACTGACCATTCTGTGATTCTCGCTGAAATTGGACCCCAAATATAACATTAAAATCAACCAAAATCCGAGTGCCAGTTAATACATTGCATATTTTGGTTGTGATTTAAAAGTGAGGAGGGATCAAAAATATTACATTAAATAATGGCTTACCCTTCACAGACATAAGATAACAAACTATTCATGCAAGTAATGTAAGATCAAGTCTTCAGGGTATGTTAGAGAAGTTCGTAATTATAAATTTATAAAGAATAAAAACTGTAAGTATTTTGTTTGTAATTTTTAACTGTATCTTTTTAATTTTTTGTTGTGTTGTTTGAAGTTTTAGGGTTACCGAAAAACTAAGAGAGATTCCCAACATGGAAATACGGTCCTATAGAGAGGAGCACTGGAGAGGGAAACTTGAACACAAAAGCACTTTCTGCAGTACTTTTTGAGTGGACAAAAAATTGGAAGCATTTCCATTCATGGGTTCAGTAAATATCAGAAAATTATGCAGGCATTTAAGTTGTTTTGAAGATTTTAGGCTTTTAAGAAATATTTTTAAGAAATCTTCTAAAAGAAAGAAACAAAGAAACTGCTTTAGAAATGGCCTGGGAAAAGAGTCTGTGGTGAGCAAGGAGTCTTGACCAAATTAAATATGTCCTGTTGCAAAGTGGATTGGGGTGAGTATAACTTTGCTGTCCAAAAGTGGGTATGTAACACCCTCACAACAAGCCAATATCTGCAGAGAGGTGGAGCCTAAGGCAACTTTAATCTGTGAGCACCAGCCTTCAAAATAAACTTTGCTTTGTCCACACTTCAAATATTTAGCAATGTTTAAAGAGCTTGTATTGTTTTTAAGGGCTGGATATATGGTATTTGTTTCAACTTTTTGCACTTTCTCTCTCTTTTTCCTTTTTTCTTTTTTAAATAAAAAGGAAACATGGATAATTGAAATAAATATATAGGAAGAAAAACTTTAAAATGTAAACTTCAAAAAAGCATAGTTGAAATACGGGGGCAAATAAAATGTGAAGATGACGGTTGTTGTGGAAACAACTTGTCTTAAAAGTAGTTGCTGAAGATTTGGGTTTTTTAAATGCCAGTTTGGAAGTGTAGTGTAAACGTAATTGTTAAGTATAAATATCAAATGGCAATTTAGGTTGGCGTGAGGGTTTTTGTGCTGTTTGACATGTGTACCTGGATCTGAGTGATTCCTTTTAATACTCAGCTTGCCAAGTCACCATCCATTCATTGAAAAAAAAAGTGTATGCCAGCACTGTCTATAATCAAACCCTGAAATCCACAAGCGCATTTTTATTTTTTTTTACTGGCATATCTGTTCCTAAGGTGTCTCTTTAGGTTTGAATCACCGATCCAAGAAAGAAATTCTGTACAGATATGAACATCCTCTATGTGGTGCATGTGCAAAGAAATTGTTTGGGCGTATCCCTGTCCTTGGGAGCAGAAGGGTCCTTTGGGAAATTGACTTACTGGGAACACCATGTCTGTTTCTGAGTGCCATTACATAATTTAGGGTGTTGGCATGTGAGTCTTAGAGTGCCTTTCTGGCCTATCAGAAGGGAATGTAAGGAGAAAAGAAAAGGGACGTGGATGCATGAAAGTAGATGCATTATGTGTGAGAGGCGGTAGAGAAAAACAGCTAGTGGATAGAGAGGGTTGCTCTGAGTCCTGCTGTGAACATTACTACTCCAAGATCACAGCAACACTGATGATAATTCCAGCTCAGACAGGATGAACAGTTCAGTCCAGTCTCCACAGAGAGAGAAAAAACCTAAATTTTTTTGAAAGCTAAATACAATCATATGCAGAATGTACACATAGATAATGTCTGGATTTTACTGCACGATAATTTTCATGTTTTCACAATGGGACAGTTAAGGCCGTTGTAAATCAGCTTGAAGAATGGATAGTGATGTAGTAAGCCTAGCATCCTGGTTAAATCAAAGGAGAATTTTGAGCTGTGGTTCGCTATCAAAAACTGGTAGTGCAAAGTAATTGACCCTTTTGTTAAGAGTCTAAAATAAAATATCAAAAAAAGGAAAGTTATTTATGTTTTTAGCTTATTGTGTTGTTTGTTAGTATTAAAAGTCCTCATGTGAAAAGAAGTAATTATGGAAGAAGTTTGGCACTATCTTATTATTTCTCGAACCTTTGGAATTGTTCTGATCCAAAGTGCGTAATTTAGCTCTCCTCCATTAATCGAATGTCTATGCAAGTTTTCTGAAGCAATTTCATTGGTGTCATAACAGTTGCTTAGCTTTAGAGTTGGTTTCAATTATGTAACAAAAAAGAAAAGGAAATAATAATAGGATATTGGTCTTACTTATTATAATGTCAACCATAAGGCTTGGAACTAGATGTTAATTAACTATACATTCAAAAACATACCTTCAAATGTAATTAAGAATTCAATATATAATAAGTGGATAAAAATAAGACTAAGGAAACAGTGTCACTTTGTTTTAGAAACCATAGGTCAGGAGCAATAGCACCCCAACCAAGGAGGCAATTGGGCAAAAAGACAGGATTCCTCCCATGGATGGCAAAGGAGTTGCTGAGCACATTAGAGCAAAACAGACGCTTGGGAAAGTAGAAAGACTGACAGGTGACCTGGGAAGAATACAGGGGAAAAATGCAAAGGAGCTAGGGACACGGTTCAGGAAGACAAGGTCCAGTAGAATAGAATATGGCCAAGGATAATGAGGCAAAAGAGAGGAGCTAGGTAGTGGAAAAAAAAAAAAAAAAAATCCCAAAGTTAAGGATAATTGTGGCCCCTCTGTCCCGGACAAAGAGAAGGTAATTTCCCAACAGGAAGGATGAGGTATCAGATTCTGTATCTCAGTTCGCAAAGGAAGTGTCAAGCAAACGCTACCAAGCTGAGAACAATCTCAATTCAGAACTGGGGAGATGAAATCCCTTAACCCACATGGGAAAGGATCGGTTGAGACCACCTAAGGAATCTGAATTGTACCAGCCAATGGGAGGACTTTCATCAAGGGCTCATCTGAAGGAGCTATGATTAGTTCCTAAGCCACTTCCATCAATTTTGAAAAATCCTGTCAGGAGGTGAAGTCCTCAATGACTGGAAAAAGCAAAATATAGCCATTATGTAGAAAAGAGGAAAGCAGAAGGGACCCATGGAAACCATGGATTGGCAGTCTCACCTTAGCAAGGGAAAGATCATGGAGAGATTCTCCTGGGAACACTTGCTAAGTCCAGGGAAAACCAGAAGATGCTTGGTAACAGCCAGGATGGCTTTAAAAGGGAAAATCAAGGCTGACAATCTGGTGATCTGTGATGGGGATACAACACTGGAGAGCAGCAGAGCAACTGGCATCATACTCCGGGATTTATATGCAAAGCATTTGATACTGTCTCTGAAATTTACTCCCTCACATTCCTCTGGGGTATGGAAAAACAAACAAAGGATTTTTTAAACTAAGAATGACCCCAGTTACAGAAAGAGTTACAATAACAAGAACAAAACTAATTTATTTTCATAAAAAAAAATTATCCAGAAACTTAATTAAAAATGATATGTTTCAGCAGGGAAGCATTTAGACTTAAAAGTCAAAGTAATCTGTTAAGGGAAAGAAAACTTCTGTATAGCTCTAAATTTAGCACATATATCTTTGTACTGAAAAAAAAAATCAATAGCATTTTTTTTTCATCTGTGTGAAAATAATAAGACCTTTCTTGATAAATTGATCAACATTAAACTTATTGTTAAATTATATTTGCAATTACTACAGATGCACTGATGGGCACAGGGAAAAAAAAAAAGAAGAAACAAAAAAACAAAACTCGAAAAAATTCCGCAGGTAGAGGTAAGCTAAAACTCCCAAGTCTAAACATTACTATGAGAGTGTCATAATACACTGAAAAGCTTAGATTACTTTACGAATCCCACCCAAGTCAAAAAGTTATTTCTATTACTCTTTGATAACTATGGAATTCAGTTGTGGGAGTTTGCATCTATATATTTAGAAATGTTAAGAAATGGTCTCCGAAATTTTTTCAAAAATTTTAAAAAATAGGGATAAATTTTCAGAAAAAATTCTTTCTCATACATCCTAAGTATCATAGTATAGGCTCCACTTCATCGGAGGCAATGAGGGACTTGGGGCTGCAAAGTACCCTCGACATTCCTGCTAAGGGAATTCTTGCAAGTGCACTGATCGAGGGTGAGTTAAGGTGTTCGTAGCCTCCAGGACCCCTGCTTCATGTGGGGATTACTCTAAAGCGGAATAAATTCGCCACTATTTTTTGGGGTAGAAAAAAGAAATAAAATTATTAAGTTACTCTGTTAGAATGAAATAAACACTGAAAACTTGATGGTTAATTAAATGAGAAAATCATAGCTTCCTGGTTTGTTCAGCACAGCTAGATCTATACCTCCCATAAAACTCAAGTCTAGTTACAAGAATCTTTCGCAGGCGCCATTGCAGATGTTCATATAATGCTTTATAGTGCAGTCTTATTTCTTTATATGCTCTCAAAATGATAGCGCAGACACAGGTACAAAGTGGAAAATTATTATCAGGGATTAGCCTGTCCTATGTCCAATGCTGAACATAATATTTTCTTTTATGGCAAATGTAATCCAGAAATGAGTGGTAATTTTTGCCTCACTTTTTGCCCATGATCAGTGTTTCCTGTGCAAGCAGGGACTCTGTATCTACAGTGCTTTCAGGGATGGGGCTCCCTTAGAGCAGCCAGTTACGTCCCTGCCACATTCGGGGCAGAACTCAAAGAGGCCTGCGCAAGCTCCTCTCTGCTGGTGGCAGAGTGAGGCAGTTGGCAATGGGCTCAACAGGAGCATGGCCTCATTCCGCTAGCACCAAGGCCAGGAAGCCAACATTCACTTGTGGTTTGATGCAGGGGGGCTATCTGATTACTGAGGAAAGGGACTTCTAGGCTTGTCATGGGAATTTTTTGTTATGTTAAAGGTCAATTACCAGAAGTTTAATCCTCCCAACATCACCTTGCAGTGAAGCAATCTGTAGGTGTTGGAAAGCCTACTCCCACCATTCCTACTTGTCTTTGATCTCATTATTTAACATCTGAGCCTTTTGCCTGATCCTTATTCTAACCAAGTTCGTACTTGTGACTCTATTTCCACCAGCCATTCATTTCTCTGTTTCGAATTAACACCCCTTCGCAAAGGAAAAATATATGCAGCTTTGCAGTAGAATCATTTTTTTATGCATTGAAACACAGAAAACTTAACCTGATTTGAAATGCTAGAGATACTTGGCAGTTAAACCATCCCATCCATGACATGGAAAGGACATTAGTAGCATACTCTGAGTGTCAGCAAGTCCTCCAAGAAGCGACCGGGCATCTTGGTGGAAATGTTTTTCTTGAGTGCATAAAGAGAGGGGGGGGGTTCATAGTCAGTTCAACTTACAAGCCCTGTGCTGTGAACTATATTTTGCGACTTTAGTACATCTCTCGTCATTTTATGTATCGTGATTGCCTCTTTATAGATACATCGCTTCACCAAATGAAGCGACTTTTTTTTTTCTCTATGTTTGGTCCTTACACAATAGATAACAAAATGCATTGTTGTGTATACATTGATTAACATTATTTTGGCTCCGGTACCATAGCTGTTGACCAAACCCACAGCATCACATCAGGGTAGCATTTCATCACCAGTTTTATTTCAGCGAACAATGCTATTTCTACAAAAGGCCACAGACAGGTACAGACAGTTCCAAAAAGATGTTTCCGAGTCTTCAGTGTGGAGTTCTGCCCCACCATCCATCTAAAAACTCTTAACTATTCTCCATGACTAAAAGAGAAATTAGGTTGCATGCTCAGGAGGACTTGCTGAGTACTTTAAATAACACTTCAAAAGAATTAAAGGATCATATCATGGCTAAATTTTTTAAGAGACAAATTTTCAGATCATTTATCTGGACAGTTACATTTCCTCTGCATGAGAGTTCTCTGAGTCTGGACAAGAAAATTTAATTAACACCGAATAATCCACTGGGAGTAGTATCGAACACTATGAAAATAAAGCATTATATTTCCAGTAGATCTATTATACAGTACTCTGCGTTAAAAAAGATTTGGATTGGCTTAAGATTACTCAAAAAATCAATCAGCGTGAAAACAAAGCCCAAACATAATACAGGGGAAAAAAACTCAAAATTCATAGGAGTGCTTAAAAAAACCCTTCAAATGTGTCCTGTTAAGTCTTTATGTTGTACTTTACTATCCAAATGTGGTTTATGGGACCTGTCTAAAAGATGGAACTTTGATATTTAAAAATGTAGAGATAGCTTTAGAGGAAAACAAGGTCTTGGTAGGGTACAGGAGGTTTCTAAATATCGAAAACTATCTCTCAAAGTCAGATTTTTATAGACTCCTTATTGCCACCCGTCCACGTAAATACACTACATTTAAAATGATGTAGAAGGACCAGGCAAAAGCTGTTTTTTTTCTCAACATTTGGACTCGTTGCACCTACCAAAGTGTGATTGGCGATGAGGGCCAAGGAGGGTGGGGCAGTGCTGTGCTGAAAACAACTTTCTTTTGCAACATTGGGACCGTGTTTGTTGTCCCATCCTTGTAATGATCAGTGTCATTCACTGACTCACTCCCTGAGGGAGGTTAAATGTCAAAAAGACGCAGGTAGGCCCATTTCTTTCTTCTATTCCTACTTTGCTTTCTCCTGACTACTCAGCCAGGACCAGCAGGCAGGAATGGATGGGCAAGCATGGTTGTGGTATTCTACCCCTACACTGTAGTGAACCTTGTTGGGAGGTTGGGGAGCTTTGTATTTGGCTTGTTAACCAGCAAAGTTGAGCAGTTTGCTGCAGGGGATAACATCTTAATTAAAGTATGACTGTAAAAATACGGTTTGCTTAGCCACACTTTGAGGAAAAGTATTGTAAGATTTTAAGAAACGTATTTAAACCAATCTTTGATGTAAACTATGGACTAGTTGCCAGATTTAAATATAGTAAAAATGTAGATATTAGTAAAAAGCCAAGATTACCCAGTCGTGGTTCTGGGGGTCTTTTTTCGCATGATGAAAATTTTCAACAAGTATCTGCTCTGTCCTGAGGCAGGATAGCAATTAGAAACAGTTCAGAGGTGCTTCAAAAAATCAAAATAACATATAAATTTAAATTTTTACTCACATGCAAAACTTGTTGGATTTTGCATCAAAATAATATGGCTAAATCTCATGATGCAGAATGAACAGAAACTCATACATTAATGCTTGTAGGCCACACCAACCTATGAGCATTTACAATTTTGAGATTAATTAAATGATATTCAACATCATTATCTGCCGTAAAGATCAGCAAATAGCACTGTTGGAAAAATATTATGGAATTGATTTCTTGGAAAAATAATAAATAGTTTAATTTTTTTCATTCAAATGTTCATTGTAAGACCCAATAGAATGTACTAGAATACACAAACGACTTGCAATAGGATATTTTTAAGAACCAATTTTATTTTTAAATGTATTTTCGTCCAAAGAGACCAAACTGAAAGTCAATATGTTTGATTTTCGCAGTATTAAAACTATGAAGAGGTTATTTTAATAGGCTTTTTGATGTGAAACAACGGATCGTAAGCATGGTTCTTTCTTTAAAAATAGAAATTGTTTATATTAAAACAGTGAAGGTATTTAAAAATATGATGTACGATAGTGGCACATTTATTTATTATTTTGGGTAAACTAAAAGTGACTGTATGATTAAGTGTAGAATCACACTAAACTGTTGTGATTGTTGTAAATGCATTTACATTAGTAATGAAGAATATTACTGGAAGAAAGATTAAAATAAAGCTCATAACAGATGTTAACAAAGTAATTACTTCAACTGACAAAAAAAGGACTACGTAGTTTCAAACAATAGCACAAAATAGGGTTCATCCTTTTTATTTTAGCCATTCTAAATTTAAGCCATGAAATAATAGTCCTAGACTACTGAATGCTGAATCTGCCTATAATCTTTCAAAGGTAAGTTGCTAACAATAGCACTAGTCTCTCCAGGGAAAATTCTGCCAGGAAAAACGTTGTGTTCTGAGGGTTAGACTAATTTTATGCAGTTATTATGATATCTTCAAACATCTGAAACCCACAATATAATAAATCTGCACTCAAAGCTTCCATTGAAATCATATTTCTCTTTGATTTGGGTAACAGGTTTAAAGTCTAATCAGAATAGTCAGGTAAATCACAGAATGGGTCAGGTTGGAAGGACCACAGGGTCACCTGGTCCAACCACCCTGCTAAAACGGGCTGGCAAACAGCCATGGAACAGTTTGTATCCAGATGTTCTTGAATATCTCCAGTGGAGGGAGACTCCACAGCCGCCTGGGCAATCTGTTACCAGGGCACAGTCACCTACGCAAGGCATTCCGTATATGCATGGAACTTCTGTGCATCAGGTTCTGCCCATTGCCCGGTCCTTGTTTGCTCAGCACACGGAGCAGAGCCTGGCTCCATACTATTGGCATCCTCCATTCAGGTACTTGCAGAAATTGAGAGCCCCTCTCAGTTCTCTCTACTTGATGCTGAACAGTGGCCAATTCCCTCAGCCTTTCCTCATAAGCGACCGCTCTGGTCACTGCATATCTTGGAGTCTCCCTGGACCCCATTCAAGGAGCTCCTGTGCCTGCAGTGCTGAGGAGCCCAGAGCTGGACACAGCGCCCCAGGTGTTGCATCAGCGGCTCAGCGAGGGGCAGGATCACCTCCCTCCCAAGCTGCTGCCAGCAGCTCTTCATGATGCCACCCCAGGGACACCTGGCCTTCTTGGCCACAAGGGAATCCTGCTGGCCCATGGACAGCTGTGGGTTGCACCAGGATTTCCAGGTCATTCTACACAGAGCTCGCTCTCCAGCAGGTCAGCCCTCAGCCTGCGCTGGTACCTGGGGGCTGTTTACTGCAGTAATTAACAAGAGAAAAGGTCATTCATATTTGAAACAAGTTAACAGCTTCGCTTTCACAGATACTTAAGCAGGTATACAAAGCTTAAAAACTATGAAATTCAAAATTTTATTTTTGAAAAGGGAATGTGCGAAACACACTGTAAGGTCAATGCAGTTAGTAATAGTAATAGTAATAGTAATAGCAATAGCAATAGTATAGTAATAGTAATAGTAATACTGAATTGGCAAAATGAGATCTTTCATTGATATTTGGGGTTTTGACCTGCGTTCCTACGAAGGCACATCAAAAGAAAAGTTGATTCTCGTCAGTAATCCATTGGTATGAAATTTTTAAGTTACCGCTCATCTAAAGTGTTCTGATGGAACAATCTCCACTTGTTAATGAAACAAGGAAAAAATGTTTGCATTTTTTTTGACTAGGTAACACTCGGGAAATGCACAGCAGAACATATGTCTCTTTCCTACAACAAGTTTTTTTTTTTGTTTGTTGCCCTCCACGAGAACATATCATATACGTTTCAATTTCTCATTTTGTGAAAAAGAAACTGAAACTGCTTTTCATTTACCATACAATATTGTTTATCAACAAAACATATGAAGGATATGATGGATTTTGCTAGACAGTCAGTTAAAAAAAACCCTGAAAACTCAAATGTATGCATATATGAATGACGCTTTTTAAAAACATAACACAAATCTTCCTGAAACCTTATTTTCTCTAACTGTCTGTTTTTACAAGAAATGTCTTAAGTAATATACTATTAATGATAAACAAGAAAAGATACAACTATATCGCATTTAGAAAGTGATCAAAAAAATTATTCAGAGAGGAATCTAGTTATTAAAACCCAAAAATGTGAAAAGGAGAAATAGGAAATAGCTTATGTATCTTTATATACAGTTATGTGAAAAGGGTCTTACCCAGGCCTATGCCAGTCTTTTTGGACAATATGGCTATTAAGTGTATGAGTCAAATGTGTTATTTCTGATTCTTTCAGTTTCAGCAAAGTATTCAATAGTGAGAGCCATGCGAGCCTTCACCTATTGTCCAGTACTCTACTTACTCTTTGTGTGTACAATAAATAGCAGGACATATAATTGAGGACAATAATTAAAGCCAAAACAAAACTTTATTTTAAAAACCAGATAAATCCTCCATTATGAGTGATTAAGATATGGAATGTCAAAAAAAATGCTTTTTAGTAGCTGACTTAAGAATTCTGAAGTTTAGAAGGGTAAACTGGAGGTACAATCCGTTAAAGAAGACAAGGGATCTTCAGGGAATTCCTCTGGCTTGGCCTCCAGCCCAAAGGAGGCCTCCAACTGCAGACCCACTGCTTGAGAGAGGAGTAACCAAGGGCCTCTTGGGGACTCTCACTAGTCAGAATGGTTGTACAGTCCAACATTGACTGGGGTTGTCTGGGCTTTCGTGCTGCTGCAGCCACCATGAGGATGGGATGGGGGGTTTTTTTGTTTTTTCCCATTTTTCTTTTTGCACACGGGCTATCAAGGGACTGAGGCCAGTGTTACAAAATCTGGTCAGTCGTGGGTCAGTAGATGAAAGGCCTCAAAATCCTTCTACAGCAGTGAGTCTCCTTCACATTGTCTGATTTAAGACTGTGAGCAACCACGTTATCCATAAAAGAAGCCTAGGAGCATTCTTTGAGCTCTCCCTGCAAGGTAACATTGGCTGCATGGCGCAATGGTCCCCTTGAGCTGAGACAACTCTAAAGGTTGCTCCTCAGGCTGTCAGATTTCTATAATAACAGATTTATGGGTAAGTCAGATCTGAGCTCTCTATAAAGTTGCAGCGGGGACGTGTTCCAGGACTCTTCCGCAAGTAGCGATCTCAGAGTTTGGATTTATTAGCTATACTGAGATATCTTCCTTACCTAAGGCGGAGATTGAGAGTTACTTAAACAAATCTATGGTAAATGCCTGATAACAAGGAAAATAAATAAAGAATGAAATCCTTAGCTGGTTCGTAGGCATAAATGCAATGTTCACATCCAAAAGGGACTAAGAGGGTTGTAGCACATCTAAATTCTGTAGGAGTTTAGCAATTGAGGGGTCATCTGTGAAATTCATCACACGGGAGAGTCTCCCAACATTTATGCATTCTATTCTAACTAATGAAATTTGGTTTCTCCATGTAGTAGGTAATAGAGTGAGCCTTCACATCCAACTTCGGTTAAATTGCATTTTTCTAAGTTCATTTTTAAACCCATTTTTGACTAATACTTTGAGGTGGTACTTGATGACCATAAATGGTTGTCTGAGATAGGCATTTTAGATGTGCACAACAGAAGGTTGACATAATAAGTCTAGAACAAGCAAAAGCCTTATTAAACTTTCTTTCACAGAAAG